>OY992522.1:5561836-6161836 GCA_963921215.1 Scoparia ambigualis
GACGCAAAAGGGAAGAGAGGGGGTGGTAGTATTCTTTCACCGCTACGTGACATGGTTATTATTTTTATTAAAATGTAATGTGTGTGGGAATTTTTGTATGAATTTGTACTGTGTAACCGATAAATGTTTGTGACATTATTGTTAGGAAGATTTGTAGTAGTGGAATATCTATTGAACGATGTCAACATACTAACATAGATACCGAATTTCAAAAACCCGACCTTATTCCTTATCTACATCAATAGGGTAACCTCTGTTATTTGTGGCGAGTAAGCACTTCTTGGCCTGCATCTTACCCTATGTTAGGTGATGATATGGTCGATGCCGGAAGAGCACTTCACTTAGATTCCTCAACTACTTAGGAACTGGCAATCTTATCTTTAACTGTCGGAACACAACAATACAGTAACATTGATGTTATGGCGACATACTTAGATAAGTAACATGTTAGTAGCTAGCCAGATGGACTTAAAATAAGACCTACCACTAACCGCACAGAGTACAAACCTGTATCCCCCGCAGGGAATCGAACACGGAACCTCTAGGTCTGAAGTCTGAAACCGTTGGTGTAATCACAAAATTACAGAGGAGGTTAAGCATGTATTTAAAATGTATAAGATAAACAAAAGTCGTCTAAATAAACCACTTTAATTGTATTGTATTCCACGAATGCAGGTTGTCTGCGCATTGCACCCTATTGGCATCTTAAAAAGATATAAATCTGAGTCGAATAGCCCGTACAGACGTGTTTTCGTTTAAAACGGTGTATATTACGAAGAGTAATGGTTGCTGAAAGCGGTCGGGGATAATATCGGCTGCGTTTAAACACTTTATTGGATTTTTGTTAGACCTCCATTTGAAGCTGAAGAAATAAAACTGTAGGAGTGTGAAGCGAAATAGGCACTAAGGCAATATATTTCTCTTACATACATACATATAAACACGACTATTAGCCCCGAAGGGTTAGTCAGAGACTAGACAATGAGGATCGCAAAGCAATCCTCTGCCATAGTCCACTTTTCACCAAATGCGACTGCACATGTGCTCAGCGTGACAGACGATGAGCCCATCACTACTCTATGCTGCTGGATGTATGTCAGTCTTTAGTCCGTTAGTCACCTTTTACGATACCCAAGGGAAGGGGGTGAGAGTATCACGACTAAGGCTTTTTCTTAACGTTTGTAAAATACATTTTTTCTATTATTTTCTCATATTAAAAAGGATAAAGAAGACAAGTCAGAAAAGCTCAGAGCCTTTGCCAGGGTACAGACGATATATTCAACTTTTAATTAGTTGGTTTGACAAAGTGCTAAAGAGATCAGCGTCCTTTGTTGTTGACTTTACTAGCAAAATTCTACGCAATACTGGACCTGCGTTTGTTTTTTGTACAAAAACAGGCACAGATAGCACAACGCGCATTATTTTAAACTAGCGGCCGTTCGCGGTTTCACCCGCGTGGTTCCCGTTCCCGTGGAAATATCGGGATTAAAAGGTATCCAATGTGTCAATCCAGGTTATAAACTATCTGTATGCCAAATTTTATTCAAATCCATTCAGTAGTTTTTACGTGAAGATGTAACAAACATACACACTCACAAACTTTCGCCTTTATAATATTAGTGTGATAGTGTGATTTCAATTTGCAGTATCAAAAATTCAGTTGCAGTATCACACTGCAACTGAATTTTAATATTTGTGTGTAATATTTTGCTCGGAACATTCATTCTTACTGGGATTTAGGGGAGACCATATTGCTTAACAAAGAGACTTTTGATAAAATAAAATATTTCTAAAGTAACTAAGCTCTTTACAACAAAATAAAACCTTATTTTAAAAATGAAAGTGTTTGAATTTTGATTTGTTCAAATCTATATTTTAATCAAGCGGTTAAGTTTGCATTCTCAGCTTGAGTTCTGGTACTTAGTGTAATTATCGGCAGACTGTATAATTACCTAAAATTCTTGACGAGACATAACATTGAGCTCTTAACACCAACTTTGTTACCGGTATTTCGTATAAACCGGTATTTCTCAAAAACTTTGGGATTTCTTATCATACTCAGTATATGTACATAGATTCACAACTAATTACAATTTACAAAACTTTGAACAATTTTAACATTTATAAATAAATGAAGTATAGCTTAAACACTCATAACCGCTGCATAGGTAATAAATAGAAAAAGAAATCCGAGTTTTCAGAAAATACCGGTATATACAAAATACCGGTAACAAAATTGGTGGTATTAACAGCTCTATGTTATGTCCCATCAGAAATTTTAGGTAAATACAGTCTGCTTATTCCTATCACTGGTAATTATACATAAGGTCGTAGATCTTATTCGTTCATTTACCTTTTTGTCTGAATCTTTGAAATGAGAACCTGGTACCTCTTAGAGCGTCGGTTTAATGCCCTAAATGGTCCTTAATTAAATTTAAATAACCAAACCACAACATTGTGGCTCAAACTCTGGGAAGGCACCTGCCCAGCAGTGGGACGTTCCTAAGCTAATGACGAAAACCCCATTTTAAACTTGGTAGGCCCCAGAGGTATAACCCAGAAAAAGTATAAAAAAGTTGACCTAATTCTACCCCCAGTCGCCTTACACTTGCTTGCAGCTCGTAGGCCTGTGGTCTCCAGAGGTTTGTTGAGTTATAAATCGTGCGCCGCTCGGGGTGTAATCTACCAGTTTTTCGTAGTAGTGTGCGAGCTAAGTGCCAACATGACGTAGTGCTCCTTCAAAAATTGCTGTTATGCCAAAACACATATACCTCAAATATTTACGACGTAATCGGGTGGTTTATGATGATAAGGGTGAAGAGATGGTATGACTTTTGAAAATAGGTGTATTTGTTTAATTGGTACAATACATATGTGATTGACAATGCGATCGGAAGCAGAGTGAGTTGCGCGGGGCGACGAGTCTATACACACAAAGATGCGCTCAGTAGTATAATATCGCGCCGACACAAATGTATAATGTCAAAGCTGCAGTTATTCCGCTACGGTTTAATATGGGATTGTGTCATCATCTTCATTGCAGCCCGTTGTTAGTCCAGGTTTGGACGTAGGCCTCTTCCCCTTCAATCTATATCAAGCGATCTTGAGCCCTCTCCATCCAATCAAGTCCTGCGTGTCGTCGGATGTCATCTACCCATCTTCTGAGTGGTCTTACCTGAGCTCTCGTGTTTGCACGGGGTCACTCCAGGACTCTACGCGCCCAACGGCTCACATCCATTCGAGCAATGTGCCCCGCCCATGTCCACTTTCTAAGCGCAATTGTGGTTACTACGTCACTTACTTTAGTTTTATTCTGGATCCATTCATTCCGTTTACGGTCACGTAGGGTAATCTCGAGTATTTTCGTTGCTCTCTCCATTCCTCTCTGCGCGACTTTGAACTTTTCCACCGACTTCTTGGTATGTGACTAGCCTCGGCCTCATGTGACCACCGGTCTAGCAAAATAAGTACTTAAAACGATCTCAAGACTACTTTTATTGTCACTTATAAGAAACTTGTATCATGCTACAAAGCTGGATTTGGGCGCAGTTATAGGAGCGTTTATTTCTATAACTATCTTATAATCATCTTTTAAAATGTTACTAAACCCTATAATATACTTGACGAAGCGCAATAGCTTCTATAATGATATGAGACTACACAATTACAAGCACAAACGCTCTTGTTAGTATCTGACATAAGTATCTTACTAAAGCAATCTTGTTTTTAATGCACTAGTAATGTACTTAGTTATTATTAATAAGTATATTTTATTAGAAGTTATCTTTTTTGTTCCTTCGGCTGGTGGTTCCGGTTGTTTTGTGGTAAATACATAATAAGAACGTATGTTTCTATTACTATTATTTTGTATTATTGTAAAACATTAATTACTAATAATATGTTGTCAATATAGTGTATGAACTCGTGGGGAAGTCTTTTTTACTGTAAATGTGTACCGCAATTTAGTTATTTTCACAATCCCCTCCGAAAAATAGCACATTAGTATATTGTTGTAAATAAAATATTTCATCAATTCTTATGAATATTCGCCATTTTTTTAAATTGCTCTCCATTAAGTACTTTATAGTATCATTGTAGGTAAATTAGTACTTGTAGCAGTTTCAGTCCAGATAACTCGCCTCCATTTAAAAACAAATTAGGGTTCCCTTGAAATATGCCTGCTAATGCTAATTATAATTCTTTATACCTATTTGTCACTTTTCTCCTGTAACCACCACTCCTTTTCAATCGTTTCCAATCGCTTAAATTCATGTTCAACTTATTTCCTCAAGACGAAGGGTAATAACTGAATCTCAACAAAATGGCTGACGTTTACTAATAAAGTTATTGATCTAGTAGCTTATAAGCTTTTTTGATCAAATAGCGCTCTTATTAAGTACTATTAGATTTAAAAGAGTCTCGAGCAAAACTATACCGGCGCAAACTTATAGTGATCTCAGCTGACTATATTATTATATCATGTTTTCTCACAGAATGCTACTATAGGATCAAAATGTTATTCTAGATTATTTAGTTTTACAGTAAACAATTATAAGAGACTTATTCCTAAAAGTGTCCTAAAAGAAAATCTTGTAGCTAACTATAAGACTAACTTACAAAGACAAAACCTCTTGAGAATATCTACGTTTCTGAAATGCTATTACTAGTAAAAGTGTCCTATAGATGTTTTGTAGGTCAGTCTTGTAGCGTAACTATAAGACCGAGATATAAAAACGAATGCACTTAAATATGTTAAGGCTTGGCAAATGCTATTATAAGTTAAATAGTCTACCGCAATGTATTTATAAGATCGTTATTAGTAGTGACAGACATAAAAACTTTTTTTATAGGATTACTTTGCTAGTTGAGACTGCTCTAAAAATGGGATGGTGTGCCTAGTTTTTATATGTGATCGAAGGTTCAGCTAGACGACAGGGTCAACATGAGGAGCGTAGTTGGCGGGGGCTTAGTTGTCAGGTGTTTGCAGCCCATGGGCCGCAATTCAATTTAGTGCACATAAACTTGCTTGGCGGTGCCATCTCTAGTTATAATACCTCAATGCCGGCAGCTAAGCAAGTTTGCACCCTACCTGCACCAATAATTCAGTTATTTTCCAGCGTACGCCGAACCTAACCGGAGTTTACTTAAAATTCGATTATTTCACCAAAGTAGGTAATTGTTTTAACACCGCGCAGGTGCGGTAATGTATTAGGAGTTAAAATCGCCACGTGGCTTCGTAAACGCTCTTGACAAGGCAGATGTGATGTGTAAGGTAAACCATATACACTACAGCTAGTGATAATGACGATGGGGTGTGACTAAATCATTATCAATTATTAATATTAGAATCGACTGATTAGGGGGCCTACTGTCACCTTATTCAGCATTCAGTGTGCGAAATAAGAAGAAAGTTAATTCCACGCGTTTTTGTCGTTGATAGGTAATAACCGTTTACAGTGTAACAGCCCTTTTCTAACAGTCTATCTTGACACTGGCTAAACGTACAAACAGAAGCAAACCGTTATAGAAATAAAAAAAACATTTGCAGGCTACTTGACACTCAAAGCCGTCACAAAAGCTCGGTTCCCGTACAGAGATTTGAACCGGCACACCGCTTTGTCGGGCTGGAGTAGACAAGCGGCTCTCACACTCTTAAACGCTGAAGCGCAGAGTTGCTTGAGGCACGCTTTTACGCTGCACTGGTGTCGGCAATAGATACGGATGGTGGCGCTATCATAAGCGGAGCGGGAAGCCAATCATAAAAACCGGTGTCGTCATATCTTGCTTGGTTGTAACAATACTATGCTTGGAGTCTACCTAGAATACCCTTATACATATTTTTGACGCCAAACAATTTTTGTTTACATTTAAGTATTTTTGATGGCGATGCCAGAACCGGCGTACTAACCAACCACTCAACCACAAAGGTCGTCGAATTTGCTGTGTGTATACGAGGCAAGGAAGAGTCCACGGGCTGCGGTAGCCGCATTTTATCAGTAATGCCAAATGCTCATATCCGACTCTCCATTTTTTACCTTATCATTGGTTGAGGTTAGGGCAAAGCAAACGTGACACTCGACACTAAAAGTTGACAAAAGCGCGATTTTCGGTTTCGCAATGCCGCCGGGCAGTCACCCATCCAGTGGGATGGGTGACTAAATTAAAAATATCTCGAGCTCCTCTGCTTAGAAATGCACTAAAATCCCAGTCCGGTTGGTCCCGGTTGTCGTCGTAAGATATGGCAGTCGTTAATTAATTTTATTTTTTTTTTCCAAAAAAAAACTTTTGTCTAAACCTTGACCACAAAATCACAAACACAACAAAAAAAGAATAAGCAAATAGTAAAAAATGCAGGATACATTCGTGGCAATTGATATTTCTATAAATAGATTCATATTTAAACAATTTCAGAATTAACAATGCTTAAGATACTGCAAAACCCACTACTTAAAAACTACTTATGATATCTACTGCAAAAACCACAAACGCTCCAACACCATGGTCTCACCGTAACCGCCTTATGCATAGCGGAGTGTTGGCTTCGTTTCATTCTGAAACGGGTCCATTCAGCCTGTAAACACGGCTCGCAACATTCAGCTGCTGCGGTGCACCCATAAGGCCTGCCTTGGGGAGCTTGCACTAGTTACACTGCTAGTGTACTACTCTCTATGTAGATACCGCAACACGGAATGAAGAGGTTAGTAGGAAAATATAGGTGCATTCGTAGTTATGTGGGCCAATATAAACACACAATCTCAGAACAGTTATAGATATTCCGTGCACACAATAATTATTACCACAGAACTGAAAAAAGAGGTATTCTGTTCTGTAGTTATAACAATGAGATTTTCTTTATTAATCTTTTAAGAACAATAATGAAATTCTTATATATGCAAAAAATTCAAGCTCGAACAAAAACTCGAGCAAATTCGAACAATTTTTTTTAATAATTTATGACCTTAGACCCATACCATGACACAGCCAGGATACACCAAGCCTCATTCCCAAACAAACAAATGATTCATTTTTGTAAAAACCACAACAAACTTCCATGCCGTTTCACACATTCATCTGAAATTACTTCGAAAAATGAATAATGCACGTTTTTAAAAGTCTTCTATTGAAATCCACGGACAATGCCACAATATGCGTATTGTTAAAGGCTCCCACTATAATCGCTGACCGTTTTTTGTTCGAAAGCAAATGGTGCATTTATTGAAAATAATAGGCGGCACTTTCTCTCGTTGACCTAGATGCTGCACGGAGTAAGGCGCTGCGCACACGAAGTCACTTTCTTCCAACGAAACGGGATACTATCATACAAAATCCTCGATTTGCAGTGCGTTTTGGGACTTAGCCCTCCCCGTAACCCACCATGCTGGCCCGATGTAGGTTGGTTGGTTTTAACGACTGCAATCTTACCTTGACCCTTGACCCCATCACTTGTTTTTTTTCATTACAGATCATTAGAAAAAGTTTTCCTACCTTCACTTATTTTCCCGACATTCATTTGTTTTCCCGACATTCATTGGTTTTTCCGAAAAATTGGAAAAAATTGTAAACTTGAACAAGTGGAATAGTGAATTAAGTCTACTAAAGGTTAACGTTTTCCTTCAGTAGACTTAATTCACCCATTTGCAGGGGAATTAAGTATACTTTTTGGTAGATTTAATGCACCCAGGTGATATCAGCCAGGTCAATTAAGTCTCCTAAACCCTTCCATCACTGGGTGTCGTAAAAGGCGCATAAGGGACGAAAGACTGCACATACATCCAACAGCATAGAGCGGCGATGGGCTCACCACTTGTCACGCTGAGAACATGTGCAGTCATCATTTAGTGAAACGTGAACTGTGGCAGTGAACTGCTTATGCGGTCCTCATTGTCTGGTCTCTGACAAACCCTTCGGGGATAATAGTTTTAGATCTTGAACTTGAAACTTGCCCGCCATTTTGTCTCGTACCAAGGTACCTACGTTTGTTTACACAGAGTTCCATCGCCACGGCTTATATTTCGGTTCGACGCGATTCTGTTTCGGCGTGCAGTGGTACTGGGGGTAGCGATACGCGTTTGTCTGGCACAGACTATAGTTCATTAGATTAGCTATTAAGTCTTAACTACAAGTTAGTTAACTGTTTTTATTTTTTTATTAGCATTGACGTCATAGACTGTTCTATCTTTTCGAGGTGCGACAAAGAAACAAGTCACCAAATTTCGTTTTGCGCGATGAAATATTGGATACTGTAAATTGGTGACTCGGGAGAGCAGCCCGCGTATTTATTTATTTATGGACCATCAACAGTGTTTCATGACAATGCAAACTAGTAAAGGAGAACGCGTACTGGCGTACAACCCCATAATGTTCATGTTTTGGTACCATATTTGCATAGTTGGTTCCTTAATTTTTTCTCATTATTTTCCAGTAAATGTTATATTTTTAGAAGTCCGGGGTAAAGAAAAATCGTAAAGCGAAATAATATTACTAAAACTAATAACGAAACGCATTTCAACTAGCAGATACTATACGCAAAACGAAAATCTGCTGTCAGAGTTGCCTGGCATAAAAATATCGATTTATCGTTTTTGAAATCGATTCTCAAATAGCTAATTAAGTGTTATTATTGTTAATCTAGTTTCGATTAAAAACCCATTTGTGCAACTATTTTAGAGCTTAACCCTATAAAATTACACACTTATTATCTTAAAATAGTTGATTATTTTCTTTTGTTATTTATAATTTATATTATTTCTAAGATTGATTTTCTTATCGATTTGTTTCTCGTAAGAAGACGAATGAAACTACTTGCAACACTGTTAATGTCAATCATTGATTGTTCTGTGATCATTGAGCTTGTTGTGGTCAAAGTAATAAAAAAATTGTGTGTTTTATTTTAAAAGTTCCTTTCTTACCTACCTACTTATTTTGCGTAAAGCCGCTTTGTGAATGTGATAATGAAATGAACACAAACAATATTCTGTTGTGCTTGCGCAGTCAGTACTTATAACTGCACTTTCGTGATAGTTTTACTGTCTGATTGGGTGATACCATCATTAGGTCGAGTATGCAATGCATTTGGATTGGATCGCACCAAGCGGCATTTACTGACGAACAAGAGTCAAGCCTTAGTCGACACTATTCGTTTTTGGTCATATCCCTGAGAGGTAAGTCCTACATAGTACGAAATAAACCGTCAACCATTTTAGACATCTAAACCGAGAACACATGGTACATACTTGGTGCAGCAATGCACCTCTGTATCTGTTACTACTAATAATCTACTATTTTGTTGATCAATTAATAAACTTCATCCATGCTCCTATTGTTTTAGGCAACACCTTCTGATTATATTTGTCATGCTTCCTGGGAATTAGCAACCCATTCTATTGCATCTGAAAGTAAACTACAAAGCATGTTGGCCATCGCCATGACGTGTTGTATGTGGACGTTCAATTTTAAGAATGAGCAGACGAAGAGTTGTCTTTCAAGAGCCAAATGAAGAGGAACAAAGGATGACTAACATAATTTCGAATTGGATTAGACCATGAGAGGTAACACCTTACATATATTTACTTATTGACTACCTCCGTGGTGGAGTAATATGTACACTGGTTTTCGTACTGATGCCTACTCTGAGTTCCTGGGTTTGAATCCCAGTAGGGGCAAATGTTTCTATGACGAATACGAGCATTTGTACCTGAGGCCATGACTATTTACCTATATAACAATTCTACTAAATACATATATATATACCATACATTCCGATTACCATCGGCTTCCCTATAAGAAATCCCACTCCAGGGATCCACCATGCAGATCTTAATAATTATGTCAGTAATTAGTGCCACCAATGAGTTAAATATTCCATGTTTATTATTGTCTGATTTGTAAATTCTTGGCCGGCTTACCTTCGCCGTATTTCCCCAAACACATCCCTCGCCACTGTTATTACTACTATCACAACAGCATTTTTACCCATTGGCCTAATATAACATATCACAAGCCTTACAGTGCTTACTTTGGGGCTGGCCACTGACCTACTTAAACTATCAATTTGTTACACACTCAAGATAGTAAATATTTAGGTCAGCATTCTTGTATTATAGAGAGGTCAGCGGGCTAGGCTAATTGGTGTAAGATTAAAAAATATTTTATTTACACTCTGTTACTTTTGTAATTTAATTGTGATTGTTTATTTCAGCTTTCTTCAGAAAATGAAGCTTGTGTTCCTTGTTGGCTCCGAGCTCAAAGAGCTTCACGTAGAAGTGGACAGCCAGAGTTTTAACTGCATTGTGGGGCTACGAACTGTTGGGTGCTGCTCACATTGCCATGCCATGAAGGCATGACTAGTCCTGCTCCACTTTTCAATGATGTTATGTTAAGAGTGCCCTTAATTACTTATTAAATATGTGACCAAACTAAATTATTGTTTTATTTCCACTGAGCAAATGCTAATATGGAAAAACATTACTCGTCTGTGTGTATGTACAATTGTGAAACTTCGGTGTAGAAAGACCAGTCGAGTTTCTGATTTATTTAAAATGTTTTCATCATATTTTTTAGGATTATATTATATTGTTTGCCTTTGATGAAGTAATTTATTAGTAGTATCTACTGGGAAGATCCTCGATTGTAAGTAATAAGTAATTATGCTTTCTGAGCAGTACCTAGTAGACTAATATTCCTATCTCAGAGACAACTATTTTAACCACTAGCTTCCGCCCGCGGTTTCACCCGCGTGGTTCGCGTTCCTATAGTAATATCGGCATAAAAAGTAGCCTATGTTACTCTTTGTTCTTTCAAATATCTATAAGCCAAAGATCAAGTCAATTGGTTGCTTAGTTAGGGCGTAAAAGAAGGACAAACAAGTCACTTTCGCATTTATAATAATAAATAATGTAGGATAGGAGATGATTTCAACTTAATGTTGGTATAGGTAGGTAGGTAGTCTAAAGTTTCGACTAATAAAGTGGGAACGTGTATACCTACTTCTATTGTTTACATCTATGACTTTCATCATGTTTTAAGTATTTTGCTGTTATTTATCAAAACACAGATGGGTAGTTTATGTCTTTTTCTTTTAAATAACCAAGCACAAAGATCTGAATAATCACAGTCGCAGCAGTTAATGATAGGTATCCTATCTTATCTATCTATCTTCTAGAATCTATAACTCGGGCTTAACAATACATAGGTACTTACTTACTTAATTAATATTGAAATGCACTACTTATGTACCTACCTACCTATTTTAGTTCGATTCACGATTGATCTTTATATCAATCAATCAAGGCGCGAACGTAACCTACTACATTTTCAGAATAATTATTTATTTTGTTACTGTCGGAATTGTCCGTCCCTCCCTGTCACTCAACCGTCAATGTCAATCAAATACAGGGAAAAACCTAACCTTAAAAAATTATCGAAATACAAGTATAACTTTTAAACCCCAACATTTAAAATTCTGTTAATTTATGTAGTAATTCTCAATAATATAATCTACCAAATGTGTAAATCTCATTGCCAAACATGAAAATTGTAGACCTGTACAAAATCTCCATAGTACCCTGCCATTGTCCTTTGTACAAAATTATGATACACACAAAACTCTCATTATAGACGGCCACGCCGTGCACCACATATTAATTACATTTAATTTAATAATTAAAAAAACTGTAATTACTAGAACTATATCTACACTAATTAACTATAACTAAATACATAGGGCGTATCTAAAAACACTTAAAAACGCTTAATACTTTAAAACTTTAAAAAAATTTCTTCGACGATCCACATACGGATTAGTCTTGTCTCTGCCACATAAGAAAAAATGTGTTAAAGCGTCTCTGAATAGCTCTAAATACTCCTATGGAGGGAGAGAGTAGAAGGGATGAGGTCAAAGCGCTCTTCAGAGCACTCGCCATGATACAAACGGTAAAAGACGCTGAGTGACGTAAGATTTCTACTATCTCTAGAATGTTAGTGATTTCAGACGATATTTTGTCACTCAGACCACACGGCTGCATAGCTACCTTAAATATTGAATGAGTATCTTAACTCGCGCGGCAGCTGCGTCCAGCTGACTCCCGTTCGAATCGCCACACTTACTTAACTTATTGGCACATCCTTTGAGATGAAGACAAGATGCATGTCGTATTCCCTTTTTGTTTTAGATGTAACTAGTCAATAAACTGTGCTGTAAGTACTGTTTTGAAGTCTCTTTTAAGTCAACAGTTTTTTAAAAATATAGCAAAGGATTTTTTTTACCAAATGGATGAATGGAAGTCTTAACGTGGAAATAGATATAAAATCTCGCAATTCCATTCTATTAAGCGCAAAGAACAACTAATCGTATGAGAGCAACTCTGTAATTACATACATACATAATCATGCCTATTATCCCCGAAGGGTTAGTCAGAGACTAGGCGACTAATGAGGACTTCAAAAGCTGTCTTCTACCACTTTTTACCAAATAGCGACTGCACATGTGCTCAGCGTGACAGGTGGTGAACCCATCGCCGCTCTATGCTGGTGGATGTATGTGCAGTCATTAGTCCGTCAGTCGCCTTCTACGACACCGCAACCAGCGGCTAGCCGTCGAGTCTGGCATTATAAGTCAGCAGACTGGGAAGGGATGCGAAGTTTCTTTGCGTCCTACCGTGGTACCTACCCGTGGTGGCGAGTTTGCTTCTCGCTGGATGATCCTGATGTCGCCGCTGATTCTGTCGTTGATGTGATACTGCAGGGAATGGAACTTTTCATTCCTAACTCTGTGGTTCCCATTGGCGGCAAGTCCCAACCATGGTTTGGTCGTGGCTGTCGTCTCGCCAAAAGCGACAACATTACCAAGCCTGGGCTAATGCGGTGTCATCAAAGGATCCAAACACCAGTGCGCTCAGAAAGAAGTACAACTTTGCCGCCAGATCCTTTAAGAAGGACATTGCCAAGGCGAAGACATCATTCATAGGTAGAATCGGCGAGAGGCTAGTGCGTCTTCCTTCGGGGACGCGTGCGTTCTGGTCTCTCGCCAAAGCTATCTTAGGGAATTTTTGTCAGCCGGCCCTACCACCATTGCACAAGACCGATGACTGCCTGGCCTATACTGCAAAGGAGAAAGCCGATCTCTTGGGCTCTCTTTTCGCATAAACTCGACCTTGGACGATGGGGAAAACTCTCAACCAACCATACCGCATTGCGCTTGTACAATGCCAAACGTTCAGTTCCTGCAAAGGTCAGTTCGTAAGGCTCTTTTTTCCCTTGATATCGATAAGGCGAGTGGGCCTGATGCAGTTCCACCCATTGTGCTTTGGACGTGTGCTCCTGAATTGGCACCAGTTCTAACGCGCCTTTTCCGGCTCTCTTACACTACTGGCGTCGTCCCGAGCTCTTGGAAGACAGCCCTTGTCCACCCGATTCCAAAAAAAGGCGATCGCTCAGATCCGTCTAACTACAGGCCAAAAGCTATTACCTCTTTACTCTCCAAAGTAATGGAGTCCATTACAAACCGCCAGCTCTTAAGGTACCTAGAAGAGAACCAGCTACTAAGTGATCGCCAGTGTGGTTTTCGTCGCGGTCGTTCGGCTGGTGATCTTTTAGTGTATCTTACTCACCGATGGGCGGAGACAGTCGAGAGTAAAGGGGAGGCACTGGAAGTTAGCTTGGACGTAGCGAAAGCTTTTGACAGGGTATGGCACAGAGCTCTTCTCTCTAAACTTCCATCATACGGGCTTCCTGAGAAATTGTGTTCATGGGTTGCCAGCTTTCTTACTGGGCGTAGCATCAGAGTCGCAGTCGACGGTTCGTGCTCCGACATGAAGCCCGTTAATGCTGGAGTCCCGCAGGGGTGTGTGTGGTCCCCTACTCTGTTTCTTCTGCATATCAATGACATGCTGCATAACAACAGCATTCATTGCTATGCAGCCGACAGTACTGGGGATACGCTCTACACCGGGCGAGCTAATATTTCT
The DNA here is from genome assembly GCA_963921215.1 of Scoparia ambigualis. Taxonomy (NCBI): domain Eukaryota; kingdom Metazoa; phylum Arthropoda; class Insecta; order Lepidoptera; family Crambidae; genus Scoparia; species Scoparia ambigualis. The sequence continues at coordinate 5,575,801 of OY992522.1, forward strand.
CTGGAAAGCGTCATCGAGAGCCGGAATAAACTTGTGACTGACACCAAGAACATGTTAAGTCATGTCTCGAATTGGAGCCGACATAACCTAGTCCACTTTAACCCCTCCAAAACACAAGTTTGCGCATTTACCGCGAAAAAACATCCCTTCGTCGTACCTCTGAACTTTGAAGGAGCTCCCCTTGATACCAATCCGACTATTGGAATCCTTGGCGTCGATATTTCGAGTGACGTTCAGTTTCGTGGTCATTTGGAAGGTAAAGCTAAATTAGCTTCGAAAAAGCTGGGTGTGCTTAATAGAGCGGGTCAGTATTTCACGCCGGCCCACCGTTTACAACTGTATAAAGCACGGGTCAGGCCGCATATGGAATACTGCTCCCATTTTTGGGCTGGAGCACCCCAATACCAACTCCTTCCATTTGACCGCATTCAACGCAGAGCTGCTCGAATTGTCGACGACGTGGTTATTTCAGGTCGGCTCGATCCACTGGCTCTTGGGAGAGACGTGGCGTCTCTCTCTATATTGTACCGTATAAATCATGGGGAGTGTTCTGAGGAATTGTTCGGCTTGATCCCTGCCGCTGATTTCCTTCACCGCACTACACGCAATCGACTGTCATTCCATCCACATCACCTTGATGGATGGCGGTCTACTACTGTGCGTTTTTCAAGAAAGTTCTTGCCTCGAACTACAGTGTTGTGGAACCAGCTCTCGGCGGTGGTATTTCCGGACCGTTACGACTTAGGGATCTTCAAGAAACGAGCCTATTCCTTCCTTAAAGGCCGGCGACGCGCCTGCGATTCCTCTGGTTTTGCGGGTGTCCATGGGCGGCGGTGATTACTTTCCATCAGGTGACCCGCTTGCTCGCTTGCCTCCTTCTGCTATAAAAAAGCACCCAAGGGAAGAGAGTGGTGGTAGTATTCTTTCACCGCTACGCGACACAGTTATGCGAAACAAAAATCAGCTGTTCCAAACGTTAGTATTTTCAGTCTTGCCATTGCAAGCTTGCATTGCCCGAAACTTGGTTTTACAAACCAATAGCTTACTGACTAGAAACTTCTAGAAAATCCAAGTTTCGGGATATTGTTTCATCAAAATTAAATTATTCCAAATATGTTTTACATTTCGTATTACACAATTGCTTGACAGTAATTTCTCGACAGTTTGTACACGAACGAGCGATCTTGTCACAGTGTTATTTTGGTCGGTAATTTGTCTAGGGAGTACCCAAAAAATAAAAAAACGGCATGGGAATTTCTCGGTTTGATATTGTAAGCGAGATATTAAATAACGATGTTGTTGTGTATTTTTAGATTAAAAACTAGCGAGCTTAAATAAATAATCTTCTGTTTATGTAAATAAAGAAAATCTTTTATTAGTTTAATAAAGAAGTATGGAAGTCCGTAAAGAGCTTTTGTTTTACATCCAAGCGCACAAAATCTCTAACCAAGGGTAGGGCTGCCAACGTCGGTGCTTGCTGTTTGTGGTCCCGAGCCACGTACATTTAATCACGACTATTATCCCCGAAGGGTAAGTCAGAGACTAGACAATGACCGCAAAAGCAGTCCTCTACCATAGTCCACTTTTCACCAAATAACGACTGCACATGTGCTCAGCGTGACAGATGGTAAGCCTCTCGCCGCTTTATGCTGTTAGATATATGGGCAGTATTTAGTGCGTTAGTTTACGACACCCAAAGGAAGAGAGGGGGTGGTAGTATTCTTTCACCGCTACACGACACGGTTGTTCCTGAGCCATCATCGTGGCACAGAGGTACTAGGTTTTTAGTGGGTAGGCCATCCCTTCCCCGTCAAACTCTTCTAACTTGCTGGGGGGGGGGGGGGGGAGAGAGTCCCACATAGTAAGACGGCATTTTACTTAGTTAAAAAAGGGCTGCCAATGTGACTTATAATGTAACTAATAGGGCGTTAAGACTGACATGCCAGTAAAGCAACATTCGCAATGTCGGGTCAATGGATGGAAACAAATAAAAAAAATGAATCTCGAGCTCCTCCGTGCTTCGGATGGCACGCGTTACGTCACTAGTCTCGGTTATGGTCTCGTTTGAGCGCCACTCATACGTCTTCTTAGAAGACGAACGTTTTCGTTCTCTCCGCACCAAAACTATTGTCTTCTGGCTACCAACCCGCACTTTGGCAAGTGTGGTGGTTTTACGTACCTTTCGAAGTTTTCTTGTACTTAGAAATAAATAAAGCTTTTCACAATTGACAGCCCTATGCAGCACTAGCAGAGGACGTAGAATAAATTAATTTTACTTTGCAATGCGCGGGGCTTTTGCACAATGCGGGTCTTCAGATGTGAGAGGACAGTTGGCTCAGCGGACTCTAATATCATACCATTCGTCTTAGGTCCCGGACTAAACTTTAATGGAATGAATACAGATTTTGTTCTTAGTTTTTCACATATAAATGAACAAGTCTGTGCACTTTTACTTAAGTGCACAGCGTTTCAGCGTTGTTGTGAACTTAGAATGTTGTTAGTCGCCTTTGTGTTAGTGTATAAAGTTACGCCCATTTTAAATATTAGAATAGAATACACTTTATACGAAGACTTTTTAACGGTGATCAGGACCTAATGATTTCGACTAAGTAAATGACGGCCATTGCCTAAATAGAGTTACATGTTTACTTTTTAATAATTTAATTTTGTATTTATAATTTTGTAACCAAAATAATTAGAATGTATGGTCTTCCTACGCTGTTATCATTGCTGTACCTGGGCCCTGATTCTGTATGACAACGTTAAGATTCCTTGTTTCAAAACCACGTCAATTCCTTAAAATGTTACGATATCTTCTAAATACGTACCTATTCTCTAATGGCCGGTTTCAATAATCTATCTATCTGTTGTTGTGCCTCCCAGATATAGAAATATCTAACTCTAGTAGTCAAAACAACAGTTAGATAGGTTATTGAAACCGGCCGTTAGACAATTGAACGAAACCTTGCGGAATGAACGCGACGTTGGCCTGACAAAAATTCCTTGTTTGTTTACCGCGCGAAATCATTGCGACTAGTGATTATTTCGGTGTTTTATTACAAAACTCTGCAAAAAAAACTTCAAAAGGTAAACAATTATTGATATTTCGTAACAATACTTACTTGAGTAAAGTGACACAAATAACTATAAATGACATATTTTGTGATTCCGTAGAAATAAAAATCTTTGCAACTATTTTTCGCTTTTTCTTTTTCTACATTTTATTTTTAAATTAATAATTCTTTTTTATACCCAGGTACACGATATTTGATTGTAAAATTATTAATTGTAAAAGTTTTTCGAAACTTTTCATCATAACAAATACACGTTAAAAAACCGTCTTATCTCTTAGTTTAGTGTAAGAGTAATTACCCATTTCAAAGAAACTCATTTTAAAAGCAATTGGTTTGACTTTTACTTATAAACATGAAATAAAACGTACAGTTACAAATTATAACAACATTTTCATTTAAAAAAAACATATTTTTGCCAAGTACCAACATATTGGTCAGATAAACTAGAGTTTGATTTTTGAACGCGAGTGTGACATCCTAATGTTCCACAGATAAAGTGTCTTGGATCATACAGAAATTTACAGAATAGAGTTATCTCGATTCCTTACCGTGGCAAGACGTAGGCAAGACACGAGAATGACGTGGTTTGTGCGCGGTAAGATCTAGGTGTGGAATCTAGGCCCTGACCCTATGAAGAGGTTTTATTTGTAACAAGGAGCAGTAGCATGACCATGATTTTAATATTCATAGTTATGAACTTTACTTCCCAGATAAAAAAATAAAAAATAGATCGCTGACATGTAAGTTTTATTATTATTGCAAATGACCATCATTTACTTAGTCAATATCAGTAGGTCTTGATCACCGATAAAAAGACTCAAATGCAACTTATTAAAATACTACTTAAGATACATTGACTTTACTTACCATACTTACATTTTTTACCATATAGAATTAGGCAACAAAAACTGCTAAATTTTTAACAAACAAACAGTAACACTAAATTGTTACTTATGTAAATTCCCTAATTAATTTATGCTGAAAGTGTATTCGACCCCTTTGTTCGAGGATTAGTCAAATTACAATGAAAAGGGGGTAGTGATGAGAGTTGGTCCATGTAAGATTTAACATTTTTATCCTGTTTGACTGAGACATAAATAGTTACAATATTTTAAAATCTAAAGAAAAATTGCTATTTACGACATGTACATCTGATTACTTTGTTTTCCAGTTTATCTTCTTAGATCCAGTACTTGATTCAGATTTAATGTATACCTAGGTAGGTATATCTGAATTTCATAAATTACTTTTCTCCTTTATTCGTTTTGTTCGCATCTACAATCTCCAAGCTTCCAGCACCAGGTACAAAGGCGATAACATATATCGCCGATTCAAATCCACAGGTCGTGGGATAGTGATCTCCAATTTAACTTTACCGATTCGCAACTTTTACACAATACAAATGCAACGATGCTGGCGCCGCGCCGCCAAGTTTTCCAATATATTCCCGTTCAAACAGCACGAGCGCGAGCGCTCAGAAATAGTTGAACACGCGGGACTTGGCCAAACAAAGTGTTGGCTTAAGATACGCTAAATCACACTCATAAATAAGATGCCCGCGAGTGCGATAAAACATCTTTCGCTGTATTAGATTTCCTCCTGCTACTGGATGGTACACAAGTTTTCATTGTAACCGTGTTGTAGGTACGCCGCTCTCGATTTGGATTACTAAGTTTGCTTTTCTTATTCAAATTGTGTTTGAAAGTTGTGTAGAAAAAGCTTGCTTGAACACTTTTTTGTTGTGCTGTCAAATGCGTTGATTTCTTTTGGGTGCGTCCAGATCTCTGCGTCTATTTGCATAAGGCACGCGAGTTGCGCACGAGCATTATGTTGCGTGCTTTGAATTACGAGCCGTTCGCACGCCGCACGCGCGCCGCGAGCACTGTGCGAGTGCGAATCCATGCACTAAAGAGAACACCGTCATTCAGTTGCAAAAGCCGCATGTGTTTCGTTTTTGTGTTGCGCGTGTGTGACTGATTTGCAGTGCATTCAATATAATATACACCCTTAATTTTATTTATTCGTTTATAAGAACTAAAGAGTGAGTTCCACCCATGAAACTGAACAACTTATATAGTTTCATGGATGGAACTCGTCCTTAATTTCATTTTAAGGGTGTATATGTATGCACGCTAAGAGTTGATAGCGTTCTTTTTGTATGAGACAGAGGCGCATGGTTAATTCCTTTCATAAAACACTTCTCATTGACGTCATCAGCACTGACACTGACAGACTGTCTAATACGACTTACTACAAGGTTTAGGCCTTTTCAATGAGGCTACTCGTAGCACAAACTTATAGACTATGTCAAAAAATCTCTGAAATAAATGTCGTGACCCACTAAGCCGGTAGCCCAATGTGGATTAAAGCACAATGGGAGATCGATCATAAAAATACGTTTATGATACATATGTTGAGCCAGGCAACGGAAAAACTGAACAAGCTATACTTAATTATAATACCTTTTTTACATACCTACTACTTATATTAAAATCCATTCGTGTACAACTTTCAACCGTTCAATTCGTGTAATGTAATTCGTCGCGGCTACCACCGCAATGAGTAGGCCCCTAAAAGCATCAAATTCGATTCCCGGCGGTGCTTGTGCGGAGTGCATAGTAAACACAGCCCGGATTGGGCGGCATTGTGAACAGTTTGCATACCGGGAGCGTCTTGGATAGTCCCGGGGGTGTACTGCGGCGCTTTATCTACTCCTAAGTTTGTTGTTTGTACGTCAAATTTGATGATTTTCGCGTTCACTCTTAAATATACTTGAGCCGTGTGTGTGGCGGCTTTATCAAAATAATAATACCAATCCCTCTCTTCCCTTGGGTGTCGTAAAAGGCGACTAACGACTGCACATAAGTAAGTAAGTAAATCATTTATTCGACTACATTATTCAAAAATTACAGACAGGAAAGCAAAAGAGTATATAAAAATAATTATTTAAAAAAAATATAATATATAATAATATTTTACCCGCTGACGTAGCACGGGCCCCCGCGTTTTTTTTTAACTTTATCTGGCTTTTTGACTCGTCGTGCGTCCTCAAACAGCGCTGCGAACAATATAGGTTGGCCGAAAAGGTTAACCAGCTCAGCTAATGTTGCAGCTGGACTCCACAACGCTGATTTTCAGCTTCAGCTGGGCCTTGAGTAGGGGTGACGTTAACACCAAAAAGAAACTACCTAAGTTTATTTACAAATTAGAAAGTAAAAATACAAACCTTCAAAAAAACAAATGTCGTAAAAAGAAAAACGTGTTAATATTATACAAACAAAACAATAACATTAATACAAAACCTTCTTACAAAATAAAAAAAACTAAAATTAAACTACGCGTTCACCACCTATCGATCTGGGCACATGTGCCGTCGAAAGTGGCGAAACGTGGCCTATGGCAGTGGACTGTTTATTCTGCGGTCCTCATAATAGTCATGGATCTATGTATGTATGTATGTTTTTTTGCGTTAACAACTCTTAAATACTTAAAGACAGTGAAACGTTGACACAAATCACTAGGTACCTCATGTGGGAGAAGGAGGTTTAAATCAAAAAATATTTAGGTATTTCGTTTCGCTCAAAACACAATGGTTCCCACTTGTCGTAGTAGTTTTTTTTTGTTTTTTTTTTGTGCACTCCGTTTATTGTGGTGTAGTGAAGTATTATTTTTTTATTCTTCGCCATAAATCGAAAACTATACATCATAAAAATAATTAAAATCTGTTTAAGCTTGTGCCAATGAAGCCCTTTCATACGATTCACATTACACGGTTAACTCAATTTAAAATTTGGACCGCCGTTCCTGGCATGAAGACCCTGATTTTTAATTATTTTATTACAAATGTATAGTTTTTAGATTTTTCCCTATATTTGTAGTATAAGACGGTAATACTTACCAAATTTCACAGTTTTAAGTAAACGGAAAATACCTTATAAATTTTGACTCCTTTGAGAGTGACGAAATATACGTTATTTGCGGCAAAACGGCTGTATCTTTTATTACGGTAACCTAAGAGTTTGATTTTTTCAGAGCTCAAAGAGACTGTAGACCTGAGTATATCGTTTCAATTTTAACTCGATACCTCCACGCGTTCCCGAGATAAAGGGTCTTGACAGACAGACAGACATACGGACAACAAAGTGATCCTATAAGGGTTCCGTTTATTCCTTTTGAAGTACGGAACCCTAAAAAACACTATGCACACAGAGGTGCGTCTGAGGCGGGAGCAGCCGCAAGTAGTCAGCTGCCATCGCCCCCTCTCCATTAACTAATTGTTAATTATCTCCCCCCGTGGATGACGTCTTGATGGAAACGACAAATTAATTTATTTTTGCGCCCGGCACCGGATGATGACGTCACCAATTGGTTGGCTCCGTTGCACGATTAAATTAAGAAAAAGTCGTTACTATTTGAGTGGTTCGCGGATGTGTCTACTTTGACAGATTATTTAGGTACTGGAAAGGTCGGTTCCCCGTAAATTATAGAATTATAAAACACTCAGATTTTTATGTTTTTTTAATTTCTACGATCACTTTTATTATCTAGTTCAAGTTAAGCTCCTTTTGGAACTTTGTTAAATAGTTAACTAGATAACGGATAAACATACATAAACATAGCCTAGATCCAAAATCAATTAAGATATGCAATTTCTTCTAAATCGACCTAACCGGAAATTGAACCCGGGACCACAGACATGGCGCGACGCCAGAAACGCTCGACCACGGAGGTCGTCAGAAGATAACTTTGATACCCGTTGCATGCAACAACCAATGTAATGGAACAATCACTTCATTCATTGATTGTTTTACTATTACTGACAAGCTGTTTTTGGATTAGTTTTTAACATTTATTTTGTATTGACTGTAATTTGTTTATTCTATATGACATTGATAATTCCTCTTTAGCATGCTGGCGTTTTGGGCAAACTGTAAGTTAGCATGTGCACTGTTTAATAAATAAATAAATCACGAAGCAAAGAAAGACACCTATCAAGTAGCAATGACTTGATTTCAACGATGAAGGCCATTGGCTATTTGCAATGTACTACTTGTTTCAGACAGACCCTGAACTGGTCTCCGATCAGGGCTTGCCAGAAGCTGCTGCGATTCGCAGCGTTGTGTTTTTTAACCTTACTCAAATACTACCTTAAATAACACCCTATGCTACGTACTTACCGAACGATGCGCCCGCGTTCAGCTTGTCTGGCACCCTGAGGATGAGGAGGTGGTATGGGTAGGAAGGAAATTGGGATCAGAGTGTACCCGATGCTGTGTGGGGCTGAGGCCGAAGCGTCGTCCGAGTCGCTCACACACACGTCCGTCACCGATCAGTGAGCACTTAGTAGTTTTCCTGATAAGCCACAATCTACCGAGCCAGAAGCACCTTCCGAGACGCCTATGACGCGTGCCAAACTCACAGGATTTGCAGTAATATACACGCTGCCGTCAGCGTTTGTTCCGATAAGTTATATCATTAGTCGCCTCCGAAGCGATTTACATATTCGATTTCCGAACTATTTCACAAAATCACGCTCCGACGCGTGCGTTATTTTTTCAACCGAGTCGCGCTCTGTTAAATTCCTGAATTCGTTCCCTCAAACTAGAACACTGCAATATAAAACGGTGATAAAGACATTAAAGTGGTTGCCATCCAACCAGATTCTAAGCAGAAACTTACCAACGGGCCTAAAAGATTCATCCTTTAATTAAGGGCTCGTTATTTTGACATTAAATTCCTAGGATTTCATATAAATAACCCTTACTCAGATTAAGGTTATACTGATGACCTTCACGAAACTAATTAAGAATGTATAGGGCAAAAACACACACAGCTTGTAGTCGAAGAGAATTTCAGGCAACTCTATAAATTTCATCTTAATTAGAACTCTGTCAGCTGAGAGATTTACAGCTTGATAGCGAAGTGGCATTTTAATTAAAAATATTTCGCTATCATCACTTAAGACTGGATATAGATATTCTTAATTGACTTCTTATCAACATTTCACTGCCAAAGAAGAGCTCTCATATCTTCCCAAATTGAAATTCATGCATAGGGATTCATAATCTATGACGTTGGTCCAATGCATAATAGATAATAATATTTAACATATCTATATACATAACTATTACTACTACTACACTGCTAACAGCAAAAGCAAACTATGTGTTACTAAGTTTGTCTACTTGCTAGTATACTTGATTGACTATTTATCTTAGTAACATCATACCAGCAAAAATAAATAAATAATAAATAAACTTTCCTACACTCACACCAACTATCTAGCCCAAGAGAAGCTTCGTTATGAAACTCGTTAAATGGTTACTAGACAACGGATAAACATACTTAAATACATACTTATTATACATAGAAAAGATCCAGACCCGAGACAATTTAGAAAAACAATAATTTCTAAATTGATCCGACCGGGGATCGAACTCATGCAGGACCTCAGAGATGGCGACACCATGAAAACCGGTGTACAAATCACTCGACCAAGGAAGTCGTCAAACTTGTTTAACTTTAAATAAATATATTAATAATAAAAGTTTAGTTAAACTATTTTCTCACAGGTGGTAACGGACTTCTGCTAAAAAATTAGGTATTTAGATAGTACAAATGGACATCAAAGAAATTGGTTTCTCCGAAATAGTATCTGCATTGCACATCTGTGGCTTAGGTAATCAGTCGTCGGAGCGAAAACTGCAAACGCTAGATAGAGCTGACTAGAACTGAGACTATTTCTTTTCTGCCGCATCAACATTTGTGCAGAAATCAAATTTAATTCTAGTACCAAAAGCAAAAAATAATAGCATATTATACTGTTTTGTAGAACAAAGATGTCCAGCAATTAAATCAGATCATCGCAACAATATTGGTGAGTATAGGCTAGGCATAATCACATCTCTCGCCTTGATGTACAAAATATTTTTTTGACGTTATTAATGATTATATCTGCAATTTTTTTGCAGGTGTTTACCTAATAAGTCTTCTCTTACAGAAAAAATAACGTTTTTAAGTTAACAAAATTTTTATTAATCTAAGATAAAAGTATTTTCCAAAACTTTACCGTACATTTTAAAGTGTTATAAAAAAACAAAAAATAGGTGTACAACAATTTTTTTTACTGGCGGTTCCTGACAGATTCCTTGGTGAACTATTTAAAAAAAAATTACATGCATCAGGCTTGGACCACCCTGTATTTACACTCACGAATAATATTATCCCTGAAGGAAGATCCTTTAGTCAGAGACTAGGCAATATGAATCGCAAAAGTAGTCAGTCCACTGCCACAGTCCACGTTTCACAGATAACAACTGCACATGTGCTCAGTGTGATGGTTGGTGAGCTCATCTCTACCTACACCCTACTCCCGCTCTATGCTGTTAGATGGATGTGTAGTCTAACAACGCTCAAGAGAAGAGTAGTATTATTTTAATAATGAGCTGTCACAGCTACGCAGTGCCAAATAATTTAATAACTGTCTGCAAAGCTGTGTAATCAATTGAATCCTGTTTCAATTGGAGCCTGTTTTTATAATACTCAGACAAACTGCAAGCATTCGCTATGGAAGAAGGGTGGGTTATTTGTCAAGCTCTCGCCAGTGCCAGGGGACCAGAAGACGCGAGGGGGTTATATACAGTTTGTAAAAACTTTTAAGACATGAGTATTTGCTTTCTCACTCAGACTTTGATGTGATTGAATCAAATAGTGGATGAACCGAGCACTGAGAATGTATTATTCACTTTTGTTTTTATGACTAATGTTCTTTCAGAAACAGCGATATTGTTTGAAATGTCAAGATCTCAATTTAGCTGTAGTGGTAATAGGTCTATGTGAATTTCCTCTGCAGGCCAAAGGCCTTTATTATTGACATTAAGTCATTGCTGTTATTGTTGGGTATTAGTTCAATCACCAATCACCACGCTTGTCAAGCAGATTGGTGATCAGTGATCACAAACCTATGCATGACATTGTACGGTCGGGGTCACCGTCGCTTTACCACTTTGCAGCGATTTTCGTCATGAAATGAAATGAAATGAAATTATTTTATTTGCGTATGAATAGGGTAGGGTACATGGGGAGATGTTGTTATATTTTTACGCTCATCCCATTCAGCCAACCACGGTAACATGCAAAAATAGGTAGGGATATTAAAATTAAAAGTTAATACAATGCAATTAAAATTGAATACAATACAATAAAAATTAATACGACATAAATGGAAACAATGTAAAACAAATAAATTAATAAAATAAAAACACAATTAACCAAAAGAAACCACTTTGAGGTTGTATGGTGCAGCCTCTGCCTTATTTGTTCAAGGTTACAAAGACAAAAATAAAAATGGAAACAATCCTAAACAAATAAATTAATAAAATAAAAACACAATTAACCAAAAGAAACCAATTTTAGGCTGTATGGTGCAGCTCTTCTTCCTTATTTGTTTAAGGTTACAAAGACAAAAACAAAAAACGAATGGTTTTCCCTCAGAACATTACGAGGCAGTGTTGCCAACTTAGCTACTTTGTAGCTAGATCTAGCTATTTTTGGGAATCAGGCAGCTACAATTTTATGAAACCTGTAGCTAAATCTTTTTCTAGCACCTTTCTCGTATGAAGCACACCGACCGCCCGGGTACGTGCCCGTACCAAATAGACGATGCGGTGTGCAAGGGATTTTGACCTTTAGACCGGTAAAGCGACGGAGTCCGCCATTGTACATCCTAAACACTTTGCCATAATTAACAAAACAATGGCAAAATTATATCAGGAGTAATTTAAGTAAGTAGATATGTACTTAATAACAAAAATTAAAAGTGTTAGGTCCCGTTAAAATAGTTTTAATTTCCAAATCAGTTAACAAGCATTAATAATTGAGTCTTCATTTCACATTGTAGTCATTATAAGCCAAAAATTTAAAAAGGAATAAATAAATGTAACTATTCAATAAATATAATATGCTCGGTTATCGGAAATAGTTCAACACTGCAGTGCACTTGTGGCTTACCGCTTGTGGTCAGCGTTGCTACAAATTCAAAGTACCTACTTGTAATAATTATTTTTGGTATTTAATGCCTTGGTGAGGTTTGCACTTTAACCAGTGTCAAAGTAAATAGTAAAATAAAATGTTCTTTGTTTAATAACAAATGTTAAACATACATCGATTCACAATTATTATCCCCGAAGGGACCACAGAAGCAGTCCACGACACATGTGCTCAGCATGATAGGTGGTGAGCCCATCGCCGCCCTATGCTGTTGGATGTATGTGCAGTTTTCGTCTGTAGTCGCCTTTCACGACACCCAAGGGAAGAGAGGGATTGGTTCGAGGCTCATAACAAATGATAATGAGTGATTAAATCTGGACATCAGAAGCATTTGGTCGGATGTGCAAATCAGCGAAAAATTACTTTTTGTACCAACGATATTCGGTTCGTTGAGCTCTTTCTACCCATCTTGGAATCATATTTCTATCTCATTCTGTTGCTAAGATATCACAGGTGTATAATGTCGTATGTTAGTTCTTATTCTAATACATAGAAGCATAATGACTTAAGCATTACAATCGTCCTTATACTTTTAATAAAAGTATGCATAATAAGTCTCAAAGATGGTTACATCTTTATGCTTCCATTAGAAATTGACCCAGAAGACGTTTCACGAACGATTGTATTTGTATATAAGACGTTATGCATCTAACTTTGTTTTGTTAACACATTGTATTTACTGATAGGACTTTCTGCTCTCACAAATAAAAATAGAATCATAGGCTCAAAGTCACATACGATATTATGCTTCAAAATAATATTTTAAAATTGTTACTCCCAGTGGCGATACGATATTATGCCCCGAATAATTTTAATATTTTCGTCTATAATTTAAAACGTATGTAAGATAAGTGTGGATGCTTTTGGCTCACTGCATTATTTAGGTAACTAATTTCAGATCAGACACACTCGGTGGAGTTCGGGCGCGGTCGGTTTAAGTCGTAACTATAGACAAACACCGGCCGGCTCGCGCGCTTTTGCGTCAGTAATGTCACATGAGCGCCATTTTTGTTTGGGGTCAAGGCAGTACGCGTTAATTTGCTGTTAAAACTTTGTTTTAAGTTGTGATACAATGCTTAAAAGTATAATAAGTGGATTTGAACTTGCCATCAGCAAAAATACATGTGAAATTACGTGAAAAATGGACGAAGAAAATGAAGTTGCAAGCATAATTTAATTAATATTCTACTACCAACTTATTTCATGCTTTAACAACAATTTAACTTTTGTTGGATTGTTTTAAACTACAATGATTGTTTTTTGTTATAGCATGAGTTTTACCCAGTTAAGGGGCGACATGTAGAAATGGCAGAGCGACTGTATATCGGCCTGAGGGGTCGCGTGTGGTGGTAGAGCGGAAAATTTCCTCACACTGTTCCTCCAGGGGGTCAGTATTAGTGTGAGGTTCAGGTAGGGGTTCTTCAGACTCCCAGAACCGTTCCAGACTCTTACTTACTACTTAATGTCATGGGTTGACACTTGAGTCTGGTTGTGAGCTGAGTTAGCATGTTGCGCAGGCTGCGCGTACAAATCCTCAATCTTCTATTAATGCGAAGTCGAAGATCATGCCGAAGGCTATGGACTTGACAGGGCCCAACGAGACCTTAGTCCCGTCCAATACCTGACCAAGAACGTCTGACCCAAATAAGAGGTCGATCGGGATTGGTGTGTGGTAGTGCTGATCAGCCAATGGTACGCGTGGCTGGCCTAATTTGTGTGAGATGTTTGGTAACTTCTCCAAGGGAAGGTAATCAGTGACATTCTTTAAAATAAGAGCTGTAACTGTAATTGTAGCAGTATCATTTTGCGTGGGGCGACATACTATTGTTATTGCCGCTTTTGACTCATGTGTGTGCTGATATCACAAACATTATAAAGAGCTTAATGGCAGAAAAAGGAGTGGCTTTAGACCGCATAGCCACAGAATGGATTTATAGAGATATTATTACCACAAAATTCAATATGAGCTTCAAACTGTCTTCAGTAGACTCCTGTGATGATTGTAATTCGTTTCAAAGGAAATTTTTTGATGTTACTGATCAAACAGAAAAATAACAACTAATTAAACAAAAAAAAAGAGCATGAGAAACTGGCTGCAAAAAAGTATGGATTGAAGAGGCTAGATAAAGAGGAAGGTCGAGCAAGTTAGGGAAAAAACATGGTTTTGATGGTTGATATGCATAAATGTATGGCTACGCCGAGTTTAACGAACTCCAAATCTTTTTATTTAAAATATTTGACTCTGAAAGCAACGTTGCAACTTGCAACTAACATGATATGGTCGGAAAACATAGGTCCGCGAGGACGAATTGAAGTTGCTTCTTGTTTGGTACGTTGGGCTGAAGAAAACCATGATATAATCTGGTGCAGAGGGCATAACTATTTGGTCCGACAATTGTGCAAGTCTAAACCGCAATTCGATGGTTGTCATGGCCTACATGTGGCTGATGCACAAATTCCCTCATATAAAAGTCATCAATCACAAGTTTATGCTTAAAGGACACACACATGGAGGTCGATCAAGTTCACTCCCAAATCGAAAAAAGAGAAGCCACTCTAAACCATGCAAATTGCAAAACCGAGAGATTGGTCGCAATTTATCAGAACTTGTGATGGAAAAAGAAAGTTTCATGTGTTTGACATGGAACTATATTAAATTTCATAGATTTTACTATGTTAGACAAAGAAACGCGTCTTTCGTTTAACGAAAAAAAACAGCGATGGCAATGACATAAAGATATCTGAATGCGTTTGGCTTCAACTGCGAAATGAAAAGCCGGGTATTTTATATTTTAAATATTCTTTTGAAGATGATTTCCCACAAATCTCATTTTTCGGAATCCAGCCAGAAACATCAGCTATCCAAATGATTTGTTTAATGTAAGAAACGTGCAAAAACCAATATCGGAAGCGAAGTATCAGGATACTCTAAAACTACTTGAGTGACTCCCTGGAGAGTATCGTGCATTCTACGAAAATTTACCTCACCATGACAGAGAGACTGATTTTCCACAGAATGAATAAAACAGGCTCATAAAGATAAAAATAACAGTAATAGTTTTGTTAACGTAAATATTAGGTTATGTTAAGTTTGATTATGGACTATTTAACTTGGATTTATCAATAAAGCTAACAAGACCCTGTTGATTAGAAGTACTCAGGAATTTTATTTGGCCCTTAAACAGGATCTTCGAACATGAATTAATGACTAAGTCGTAGATTAGCGCGTTCGGCTTGCGATCTTGCTCGCTAAGCAACTTTCGCAATGCCGGGTCGCAGGATGGGTGACCAAATTTAAAAAAAAACATCTCGAGCTTCTCCTTGCTTCGGAAGGCACGTTAAGCCGTCGATCCCGGGTTGGTTAAAACCCACCAACCCGCATTGGGCCAGCACGGTCGGTTATGGCCCAATATCCCCACGTGCTATTGTCCACGTAGGAGGCATGTGCCCAGTAGTGGGACGTTTATAGGCTGTAGATGATGATGAAACAGGAGCATATATATACGTATTTCAACATGTATTACAAAATGTTATCATTTTCTAGAGGCACAATAAACGTTTACCAGAAACGCGCCAGGGTTATGAAATTAAATTATTAGCATAAGGTTATATGTCAGATATATCAGTGGTAGATACTGGGTAATTCATTTTTTGAGAAGCATAAAGTCGTATGTCGGAGTTTTTTTAAAAAACCTTATTTTTTCTTATTCTTCCTTGTTAGGGTGGTAGAAATAAGGTATTTTTCTTATAGACAGATACATACTAATTTAAAATTATATCAAAGAAATTAACAGAATTGCTGATAACATTTGAGAAATCAAATTCAAAATAACACAAATTTCTATTTGCTCTCCTGTAAAGTTAGCAAAATGGCATATCCGACCAAATGCTTCTGATGTCGAGAAATGATATGATAAGATGATGAATGATAACAATTATTCCACTAAACCCCTTGAGCTTCAGTAAAGATGTAGGACTTCAATAAAACTTCACTAAAACTTCAATCTTGAGACAATTTGAAAGGGTTGTTGCACTGTTTTCTTTGAATTTGCCAACACTAATTAATACACGTTAATACATGTATACACACACACAAACAAAACACCAGGAATTCTTTCACAAAAAAAATACTGCTATCATGACTCTTCCTTTTCCCGCCGAGATCTTCCGTAACAATATTTTTTTAAATAGCGTAATAGGTAGGTACGTACCACAGAAATTGGACGTACTAATCAACTCATAATCTGATTATTATTAATCACAATTAATGACTATCGCGTGTAGCATTAAGCCAACATCAAGTAGTTTAATTTTTAAAGTATTTTTAGTATTGTACGGTAAATAGAATAAAATGGAGTCTCACAACACGTGCTGTTGCTAAAAGAACACGGGATAAACTCCTCATAATCTGATACAAAATTGTCCGAACTCTTGACAGTCACTGTCAGAACTGTTTAAATGGCAACTGTCAGAAGTGGAGTCAACAACAACTTTCCAACGCATAATAACATTAATCAACTTTACCATCCTACTCTATTCGCTTGTCGCGATTGCAATAATGTATGTGTAGGGCATTCGGGGTGAAGTGCGCCGCAATTGTTTCACTGGATAAAATGTTTACTAGAAAAAAATCAACCAGTTTCAGGAAAGCTCGAATGGGATTCGAGCCGATGACCTTTAGATTGTCGGTCCACTGCTCTAACCGAGACCCCAGAAGACTCGTTGAATTCTTTCTAGTAGTTGATGATTTACGCTGCAAGCCAGCGGTATTACTTATTAATCCCATTCGAGCTTTCCTGAGACTGCTTGATTTTTTTTCTAGTAAACATTTTTTCCTATATCTATATAGCATTGTGAATCATGCAAAATTTCAATAATAAAAATTGTTTTACTGCCTTGCAACGAGCTTTCCTGAGACTGCTTGATTTTTTTTCTAGTAAAAATTTTTTCCTATATCTATATGGCATTGTGAATCATGCAAAATTTCAATAATAAAAATTGTTTTACTGCCTTGCAACAAGACCCTGAAACACCTTACACAGGCATTCCTACCTACTTACTCCGCTTGACGCCATGCCCGATGGTCTGCCTTTCTAGACAAGGGGCAAACGCTTACCCCCGTCTATTCGTAATTTGTCGTACAATGCGGTAAGGGAGTTAGGAAGAATCTGGTAAGAGAATGGGACCCGGAAAGTGTATACTTCTCGCCGCCCTTAGCAGGTAGGCTACTCTTGGAACAGAATTGCATTAATAATATAATAATAAACAATTTATTTCAGACACAATGGTCCATAGTGTTAGTAACAATGTTCCTTAAACTAAGTTAGTAAGATTATTATAATAGTTACATCAACATCAAATAAATTCAATAATAATAAAATGAAATCAATACAGAAATAAAATAAATAATAAAATCAAATTAAAATTAAATCAAATAAAACCATATGAAAATTAAATAAAATCAACATTAAAATAAATCAAATCAAAATAAATAATAAAATCAAACCAAAATTAACTCAAATAAAACCATATTATAAAAAAAAAAATAAAAAATAAAAATAAAAATAAAAAAACATTAAAATAAAATCGTACGTACATGAATATAAGTCCCTTGTCAAAACGCAAGCCACGCCAGATATGCTCACTGATGCCCTATAGGCTTTGCATGCAGGCGTAACCAGTGCTCCAACAATGAGGAGTCCCATCGGTCAATTAACGCCATCAGGATGCTGTTGGAGCCGCCACGTGTTCTCCTTAACAGCGCCTCACAGCGTTTCCTAATTATCGCATGAAAACCATCAACATGCGCCTCTGCGAACATATTTGAGGCACTGCAAAACCTAGGCAATCCCAACAGCACCCTGAAAGCGTTGTTGTATTGGACTCGCAGTGCGCTGTAAGCCCTCTGCGTGTAACTGACCCATAGGCTACACGTATAGAAAGACTGGCAATATGCCTTGAAAAGTGTAACTTTAACTTCCTTAGTGCAACGTGCGAACCTACGAGCCAGCATGTTACATCGGACTGCCAGCGCCCTGCGTTCCCTATCTATATCTACAATATCACTTAAACTATCAGTGAACCAGTGACCCAGGTACTTATATTGTGACACTCTCTTTAGATTAACGTTACAAAGTTTTACAGGTAATTCGAAATTAATGCATTTAGTTCCAGCTTTAAATACCATATATTCACTTTTGTGAGCGTTATACCTAAGCCCGTGAGCCTCTGCGTAACGCTCACAAATGCTCAACAGTTTTCTCAATGCTCCCATGGAGGGGCTCAGCAGCACCATATCATCGGCATAGCTAATATTGTTTACACAAACTCCGTCTATATGACAACCTAAACCAGTGCTACTGAGCTCCTCAATGAGCGCATTAATGTAAAGATTAAACAAACGTGGCGAGGTAATCCCCCCCTGCCTCACCCCACATTCAAGTCTGTACGTGTCAGAGTATGCACCTGCCCATCGAACACTATTTTTTTGATTGGCATACCAGTACCTAAGTAACGATATATATCCATCAGAAAGACTGGTATCTCGTTTCAGTTTCTCCCAAAGTATATTATATGATACCAGGTCAAACGCCTTGGAGAGGTCTAGGTAACAGGCATAGACCGGCGTTTTACGAGCTGTATAGTATTGTACAGTCTGCTTGAGGCACAAAATTGCACTTTCTGTGGATAGTCCAGGTTTAAAACCAAACTGTGCGTCATGTAATTGCAGATGTTCATTTAAGCGCTTATCAAGCAGACTGTCCATCACTTTCGCAATGATAGTGGCTAGTGAAATCGGTCTATAATTGGACAGACCCGATACATCTCCTGTCTTATTCTTAACAATAGGTGTTACCATAGTATACATCATCTCATCAGGCAGATAGGAATGATTCAGACACAACGTGAAAAACATTGCCAACACTCGCGGCAAGTGTATGCCCGCATTTTGCAGGTGCTCAATGCTGAGGCCATCATGGCCAGGAGATTTGCCTCTGGTCATGTTCTTCATAACACATTCTACTTGTTTAGCCGAAAAGCGGTCACCAGAATCAAGTATCTCATTTTGGCAATCAGCATCGAGCCCCGGCAGCGCTGGGTCTAATGCGGATTCCACTCTAAAATGACATCTGAATGCGTCCGCAATCTCAGACGGTTCATGTTTGCCAGCGACACTCACAGGAAGGCCTATCTTACAATTTAAGTTAATCAATTTCCAATCACAAATCTAAAAAATGTCAAATGGCACTTTTGTATGCGACAATAGCACATTGGAATTAAATTGCGTGGCAATTGATTGAACAAATTATTATCGAGATGGCGTTCCGGAATTATCTTTACTTATCCCAATATCGATACATACTAAACGCATTGGAATTGTATTAAGATTGAGTTTGCGTTCGAGAGTAACCCCCCAGTCCGGTACCGGTATCGCTGTAAAAGCCATCGGAGGCAAACGGCGATATAAATCACAAAATAAAATAATATATTATCACCAAAAAATACGCCATTGCAATAATGTTAGGTACCAGTAATTGTGGTGTTTCGACAGTTAAAAGTGTGATAATCGGAGATTTGGTTTTAAGACGGGCGCTTCTAGTATTTTGGTCTTATCTTACAGCAACATGACCACAAATCGAACGACTTGCAAATTAAAAAGCTCAAAAAGTGTTTTATACGTGTGTGAAGAAGACATGATCACTCCCTTTAAAAGATTATTAGGTACTTTAAGGTCGGTAGGTAGGTAACTAAGTAAGTAAACTGATAATTGGATGATCCACCTTAATGGGATAATATCTGTGGAGAATATTTTGTCTCATTCTAAAGCCTAGATTTTTATTTCGAATGGCATTTAGGTACATCAAATACGCTTCTTTGTTGCCAAGTCCTGGACATTGCTTTTTAAATTCATATAATAAATTGGATCAACTGTTTAAGAAAGTTGTTGATCTTCACTTGTTTTTGTAATTTCAAGCTTTTTAACTTTAGAATCTTTTGTGATCATGAACTTACTTTGATTGAATTAGTTTTTCTTAGAGCTATCTTTCGTAACCAAGTTTAAAAACATCAACGAAATAGAATACGTAATTAAAAAAAAATTGGTTGCCTGTAAAGTCGGTATACGGGCGAAAGTTTTACGTGACAACGACTTTGAGTGGTAAAATAATTTTAATGTGAATATTCATTCGTATAGTAGGAAGAAGGATGAAATAATAGTAACAATTTAAAACATTTATTTAAACAAAGAATTATATTTAAAACATAGTTGAGTGGGAGAGAGACGCAAGGCATTCGGCGGGCCTCTCTCTCGTTCGGTGACTCATCGTAACGTTACCGAGCGTTACACTTTTTCATAAGTGACTCCCAGCCGCAACCTAATTTAAGACGTTGTCACGTCAAAACTCCAATTTATATTCCTTTGTGTAGTAAATCGTAATTTGCTATAATTTCATCAATCATTAAATTTGTATTTGTACTTTAATACGTCATCCACCTACCAAACAAAAGCAATCGTTTTAATGTGAACAAGGTCAACCTTACTTTCAATGCAACCCCCTAAGGACATTAACTTGTGTCCCAAAACCCATAATATATGAGCTGTTTGCCACTTCGTGAATAAATTCGAAAAGAAATAAATGAAGCTCAGATTTTAGAAGTGCATTTTTCTAAGTTTATTCAAATTGGCCCCTGCCTGCCGAAATGGTAGCGGGTTTGTGTGACGTATGATAGGTTTAGATTAAATGTCGTAGCCAAATTGAGAATAGCTTTTTAATTTAACACGCAGTTGCAAATAACAAAGTGTCCTGTGTATTATGAAAATGTGTATTCATTATAGTTAGAAAAGGCCCCGTTTTTAATAGCTTTAGTTTGATTAGCCATGGAAATCAAATTATTTTTGAAACAAGAATCTCATCGTCGATTTCGAAATTAAATACGACAGAATACTACACTACGAGAATATAAATTTTTTTCTTACAATTTTTTTTGTGATCTCTATCGTACGAGAATTTTCAGTGTCAAAATAGTCACCGGTGACTTTGAAGAGTGAAAAATAAATAATAGCGGTATCTGACCTCGTCATCATCATCACTGCTGGGTACAGGTATTCAAATTGGTAGATTGGACTATAATACATAACCCACCACGCTGGCTCAATACGAGCTGGTGTGCGTCTACAATCATTACAATATTTTTAGCCTATTTTGTCCCACTGTTGAGCAAAGGCCTCCCCCAAACCCTTCCACGCATCTTTATCCTTGGCGCTTTCCCACCAGCTTCCCTAAAAGGCATCCAGATCGTCTCGCTAACGTTCCCGCGGTCGTCCCCGCCCACGCCTCCCGTTACAAAAATATTGTAAAAATTATAAAAACAGGATAAAATGTTAATAAAAAAATTCAACCGGTCTCAGGAAGCTCGAATGGTCCACTGCTGATTTTTTTTTACCTTTGTACTGCGGCCGCGTACTGATCAGAGCACAATGAATAGTAATATTTATTGACACCTGAAAGATTATTGTCACCAGTTCAAAATCGCATAGCAAGTAGGTAAATAACAAATGAAGCGATGTTGACTACAAACATAAGCATCAAGCACTGACAAATTTCGACGGTTGAAAGCCAGACCTCGGTAGCCAAGTGGTTAAGGCAGCCGCCCGGAATGCGGAAGGTGCGTGGTTCGTTTCCCGCCTGAAGTTGTCGTCTTTTTTCAGTATTTAAAATTTTACTTAAGTATATTTAAGCGTTAGTAAAACGCTAAAATATAAAACATTAACTAACAATGAGTTAGCGAGTTGACAGGACAAACTTTATTACAACATTCAAACGAACATACTATATACCTTTCTGATGATTGGGTTTATTTTCAATTTTACACTTTACTCTCGGTGACTGTAAATTTGTTACAAACGGCAACTCTTTCTGGTTGTACAGCCAAGTGGATCAGGTATCCCGGGAGGCGATGGGCCGTTATTGCTCCCAGGAGGGACGACGCGCGACGGTCGCCCCACCGTACTGTATCTACTGCGGGTAGTTTTACTTTTTACATGCTTGCTTTTAGTCAGATGAAATTCGGGACCACTGCGACAGTTGAATGTTGAATGCTTGAAAGGGTAACGACTTGCAGATTACAGTTTGTTTTGATAAAATAATTTTACTCTTTTAAACTTATTTTGTGTCTGACACGTGTTCGTTTTCAACCTGAGTTTCCCCAAAGAGATAAAGTAAAATAATAACTAAAAATAATATTATTTGATTATGCTTGTAAATAAGTTAATGTCGTATAATATGGATGGTAACTAAGTGTGTTTTATTAGAAAATTGAACTCGGGTCCATGCTCCGCTTGACCACTGGGCCACCGAGGCGTTTTTACAATTTTTTACAATATTTTTGAAACAATTGTAGACTCACAGCTGACACAGCACAGACACACAGCAGCTCGATGGCGCAGCGGTTAGCGCGTTCGGTTTCTAATCTTCTTCGTAAGCAACTTTCGCATTGCCGGGTCGCTGGATAGGGGACCAAATTAAAAACATCTTGAGCTTCTCCGTGCTTCGGAGGGCACGTTAAGCCGTTGGTCTCGGTTGTTGTCGTAAGATGGCAGTCGTTGAAACCCACCAACCCGCATAGGGCTAGCGTGGTGGGTTATAGCCCAATATCCCCACGTGCTATTGTCCACGTGGGAGGCCTGTGCCCAGCAGTGGGACGTTTATAGGCTGATAATGATGACGAGATAAGATAACGCTTTCATTTATTTTTCACTTGTATTCGAAGTCACGTGTCTATTTTGACATTAAAAATTCTTTGAATACGAGTGATAGACGAGACGAGATAATAAGACAATAAGTTTCTCTTTCATATTTTGTATCTGACAGGTGTTCGCTTTCAACCTGAGTTTCCCCAAAGAGATAAGTAAAGTAAAAATTATGTATAAATAATATTATTTCATTAATAATTATACTCGTACATAAGTAGTATTTAATCGCCTCTTTGGTCTAGTGGCTAAGCCACCGGTTTCAGGCCCAGAGGTCCCGGGTTCGATTCCCAGCGGGGGTACATCTTTGTGTGCTCGGTTTGGTTGGTGGTAGGGCTGTTAAAGTCCGCCTGGCTAGCTACCACCATCTTATCTAAGTTTGTCGCCATAACAACGATGTTTATAGCATTGTTGTGTTCCGGCAGTTTGAGATAAGATAGCCAGTTCCTCAGTGGTTGAGGATTTTGGGTTCGCGCGTTTCCACCTTCGGCCTTATCGTCACTTACCATCAGGTGAGATGAAGACCAAGCGCTTTCCCGTTGTAGATTAAAAAAAAATAAAGTTATTATAAGTCGTCTTATATAGACCGCGTCGCACAGGCGGTGATGGAATACTACCACCCCATAGAGCGGCAATGGGCTCACCACCTGTCACACTGAGCACATGTGCAGTCGGTATTTGTTTTTTTTTTAGTAGAACCCCGTGAAACAGCAGGAGTCGCAGGCGCGTTGCCAGCCTTTAACCCCTTAAGGAACCCTCACTCGCCGGACGAAACACAACAGCACCAAGTGCCATTATTTCACGCCGGAAATTCGTGAGAGGGTTTGTATTACGCTGGACAAGCCGGCCCAATTCGTGCTGCAACGCAGCGTGGCTCTACCACTCAGTCAGTGTCACTCATTTAGCACCACCCAGGGGTCACGTGTAGGGTCTCAAGGGTAAACCTACGGACGCGAGTAACTTTAACCCCCAAAATTGGTGTAAAGGTGGACTATGGTAGAGGACTGCTTTTGCTGTCCTTATTGCCTAGTCTCTGACTAACCCTTCGGGGATAATAGGCGGGATAATATGAATGTATGTACTTATGTGACATTGTACTAAGGTATAACAAGTTAAAACAATGTTAATAGGTAATTGCGGTGGAATATTTACTCCGATCCTAGTAACGGGTTGATATTTTAAAATGATTTTGAAATTATTGACTAAGATCATTATAAATTGCCAAAATAACTCTTTACATTTTGAGGCTAATATGCTTGCAGAGGTAGCTGCCATAATTACATAAATCATGTTAGTGCATTTTGAGAAAGGTACATTTTGCGGAAGGTGCATTTTGCAAAAGGTACATTTTGCGAAAGGTACATTTTGCGAAAGGGACGCTTTGCGCAAGGGGTGCATTATGCGAAAGGTACATTCTGCAACTGAACCGTATTGTGTTTATTATAATATGTCTGTATGACTGTTCAGTTGTTCTCGATAAGCAAATAGCATTATTAATTAATAAAAGGGTAACACCCACAAACAAATATTACTTACCTATTAATTTAAGTGCATACACGCGGTAACAACATACAAAATGGCTGCCCCACTTCCAGTCGCCATGTTTGTTTAAACACTCATAATGCAAACGTTCGCAGTCAGATACGGAGATGGTCCAAAATTAGCATGAACATGGTGCCCTGAGACGGCGAACTCGGCAATTTTGAGCTAAACATGGTAATGAGATAACAAGGGGCTTAGACTAAGACTCATTAACGTTTGAACAATGCGATAGGACGACGTTCGCACGCGAGCTTGGATTAAAATTTGTTTTTAACTCAAAAAGGTAACTTTAATTTGTGTGTTGTGACGTAGATGTCTTTATGAAACTTTTTTAATATTTGTGTCCGCCGTACGCGGAGCCCTAACGATTATAATAAATATAAATTTAAGAAACAACATAACCTCGTCGCAGCTCCGATGACAAAGGTCTGCCGTGCGATTCTCTAAGCTAAAGCCTTGATAGCTGCGGCTGCCGCTGCGCTGACAAATGACTCTGTCTCTTTCATATTCATAGAATTGGAAAGAGACAGCAGATAACAGCCATGCGCGCAGCGTCTATGTGTCGCTTAGAGAATCGCATAGCTGTGCTCTTCTCTCTTTCACCGTTCGTTCTTCACAATAATGTTCCCGATAGAACACAACACCGATAAATAAATACTTATAATAAGCTAACAACTTATATCCCGTTAAAAATATGTAGGTAGAATGTGAAACTGTAAAATTGATGCATACGCGCGTCACCGACCCCAAAGACGAGAGAAAAAATTTGACAGCTGACATCATTATCATCATCACCATCAGGGAGTTTCTCTCGTGTTCTTTTAGCAACAACATGTGTTAGGAGACTCTATTTTATTTCAATCTACCGTACAATAGTAAATGTAATTAAAACATAAATAAACCACTTGAAATTGCTAAACGTGAAGCCATTAATTAAGTTATAATAATAATAATCACCATTAGCCTATAAACGTCCCACTGCTGGGCACAGGCCTCTCACGTGGACAATAAGTAGCACGTGGGGGTATTGGGCAATAACCCACTACCTACGGTTGGTGGGTTTTTAACGACTGTCATCTTACGACAACTACCGGGACCAACGGCTTAACGTGCCTTCCGAAGCACGGAGGAGCTCGTGATGTTTTTAATTTGGTCACCCATCCAGCGACCCGGCACTGTGAAAGTTGCTTAGCGGGCACGATCGCAAGCCCAAAGCGCTAGCCGATACATACAGCCATAATCTGTGTATTAACAATATTTCACAACGTGCAGTCTCACTCAATGACGATATCTAATTTTCTCCTTTTTTATTTATTTACCAATCTTTTTTTATTTATTAAAGGGAAATACTTGGCCTTCATCTCACTTAATAATAAGGTCGATGGCAAGCGCACATTATCCCTAATAAAAAAATTGAATACTGTGGAAAGGTGTAGGTGGGTACAGAATTGCAGGTCGGGCGCGCACGAGTTGAAATGCTCTGCTCGTGCGCCTAGTGTGCACGGTGCGCAAGGCGTCCGTTACATTGCATGATACATTGTAGCAATGAGGACGGCAAATTCTTTCGTTGCGTGTTACATGGCATGTTACATTTCGTAATGCCTTGATCACACGTACCGAGTAGAGCGGCGAGATAGCACTCGGCCTAGTAAGTAGAACGGGAGACGAGCGACTGTCTCGCCGTTTTGTTCTGTCGAGGGTACGGCCACGGCTCGGCCGAGCACTCAGCGCTATTTATACGTACTTACCGAGTACTCGACCGAGAGAACTGTCTCACCCGTCTGCTCGGTACGTGTGATCAAGGCATTATAATAGTGTTTACCCGCCTTCACAGAAGCCCTTTTAAATTGTCAAATGTGATTAAAAACAAGATGTACAAATTTAATATTGAGAAAAAAGAAATAAATGAAAAAACGAGAGTATGTTGGTGGTAATGCCGTGATCACACGTACCGAGCAAACGGGTGAGACAGTGCTCTCGGCCGAGTACTCGGCAGAACAAAACGGCGAGACAGTAGCTCGGCTCCCGTTGTACTTACTAGGCCGAGTGCTGTCTAGCCGCTCTACTCGGTACGTGTGATCAAGGCATTTGGCTTACCCGGATATCCAGAAGTCCTAGGTTCCATTCCCAGTTCGGGAAAAGTTTGTTTCATATTATTCGATGCTTAACCCGGGATTGTGATCGCCAAACCGTACTTATTTGGCAAGCGTGTTGATTCCGTGGGCTTAACTAATACACGGAATACAGAACAGTGATATCTGTGGTTAAGTCAATAAATCTATCCATTTATAGGAATTATAGATAGGTATCTGTATACCTATCTATAATTGTTATAAATTGTACAGTATTACTGTTACTTTTATTGCGATAATTTGCAATTTGCCAAAGCAATAAAACAATTAACAATTTTTTACCTACTTACATTATGAGAGTACCTAAAATTGTTTTGTAATTTTTGATGCTGATCGTACTTAAGTGAAGATAAGCTCGCCGCCGTTTAATGCGAGACAAAGGCTCGCATTAGGTCTCAGTTGCCACCAGCAGATAATTGTGGAGTGCCTAGCTCTGACAAGTGCACTTAGTGTAAAATGAATACGTAGAAACTGAGACCCTTTCTAGTGCAAAAGAATATGCAAATTAACATTAAATAACCTTTGATTATATACATGTCTAGATAGAGCCTGGCCGTAAAAAACGTAGAAAAATTTATAGGCCAAAATTGGCCTATCGCGCATTCCTGGCGGTCAGTGTCATTGTGCCGTCAAGCAGTGTTTACCTCTCGCGTTTCGGTGAAATTGTTTGCAAAATGACCGTTTGCTTAGTAAAATTCTGTCGAAACTACAAAATATTTTTTTTTTCGAAAAGGAAAGTCACGTTTCATCCGTAAGTATCGATAAATTTTAATGAAGATTTAAAGTTTAACAATAATAACGGTCATGTATGCGTAGTGTTGCTGGTATCAAAATGTAGAATTCCCATTATTGGTGGCAGACTATAAAAGGAGGTTTAAATATATTAAGTATGATAAAAAATACTCAGTCTTGTAAGTTAGTATTTATACATGGTTTTGTTGTAAATAAAGTAAATACATTAAATATAATTATTATTGGAACGCTTTCAAAGTTTTTTTTTTAAACTGATGTCTGATTTATAAGAGCGTGAATAAATGTCACGGTTCCTATTCGATGCCGAATGTTTGTAAACATTTACTGTCATTTGTGCAAATGTCTAGTAGGATTAGGTTAGGTAGTAGGATAATATCACTAGGATTTTTACTGTTTTTTGAAAGAAAGACACAATAGTTAACTGTTTTCTTGTGAATGTCTCTCAAGAAAAAGTAAAATCCTGCTGCAACTAGGTATAACAGTAATCTGTTTACAATCATTCGTCATCGAATTTGGCTGGATTATAGGTTCCGTTTTAAAACGAGAAAAAATATAATACTAAAATTCTTTCTTATAAACCCACCAACACGCATTGGGCCAGCTTGGTGGGTTATGGCCCAATATTCCCACGTGCTATCTCCACGTGGGAAACCTGCGCCCAGAAGTGGGACGTTTATAGGCTGATGATGATGATGATGACGATCTTTGAGAAAGTGCGGGTGTATGTTTGTGCCCCTAAAAGGTCAATATTTCTCGTCTCATGTAGGTTAACTATTGGACACGGATATTGATGAGCAGTTATCACATTTATGTAACCTTTACAACTGTTCGACCACATAGCAAACATTTTAATTTTCAGATTTCCAACTGATCCGGTAGAAAGAAGTCGTTGTCGAAATATTTAACTACAAAGTTTCAACATAATAAGAAATTAGAGAACATGAAAAATGATGTAACATCCAAACGAAAGTTATTTAAGAAACAAATACAAAGAGACCGCCTTTAATTGTTTTGATTTTAATTTAAAATATTTAAATTTCTAATTATAAAATCAATTTTGATTAAGTATTAAATGTAAATCATCCTGCCTGTTGCTTCTATTTCGTTCATATTACAAACATATTACACGCACACAGGCTTCCATTAGCGCATTATTTTATTGTACTCGCCCTCGCCTTCAATCGTCCATTTTTTCTAAACACACCAGCTTCTTTTATGCGTTATACCTACATATACAAAAGACATACCTAATTTAAAAAGTTATGTTATGTTAAGAATCATTTTAAAATTATATTGTGCATAAATATTTTTTCCCTACTTTATCGGAAATTAGGCATTCGCTGGCAACCATTCGCGCTAGTGTCAGATACGCGGCTGTCACGCACGCACACTTCAAATTCAATGCAAAATACGAGTTTCTCCCGTGTTTTTTAGCAACAACACGTGTTGTGAGACTCCATTTTATTTCTATCTACCGTACAAAACTAAAAATAGGTACTTTAAAAATTAAAACACTTGATATTGGCTTAATGCTACACGCGATAGCCATTAATTAAGATATAATAATAATAAATACAAAATACGGGCGGATTTTGAGAAGCGTTTGTGCCGCGATGCTCCGCCTAGACATGTATATAGTCAAAGTAAATAACCAACCGAGTCGCGTAGCGGTGAAAGAATACTACCACCACCTCTCTTCCCTTGGGTGTCGTAAAAGGCGACTAACGGACTAAAGACTACACATACGTCCAACAGCATACATACGGCAATGTGCTCACCGCCTCCTTTTTTTATAAAAGAAGGAGGCAAACGAGCAGGCGGGTCACCTGATGGAGAGTAATCACCGCCGCCCATGGACACCCGCAAAACCAGAGGACTCGCAGATGCGTTGCCGGCCTTTAAGGAAGGAATAGGGTTATGGAAGAAATAGGAATTGTGAGAAGGGGGGAGGGGGGATGGGCCTCCGGAACCCTCACTGGCCGGACGAAACACAACAGCACCAAGTGCCATTATTTCACACCTGTCACGCTGAGCACATGTGTGCATCCGCTATTTGGTGAAAAGTGGATTATGGTAGAGGACTGCTTTCGCTGTCCTCATTGCCTAGTCTCTGACTAACCCTTCGGGGATAATAGTCGTGATTATATCTATGTATGTATGTAACATTAAAAATCGAGTTTTCTTTTGCCACATTATCATGAGCATGTAAACATCCCACTGATGGACACAGGACTTCCCACAACAGCGCAAAGGGAGATTGGGCTACAATCCACCACGCTGGACCAATGCGGGTTCGTGGGTTTAATGACTGCCACCTTGCGGCAACAATCGTGAACAACGGTTTTACGTGTCTTCCGGAGCACTGAGAAATAAGAGAGGAGGAGAGGATGTTTTTTTTTATTTGGTCACCCATCTAGAGACCCTACGTTACTTAACTGCAAAGCAAAACGATAACCTTAGCCGATGCGCCACCGTGCTGATTTTGGCGTAAAAACAAAATGTCAGAGTCGATGACAATGGAAAATATTTTTTTTCTAAAGCACGTCATTCTATTCAAAATGTGATAATTCTGAATTCAATATTAAACTGATTTCGTTTGACGATAGGTCACTTTAGATTTAAAACCGTTACATACAGAAATAAATCCAAATTTGTAAAGTATTCAACCACCGCCAGTCAGCATTAAGCTAGCAAACCGTTTAGTTTTTCTATTATTCCGCGAGCAAATATTTGTATGCGAGAAGAGATAGGAGCCGCAAGATTTATGGCGCGTACGGACAAACCTGGACAGTCCCGGACAGCGGACACGGCCCGGACGACTCGCCGTAAAATTAATTGCCACCTCTCCCCACTATTCGGACACTGCTGATTTTTAATCCCGGAGAAAACGCCGCAACGAAATTCGAATCTAAATTCAAATCAATAGTCTAGGAGAGCTTAGGTTAACGAACTGCTGTTGACTATTTTTATTTTTAATAATAAGTAGTTGTTAATATCAATAATTAATAAACATGCACTAATTGAATGTTAGCAAAATGCAAATAAAAGATGCTACGAAAGGGGCTACCCAATAAAATCGTGGTACCATCACTTCCTTGTAAGCAAGCAACGAGTATTAGGTATAGGTCCGTAGGTCTTTACCAAATGGAAACTATTTCAGTATCACAAGATGGAAGATATTAAGTGTTTTGTGTAAAAAAATTACCCCAGAGGTGCTGGAAGTTCTAAATTGTTTATGTTCTCCTATAAAACCTATCAAGCTTACATACACTGATCTAAGCAATAAACTAAGAGACAAGTACCTACAAAAACAATCCATTGCCTTGGAACGTGCTGCTTTTCGTGGCCGAAACCAATTGCCAGTTGAAACTATAGATGAATATGTTTTGCAATTACGAAAATTAGGAGGAAAATGCAACTTTAAAGACTTAGAAGACCAAATCAAAGAAAAGTTAATAGATGGTGTCCATTCAAGGCTGATAAAGTTTGAATTATTAAAAAATGGTTTAGAAGTGACTTTGGAAGAAACAATTGTTTTAGCGAGAACGGTGGAAGCAGCGTTAATTCAAACAAGTGACATGGGAGGGACGAGAGTTGAATAAAGTAGGGAAGAGTTGTTGTGTATCCAAACACAGAAGGAGTTGTTGTATTGTATCCGAACGGAAATGTATGGTTGTCTCGCTCATACATATCTCTCGCCCTCTCACGTCTCGGCATTGTCACGGTAACTAATGTGTGATACGAATAAACCTACATTAATTAATTGTGGTGAGTTTTACTATATCAAGACACAACAAAGTGCCTCTCTTCTTCTCCTTCTTCTAGACTCAAAGCTATTCATTTTATCTACTACAAGTATAATTTTCCTCTTCGTCGTCCAGCAATAACATGAGCCAAAAAAAATCACAAATTTTCATCATCAGCCTAAAAATTTCCATCTGCTTGGTTCTCATCACGTTAATGTAGTGTTGGTAGGTTTAGAAAATAAAAATAAATGTTTTTTAAAAATTTCTGACACTTAGCAGCACTATTTTGCAAATCCAGTAAAATTACATGACAAAGAGGATTATGCATTGCTGCTTCAGGGTCGGCAACGCGCTGTGGTTGCCGTTTTCCATCAGGGCGGGCTGGGCCGTATGTTCGTTTGCCGTCTTATTTACATGATCGTATTAAGTACCAAATCTAATACGCAAACCTAGGACCTAACTAAATATTTGAGCCGTTTGCGGTGGAGACAATGGGTACGTAGGGGACCGGAGGCTAAGCATCGTGTAAAAGATTTAAGTGCATGTCTCGTTGAGGCCTCCGGTGACAGTGGCCGCCAACGCATCTGCGACTCCTCTGGTTTTGCGGGCGGCGCGGCGATGCTTACTTCCCATCAATCAACCCGCAGGCTCCTTTTCACATAAAAAAAGTTAATAATTATCGATTAAATAAAGTAACCATGACTATGTGTGCTCGGCCTAAGCCATTGAACGTTACCAAACTCCATGTCGTTACAGTAACAGTCGCGGTTCAATTTCAACGCAAAATTTGGCAGAACCGCCGGCCGCTCGCCGCCATTAGCTCAAATTAGGGATCAGCAGCAAATATCGGGAAGTACAATTTCTATTGTCGGCAAACGTTTTTTCGATAATGCCTTGCCGAATTTGTTGTATAAGCGTAGGTTGCCGTAATACATTTAATTTGCCTTCAGAATTATACTGAATGTATAAGTGACATGGGAGGGACGAGAGTTGAATAAAGTAGGGAAGAGTTGTTGTGTATCCAAACACAGAAGGAGTTGTTGTATTGTATCCGAACGGAAATGTATGGTTGTCTCGCTCATACATATCTCTCGCCCTCTCACGTCTCGGCATTGTCACGGTAACTAATGTGTGATACGAATAAACCTACATTAATTAATTGTGGTGAGTTTTACTATATCAAGACACAACAAAGTGCCTCTCTTCTTCTCCTTCTTCTAGACTCAAAGCTATTCATTTTATCTACTACAAGTATAATTTTCCTCTTCGTCGTCCAGCAATAACATGAGCCAAAAAAAATCACAAATTTTCATCATCAGCCTAAAAATTTCCATCTGCTTGGTTCTCATCACGTTAATGTAGTGTTGGTAGGTTTAGAAAATAAAAATAAATGTTTTTTAAAAATTTCTGACACTTAGCAGCACTATTTTGCAAATCCAGTAAAATTACATGACAAAGAGGATTATGCATTGCTGCTTCAGGGTCGGCAACGCGCTGTGGTTGCCGTTTTCCATCAGGGCGGGCTGGGCCGTATGTTCGTTTGCCGTCTTATTTACATGATCGTATTAAGTACCAAATCTAATACGCAAACCTAGGACCTAACTAAATATTTGAGCCGTTTGCGGTGGAGACAATGGGTACGTAGGGGACCGGAGGCTAAGCATCGTGTAAAAGATTTAAGTGCATGTCTCGTTGAGGCCTCCGGTGACAAGGAGGCTGGCAGCTACCTCTGCCAGCGTATTAGCCTGGCAATTCAAAGAGGTAATGTTGCCAGCATTCTTGGGACCGTACCTGCATGCCCGCAGTTGGAAGATTTTTTATTTTTTAAGTCCAAGTGTTGTTTTTTATTTTCCTTCTGTTTTTAGTTTGTATTTAATATATTAGTAAAATCATTTAGGAATAACTATGAGTGAAGACTCCAATTTATTTCGATTATGCATACGGAATGAACACGATCCCTTCTCCTATAGTCTGCGCCATTCAATTCTGAATGTGTCGAATTGATTGCGGTCCCGAAAATACACGTCCATATTTCTTTTTGGGGCGACAATGCATTTGAATTTTAATTTCAGATTGCTACGTACCTCGCCGGTGTTTGTACGGAATTTTAAAATATTGGCAGCGTATTGCAAAATGTGTTCTTTTGATATTATGACAATGTATACAATGATCTTAATTAAACGCGAGTCAACATGTCGTTTGTGTATTGTATACATGGGATGATCTCTGATCATGATTCTGCGGTTATTTTTATTTTGTAGGCAACGACCCTCAGTAATGAGGAGCACGACGGGAGGGTTCTTTCGTTTACCCTAACCCCGTATGACTAAAACCAAACAACTGTTAATATCGTTTTATGAATGCTGATTTTAAACAGTTGTTTTTTGTTTATTTCAAATGCCACGTAGGTTTAAACCATTTGCAGTTAGGGTATCGTGATCGGGAATCGTAACCCCCCGTATTTTACTGCGACGCAACACGGCAGAAATCAGTTAGAGCAGTAATTTATAGAGAATTGTCTGTCTGTGTGTAGATCACTACCGATACGCGAATCACGTACCAGGTCACGCCTGGTAGGTATTACAAATATTGAAAAAGACGAGTTCTGAAAAAGTTTTACGAGCAGGATTCTGGTAGGTACAGTATTGTTCAGTGTTTTTCGAATTCACCGTGTCGCATATAGCGATGAAAGAATACTTCCAGCCCCTCTCTTCCCTTGGGTGTCGTAAAAGGCGACTAACGGACTAAATACTGCACATACATCCAACAGCATAAAGCGGCGATGGGGTCACCACCTGTCACGCTGAGCACATGTGCAGTCGCTATTTGGTGAAAAGTGAGCTATGGTAGAGGACTGCTTTTGCTGTCCTCATTGCCTAGTCTCTGGCCAACCCTTCGGGGTTAATAGTCGTGATTATATATGCTATATATATGTTTTTCGAATTTTGAGATAAGATATTATTGAATAATCTACATATAATATGAGTATATGTGTGTAGACTCATCGACTTGATGAGTAAAATATCTTTCAGGTGGTTCAGACAGAGTGCTTGTAACAAAAATACGTTCTTTGCGCTATTGTCCAAGACAAATTATACTTTATAGACTCAATCGTTATATTATAAGAGTCGTTAATGGATTCAACCTATGATCTGATAATTCAACAGTTCTTTCAACCACATCGAAATATTTCACGAAAGTATTGGATGTTTTCGTAGCCTTTTAAAAGCCACCAAATTTTGATACACTCTGTTACCTACATAAATTACATTATAACATATTAAAATTGTTTGAACTCTGTTGTTCCAGGTGTAGGTGAATTTACTTTCTTTATTTAAACCAAAAGTGTAATTTAAAAGTTGTTTTCTCTTGTTTTTTCATTTGTTTTTTGGACTGTTGTCTTTAACAACAATATTATTACTTTTGACAAATCATTAGTGCTACTGTATTGTCTATAAATTATTGTTTATATGTGTAATAATGGAGCTGTATGTTTTCTTAACAAAGAAAATAAAAATAAAATAAAATGTAAATCTGTTGGGACATACCAGGGATTGAAGAGCTCGATGGCGAAGCGGATATAAATTGTAGCAACGCGCGACGAATTGATTGTACTGATGAAGTCTTTTACCCAGCAAATGGAATGAAATTACGAAAAAATTAACTGTATCATACAAAACTGCAAATACTAATTGTCCTAAATGTATAAAACGGCGGTTTTTTTCGATATTTCAGTATAATTGCTCCCATAGAAATAGCTATTTTTTGAACTTAGTAAAATAGGCTAGATGCGGTATATAATACCTATTGCCAAACATAAACATTTATAAAAATATAGGTGGGTCATTCTCACAACAAGGTGTTCTTTGTATAACTTCCGTCACGATTTTTATTTTTCAATACATTCTCTAGACCGTCAATTTACTTGGAAAAGACGTTAAACTCTAGAAAATTATGTATTTGGCACTTCAATGTACTACTCTGTCAAGAAAGTACCGCGAAAAGATCAATAATACACAAAATGTTAGTTATTCATCCAAATTTATTTTATCCCCTTCAAAGTATGCTCCTTCAGAAACGATACACTTACGCCAACGAATAATCCAATCATCAAAACATATTTTAAACGCTTTTTCCGGAATGGAGTTGAGTTCTCACCGCGAATTCTCCTTTATGTCTTCTACCGAATGAAAACGTGTGCCACGAAGTGGTAATTAAAGTTTAGGAAAAAGAAAGAAGTCAGCTGGAGCCATATCTGTCGAATAAGGTGGTTGCTCGATGATATTTGTTGAGTTTTTGGTCAACAATTCGTTCATAATGATGGATTTGTGCGAAGGCGCATTATCGTGGTGCAAAATCCAAGAATTTTCTTTCTACTAATTCGGCCTTTTTCGTCGAATTTGCTCTCTTAAACGCTGCATAACGCTCAAATAATATTCTTTATTTACCGTTTGACCTTCCGGCAAAAATTCCGAGTGCACACCACCGCGATAGTCAAAGAAAACAGTCAAAGATGACTTTGACTTTTGATCAACTTTGGCGTGGTTTTTTCGGTTTCGGTTCAGTCGGAAGGCGCCACTCCTAAGCTTGTTGACTAGTTTGCATGTCAAACTCGTAAACCCACGTCTCTTCACCAGTAACAATGCGTTGCATGAATGTTGGGTCGGAATTGACTCGTTCTAGCATGTCTTCAGCGACTGTTATGCGATTGAGTTTTTGGAGAAAATTCAGGTCGTTTGGGACTAGCCGACAACATGTTTCAATTTAATTTGGAATCATAAACAAATCATCCGTTCTTGATACTTTTTAACAGAATGTAGTATCTGGTTTTGGATTTAAGAAGTAATAAAGTTGTGGGCGTAACGGAAATTAGATTCGCGGTGACGTAAATAAGAAAATTGCTTAAAAATATATATAAATATACTTTATTGTCATAAGACTGAAACAGAAAATAAATACTATATAATATAAAATAAACCTTACAAGTAATTGTTCAGTCTACAAAATAACCAAATAAACAATTTTAGTACCTCCGTACAAGAGGTCCCAAAAAGCTCTCGGACCATACTCTCTGTTGGCGCAAAGGGCACCAACATGCGACGTATGTTACGGGAAAGATGGGATAGATGGGCTTACTGTGTTCCGGGCTGTAGGCACTGGATCGTGCTGAAGGTGGACGTGGCTGGCGCTCTTGGCGCGGGCGTTAGCGGGCTTGAGGGCGGCAACACACACACAGTTCACTGAGGGCACTGCTGTTCGTTAAGTGTTAGGGGTGAGCTGGTAGTCCTAGCTCTGTCACTGCACACACTGCACACATATGACGATGGTCACGGGCTGAGTTCAAGGGCGCGCGGCGCGTGGGTTCGCCTTGAGATCTCGAAGGGCACTAGTTTTGCGCGGGCGCCGGCAGGCGAGCTAACACTTCGTCCGGTATATTTGTCGGAGAGTCCGTTCGACGGGGTAGTGGAGTCCAATATGCACTCTAATTGGCCGGCGTAGAGACGGCTGTTGTTCGTCGTTGCGCTGTGGCGCAAACATCTTCCCGGGCCTCAGAGGGTAGGAGGGGGGGGGGGGGAAGGAATGGAAGTTAAAGGGAGACTACAGCCTCAACTCGTGCTGTGTTGAGTTAACGTGTGGGTGTGTATATGATGAGCTGAGAGAAATGCACGTGTGGGATTGTATGAGTAAAATCGTGCACTGAGCACAGCAACATATAGGCACGTAAAAGCGTACACTGGGCATGTTACCATGTAGGCACGTGAGTCGTGCACTGAGCATGATAGCACATAGGCACGTAAAAGCGTACACTGGGCATGTTACCATGTAGGCACGTGAGTCGTGCACTGAGCATGATAGTATATAGGCACGTAAAAGCGTACACGGGGCATGTTACCATGTAGGCACGTGATTCGTGCACTGAGCATGATAACATATAGGCACTTAAAAGCGTACACTGGGCATGTTACCATGTAGGCACGTGAGTCGTGCACTGAGCATGATAGCATATAGGCACGTAAAAGCGTACACTGGGCATGTTACCATGTAGGCACGTGAGTCGTGCACTGAACATGATAGCATATAGGCACGTAAAAGCGTACACTGGGCATGTTACCATGTAGGCACGTGAGTCGTGCACTGAACATGATAGCATATAGGCACGTAAAAGGCAGGCGTGCACGCTGTGGCGCAGCGCAATAAAAGCGACCGCGATAAAGCAAAAAAAAATAAAATAAAAATAAAAGGCAGACTGCATGTGTGTGTGTGTGTGTGTATGTGTTGCAGGTGTTTGTACGGGCTTATTGTGTTGTGCAAAGGCGTGGGCTGATGTCACGCACCGTATAGGTGCGGGCTGACCACATGTGTTGTTTGTGTACTACTAACAACTAATTAATTTTTATTAGGGCACGAGATATAACTCGTAAAGTTACGGGAACAAATGAATTTAGGAAATAGAAAAATGGGCTGAAGTAGTTATTTTATATATATATATATATATATAACAGCGGACTGTATTAAAGGTAGGGGGCTTTACTGCTGCCGCGATCCATGCGGCTGTTTTGCGTGCGCAGACGCATGCAGCGGGCTGTCGATGGGTCGTTGTCCCGGAGTGTCACGCAGATGGGGCGGGAGCCACCGCGCCACCGATTCCGGCTGGCACTGCTGCGTCGTGTCGTCCGGTCGGTGAAGGGACGTGTGATGCTCAGTGCGCCCACACACCCTGCATGCCTTCACTGACTTACATTCGTCCGGGTAATGTGGTCCGAGACAGCGAGCGCAGCGCTCGCGCGACACTACAAAGTCCCACCGGCCCTGTGTCGGTTGGGCATTGTAGCGGGCGCACGCTATGAGCCTGTGCCCCCTTTCCCTGCAGTAGGGACAGTAGGGCGTATTTGGGCTAGGCCGGGCTTGCGCGTGCATTGTGTGAGCGTATGTGTTCTATGTTGTTATATGTTATATGTGTGTCGGCACGAGTCGAGGCAAAAATATTAAATGTGGCGGGTAGGTGATAATAAGTGGACTGTTAAAGGGATGTATCCGGCTCGAAGGACCATAAATGTTGGCGCAAAGGGCACCAACATGCGACGTATGTTACGGGAAAGATGGGATAGATGGGCTTACTGTGTTCCGCGCTGTAGGCACTGGATCGTGCTGAAGGTGGACGTGGCTGGCGCTCTTGGCGCGGGCGTTAGCGGGCTTGAGGGCGGCAACACACACACAGTTCACTGAGGGCACTGCTGTTCGTTAAGTGTTAGGGGTGAGCTGGTAGTCCTAGCTCTGTCACTGCACACACTGCACACATATGACGATGGTCACGGGCTGAGTTCAAGGGCGCGCGGCGCGTGGGTTCGCCTTGAGATCTCGAAGGGCACTAGTTTTGCGCGGGCGCCGGCAGGCGAGCTATCCGGTATATTTGTCGGAGAGTCCGTGCGACGGGGTAGTGCAGTCCAATATGCACTCTAATTGGCCGGCGTAGAGACGGCTGTTATTCGTCGTTGCGCTGTGGCGCAAACACTCTCAATCTGATGGAAGAGCGACGCGTGATGGTTCTGCGTTCTTCGGATAATTCGTCTCAGCTTCGGCGGCTCAATGGGCAGATCTCGAAGTCTTTTACTCGCGACATTTGCCGATTTAATACCGACCGTATTAAAGAGGCTATCGAACGAAACAAAGGTTCAAAAGTGTTCGCAAGAGATTTGGGTATTGGGCAAAGCCAACTGACGACGCTGAAAACCGATGACGGCAGAACTGGCACGTCCAGGTCCGAAGTTATGGGAGATGTGGTGGTTCGAGCCGTGTAGTGATCGTCTAAAATGCTTTATAAGAGTATCTAGTATACTTTGCCAAATACAGAGATCCAACATCTTAGGAGAGCTAGACTATCTTGATTGTTTTGCTTCCAACCAAGTCGATTGCACATGTCTATACCAGTACATTAGACCGAACGAACAGTGACCATACATCTTTCCATTCCACCTAGCTTGCTCTAACTAATGGCGAGTCTCGGCTTTCTATGAAGCCTAGATAAATTGTCAATCTTAAGGAAACCTAAGAGCACATAGTTAGTCTGATGAGTGATTGCATAGAGTTGATTAAATGCGTTACAGACTAGCCATAGCAATTGTAAGGATCGCGTGGAAAGGTGTATTGTACCTGTAGGATTTGTGATCCTCCGTCGGAAAACCAGCCAGGCGAATGTCGGGGTACCTACACAGCTGACGCTGAGCGCGCTGCTGACCGAAGCCACTTTATGGGGACAACTGACCTGTTTTACCCTATACGCTGCGAAGCGTGTTTCATGTCAATTTGCATGGCGCTGAGCGCTAATTATGAGTGATGGCGTTTTCGCATCTTTTTCCCCTCTGTTATACCATGGTTTTATTCTCACTCATTGTTCTATGTATATGTAATGATGAGTTAGTCTCGTCAGACTATAGAATGCAAGGTCAGTTGAAGACGGGACGTGTATATGTGACAACCCCAGCTGCCGCAATCCCGTCACGATCATGTACTAGTTTCAATTTATTAAATTCAGGCTTCACATTATAGCGATTGCCTTACTAGCAATAAAACAAATATGACCACTCCCCCTTAAAACATTGCAAAATCTCTGTATTAGCGCTACATGACCCTACCTCCGAGCCTACATCCTAGCTTAATTATAATAAATATTACCTACCGTTACTTACTATCCGTCGGATGTCTGCATCTGCTCTCCATCTGCTCAACTCTGCATCTAATCTGCTATTGTCTATCAACTCTAATGTGACTAAATGTTTCTGTTCTATAATGATACCTGTCTCACTCTCTAGTTAGACTGGATACAAATGTGCAGTTGTCGTAGGCTAGTTGTAGTGGCTAGCCAGATTAAAACCAAAGTATCAAAATGATTGCTCTTCTAGAATAATTAATAACTTTACGTCTGTATGTCTATAAAGATTAAGTCTACAGTCATCTATTCACAAGTGGCTAGTGAAACAAGGCTTGTTTATCTAGAGAACTAGCTTGAGTAACTAGTGAAATAAGGATTACAAGTTTAAAGAATTAAGCCAAGAACAATAGAGATAATAACCGTGAATGCTAGACTGCATTTGATAGACAAGATCATGTTAATTCTCACTATTACGATATACAAATCACAAGTATTTATCTCTGCTGTTCCTTGCGTTGTAGAAATCAATTGAAATAAAATAAAACACAAGATTATGGTAGATAGCTTAATTTATTCTACCTCATTGTATTTGTTGATTTATTGTTTTATTATTTAGTGATTTATTGGTTGATTTATCGTTTATTATTTAATTATGTATTTGTTGATTTATTCGGTTATTATTTAATGATTCATTGATTGATTTATCGATTATTTATTTAAAGATTTATTTTATTTAGTTGTGTTTGTTTATCTCATTACTTATTTAGTTATATGATTGTTTATTTAACCCTATATTTATCTACTCATCTAAATATAAAATTACGAAACTCTTTCATTATTTATGCCTTGTAAAGTCTTTAGATTAAAAGCTATATATTATAACCATCACTAGGTCTTGCTGCCTCTTTTCTAGAATTTACTTTCAAACATAGTCGAACCATTTACGGTCTACTCCAAATCATTTTAGCTTTTACTCATAAGGTAATAAGCTTTTACTCTCAAGATAATTAGATTTATACTCTCAGGATAATTAGCTTTTATACTCAAATCATTTGAACACACTCAAGATCGTTAGTGGTTTTCACTCAACAATCGCTAGTGTTTTATGTACAATTAATTAAATTTATAGACAATAATTAGACTTTCCAAGGCCAATCGTTAGTTCCTAGGCCATCGATTAACGGGAAAAACAACGATTAGAACAAAAAAACCCATTAGGCCTTCCTAATTAACATTTCATAATGACTAATCATGCAAAGCTATGTACAAGTGACTTTCTCGACACACACAGGTATTTTAATCTCTCTAGGTTGCATGTAATTTATTAAATAGGGCACACATAGATTTCATATATGCCTCGTAGTTCAATTGGTAATTGCAGAGGCGGATTGTTTTTCTCGCCAACCTATGTTAATACAACAATGAAAATCACCCTTGAATCGTTCTATACAACATGTTATTACAATTAATATGACTATAATTATTACTATCGTTAATTCCAGGTTCCGCAAAATCGGATGCCAATAATCTACGTTAACATAGTCCCACACTGAATAAAATTATTTACCCTTTTAGATTATTATTATATACAATTCAGTTATCACTCTTATCAATACTGTGTTGAGAAAGCTAACAAAAGATAGCTGGTGAATTTAAACATTACTAAATCTAGAAAATATCTACTTTACCG
This sequence comes from Scoparia ambigualis, assembly GCA_963921215.1. Taxonomy (NCBI): domain Eukaryota; kingdom Metazoa; phylum Arthropoda; class Insecta; order Lepidoptera; family Crambidae; genus Scoparia; species Scoparia ambigualis. The sequence continues at coordinate 5,617,186 of OY992522.1, forward strand.
GTATGATGTCGCTGTGTCTCGAACTACCTATCACTTTATTTACTTTTCCATTTACTAAACGCAATTCTAAGGTCACTGATTCTATATAAAAGTACTGTACGACAGTAATTCAAAACGTGTCGTTTCGTTGTGCTCCCCGTCCTCGGTCGCCCAAAGCTGAATCCAGAATCCCCCCGTCTACCGAGAGCTCTCCGCTCGCAGACTCCGCCCTCGCCCCGCTCAACCGTTCCTCAGTGTCTGAAACCAAAACCCTTACCAGTAAATGGCTCCACCGATTGGCTTATCTTAATGTGTGAGTGTCTGCAGTGCAGCGATGCACCCTAAAGTTTTTTTATATGGGTGTCAACAATCACCACGTGGGGTTTTAATTTTTTTTCCCATCGTCTTCATATTTTCTACTAAATCTTTAAGAGTTTTTGTCCAAAAAAAAAAAGGTTCATTTTTGTTATCTGGAATTCTTTGAATGTAATTCCCGTATCGCTTAATGACCGGCAATAATTTGTAACCTTTTTCGCATACTGACAAACGGCCTTTTGTCTAGGGATATTTTATTGCTCAGTTTTTAGTTTTTACGCCATGGACACAAAAATTGTTGGCACTTTATTGCTTACATATGTAGAATTTTTAAATTTGTAAACCCTAAACCATCCTCTTAAACGTAGCTCTAAGAATTCGCTTGCTCGTGCTTACATCGTCGTTGCAATGCTTTTTTCTCACTTATTAAATATAGTTTTTTTTTTAATTCATACACGCGATGACCATCTCAGAGAGGTCGAGAAGTTCTATTGACAGCTATACACATCAACACGACCACCTGTACAAAGCTTAGCTACAGACCCTAGAGCTAAGCTAACCCGACACTACACCGAAGATATCCCGGACATCACCCTGTACGAGATTGGTGTGGCTCTTAAGCAGCTTAGGAACAGTAAGGCATCGGGTGCTGACGAAATTACGGCTGAGCTTCTGAAAGCAGGCGGAAGACCGGTAGGTATTCGCAGCTATTCAGAAACTATTTAATTCCGTCGTACTCGGAGATAGAATGCCAGAAGCGTGGCATGAAAGTGGTTGTGTTGTTCTTTAAGAAGGGCAACAAGACCCTACTGAGGAACTACAGACCCATATCACTTCTAAGGGTGGATTCGACCAAACTGGAATAAGACTTACTCCGAGATTAGTCTATACAAATTCGGCGCTTAATCTAGGTATAGGACCTTAGTCCAGTTTGGTCGAATCCACCCTTAGTCACGTTTATAAGCTGTTCTCGAGAGTTATAATTAATCGTCTCGCACGCAGGTTTGATCACTTCCAGCCAATCGAACAAGCCGGATTCTGAAAAGGCTTCAGCACCATAGACCACATACATACGCTGCGGCAGGTTATACAGAAGACCGATGGGTATAACCGGCCATTTTGTTTAGCGTTTGTGGAATATGAGAAAGCCTTTGATTCAATCGAAACATCGTTAAAGTGTTTGTACGAAAACGTCACTATGACAGTTCGCCTTCAGGACCAGAGCTCGAAGCCAGTCCGGCTGCAGCGTGAAGTGCAACAAGGAGACATCATATCTACGAAGCTCTTCACTGCTGCACTGTAGAACGTGTTTAAGCTTCTGGACTGGAGAGGACTCGGCATCAATATTAACGGCGTGTACATCAGTCACCTTTGATTTTCCGACGATATAGTAGTCATGGCTGAGACCCTGGAGGACCTCGGCACAATGCTCGGTGATCTCAACAGTCTTTTAACAAGTGGGCCTTAAAATGAACATGGAGAAGACGAAAATCTTGTCTAACTCAAGTGTCGTTCCTATCTACCGACCCCTATAGATAGGCAGCAGCTGGAACTACGGGTCCGGCTGTGTTTCTCAGGGGTACTACGGGGTTCCGGTTCATGCCCCCCACTGGTTGTGCCTTGACCGGCGCCTCCGGCGGGATCCGGACGTGGGTCGGACTCGTAGTGGCTTGTGGTTAGCTGTATAGTTTGGGAATGTTCGTTTGTCCTGGTACTGTGTGCCAGGACTTCCAAACTCGCGCACAGCGAGCGGGACCTAGTAGCGGTCTCTGTGGGGCCAGCAGCGAAAAGTCTTGCGAGGAACGTGAATTTCTCTTATAGTTGGCAGCTCTGTTTGGTGGTTCTCATTGGACATTGGTGTTGACATCTCCGGTACTAGTCTGGACAACTAGTAGAGGCGGCCCCCTAGATGCCGTAGCCTCCGGTCTAGCCAGCCGCGTAGGACGTGGGAACTAGCTAGGCGCCCGGACGGGTTCGTAAAAGTGAGTGTGCTTACTACTCCGTGACCAAGATGGACACTTGGGAGTCGACTTTAGAGTCGACGACCCGAGCAGTGGCAACTGCGAGTTGCCCTTCGTGCAACGAGAAGTAAGCGAGCTTGACAGCTCCGGTTACCTATCTGGACAATAGGCAGTGAACAACACGTGTTTACGGGGAAAATCTTCCGAGCCACTAGTCTTATGAGTACCGAATGAAGAGCGCGCTTCGGCGGGCACTGATTTGGCGTCAAGACCTAACGCAGATGGTCTCCTGCGTGACTGTTTTACTGGCGCAGGGACGTCTGGCACTTCTTGCATAACCTAACGGTTGGTCTCGAGGTGCCAGTACAAAATAAAACTTAGTGAATAAGGAGAGGGGATGTGTCGTACCTACTTCTGTGAAGGTTGGAGACTCTGCTTTTGAAGTTGTTGGCGAATATGTATACCTGGGACAAACAGTCCAGTTAGGTAGGTCCAACTTTAAGAAAGAGGTCAATCGTCGAATCCAATTAGGCTGGACAGCGTTCAGGAAGCTACGAAATATCTTCTCGTCCCAAATACCGCAGTGTCTCAAGATGAAAGTCTTCGACCAGTGTGTGTTGCCAGTGATGACATACGGTACACTAAGGGCCTAATAGGCAGGCTCAAAGTCCCGCAAAGAGCAATGGAGAGGGCTATGCTCGGGGTTTCTCTACGTGATCGAATCAGAAATGAGGAGATTCGTAGAAGAACTAAAGTAACCGACATAGCCCAAGCTCAAGTGGCAATGGGCAGGGCACATCGCTCGATGGTCGTTGGGGCAAAATGATTCTCGACACCACTCGCGCACCGGAAGACGCAGTGTGGGCAGGCCTTCAACAAGGTGGTCCGACGATCTGGTCGTGTTGCCGCTGGATGCAAGCAGCACAATACCGGTCGTGGTGGAGATCCTTGGGGTAGGCCTATGTCCAGCAGTGGACGTCCTCTGTCTGGTGATGATGATGATGATGAAAAATTTTAGTAGGTATCACCAAAACCCTTATGGAACGTTCTTTTTAAAATTAGGAACACGGTGGTATTTATGAGATAAAAATTAAATGGTAAGGAATACGGTATATTGCTTCAAGCTTGAAGTCAACAACTAATTTCTGAATATAATAATCTAACTAGCAAAATGTATATGCATTCCAAAACATTAATTTAAAGAGCGAACGGAAATTAGAATAGTAGTAAACCATGCAAACGGAAATTAGGAACTTACGGTCGTAGTTCGACAGCGTGACACAGGATCGTTTCGGTTGCCTGCCTCGGCACTACTGATGTAAGACGGCGTTGGAATTGCTTACTCTGCTAGTGGATATTTGCTACTTTTTAACTAGTTACGGAAATTATGTATAATGAAAAGACAAACATATTTTTTTTGTTCTATCTAAGAAAATACACTTTTAAAACTTTTATTTTAGATTATTTTTTGTGAATAATAAAATGTATTAATTAAGTTCCCAATTGTACAGACTGAAATGTACCAATCGTAGCTTACTTTGAGACTGTTAAAGGTATAAAGCTTGATTCTGGGTTCTGGACAGCGAACGGAAATTAGGAGAACAACTTCGAAAAAATAATTTTGAGTGGTTTTTTTACCAAATGATGTGTATATAATTCCAATTCTTAAAAGACAATTGTTAGACATAGTCCCAAAAAAAAGCCAGCTCCAAAATATTACAAACTAGTCAGATATTTGCATGGACGCTCAAAAACCAGGCCTGTTGAGAATGACTGAGGTAACATACCTTAAGGATTCAACGAAACGATTTAAAACCAACAATGACAAATGAACGAAACGAAACTACTTTAAACGAATTAGACTTTTAAAAAAATGCCACCAGCACGGGTCGTGCTCGAATAAAGAAAAACTTTATCGTCGTTAATTCGTCGCCATAGTCTGGAAACTTAGCGCCGAGCACAAATTGAGTCTTTGTCTAAACGGCAGAAACGATGCCTGTATTATTAATGTAATTAATTGCATATTCATTCGTTCGTGCGGGGGAGTCGCAATGAAATACCATATTATACTCCGCCTTTGTGGATCGTTTAGACAGCTAGTAACTGTACCTGCAAAAAAGTCTTTAAATTTTTTATGTCATACCCTCTAAGGCCGTGCAGGCCGACTTCTGCTCTCCCTCGCTGCCTTCGTTAAAACATCCAGATGTCTCGTTATCTTACCAGCCGTATGAGAAGGCGAATTTGTTGGCTGTCCTTTTCGCGGCTAATTTGCGCGTCGACGATTGTGGCGCCGCTCCACTTATTATAGATAGATAGATAGATAGATAATACTTTTATTGTAACATAATAACACAAACATTTACAGTGCATTTACATAAAAAAGAAAAGAAAAGAAAAACAATGTTACAATTTGGCGGTCTTATCGCTTAAAGCGATTTCTGCCAGACAACCAGTCGGATGGAGAGAACTAATATACTCTAAGATCGGAGGTGCAAACATTGAAAACATACTTAGTTACACAATTAAAAGCAAAAAATAAGAATATTAACATTATAAAATAAATAAATAATCGGGTTTAATAAATATATATACACACACATATATTAAATATACCTACATAAATATATAATACATAATTATACATACTTAAACATAATAGTCTCAGGTAGGAAGTAGCGGACAACGACAGCTATGGAGCAGGAAAGGGTTAACGGGAAAGGTAGAAATTTTTCACGAGCTCCTTAAATGCGTGTATGGATTTCGCACGTCTGATCGCCACTGGAAGCGAGTTCCAGAGACGAACAGCTTCAACGGTGAAGGAACAATCGTAAAAGGTGGTGTTGTGAGAAGGGAATTTAAGGGTTAGATTTTCTGATGACCGTAACGAGCGCGAGGATGAACAATAAAGGAAACTGAAACGTTCCTTTAGATAGGTAGGATAGGTGGGATTAAACAATGTGTTATATAGAAGGGAGAGGATGTGAGTATTCCGGCGAAGACGAATAGGAAGCCACTTGAGTTTAGAGCGGTACTCAGAAACATGATCATACTTGCGCAAGCCAAATATGAATCGAATACAAAGGTTTTGAAGGCGCTCAAGTTTATTTAGCTGGTCCTCCGTGAGATCAAGATAGCAGGCGTCAGCATAGTCTAAAATAGGAAGCAGCAGAGATTGTGCTAGCGCAATTTTAGTGGCAGTGGGTAAAAAGTTACGTAATCTTCTTAAAGTTGCCGATGACGCGTAAAGCTTGCGGCTGACAGCTTGCAGCTGTGGACCCCAACTCAAGCATCCGTCAATAACAATACCCAGATTTGTAACAGATTGGCTGAAGGGGATGGCCACTCCATCAAAGTCAATCTTAGGAAGGTCTCCCCAGTTGACTTTGGAGAGCAACCTAGAGCTGCCGACCACAATAGACTGTGTTTTCCCAGGATTGACCTTAAGTCCGTGGGCTCGACTCCATTCAACGATTCGTCCCAGGTCCGCATTGGTAGTTTCAATAGCTTCAGCGAGATTACTCAGTGGTGCCTGGCAATATATCTGCAAATCGTCTGCATAGAGGTGGTAGGACGATGAAAGGTTTTCAGAGATGGAAGTGATGTACATAGTAAAGAGAAGAGGAGATAAAACGCCACCCTGCGGGACACCAGCCGTCGAGTCACACCACGAAGAGAACTTCTCCTCAAGGCGAACCCGCTGCCTGCGCCCGTACAAGTAGCTGCGAAACCACTCAATTACCGTTGGAGCTATGTTAAGAGAGCGCAGCAAAGCTAAAAGGATGTCAAAGTTAACTGTGTTGAAGGCATTGCTGAAGTCCAGCAACGTTAGCACAGTTAGGTGGCCGTTTTCCATGCCAAGGCGGATGTCGTCAGTGATCTTGACTAGGGTAGTAACTGTGCTATGGCCTGGACGGAAACCGGATTGGAGTGGGTTAAGGAGTTTATTAAGAGAAAGGAACTTGCTAATTTGATTGTGGACAAGACGCTCAAGGACTTTGGATAGAAAAGGAAGAATGGAAATAGGTCGATATTCGGAAAATGATTTTGGGTTACCTTTTTTAGGCAAAGGAATTATTTGAGCGTCTTTCCAAGAGGAAGGGAATACAGCGTTAGAGATGGAACTGTTGAAAAGGAAAGTAAGGACTGGAAGGATGATATCAAGGATCGGTACTAACATATTGCGGCTAATACCATCATTACCTACCGCATTGGAAGCAATTGACATCAAGCTCTTCTTAACATCACAATCCGATAATTGGTCAAAAGCAAAGGGAGAAAGATTAGGAACTGGTATGGTAGACAATTTTTGTAATGTAGTCGCTTTGTCGGCATCACTTATACATGATGAGGAAGAGAAATGGAGATTTAATGAGTCAATATTAATATTGTGTGAAATAGGATTATGTTTTAACTTTCCGATTCCAAGCGACCTGAGGAATTTCCAAGCTTTTGATATGTCTACATTTTCTACAGAATTATGGATGTGGCGGCGTAGCGCATCCCTACACGCCCTATTGCAGCGATTACGTATCTTAGCATAGTTTTCCCTGTTGTGGTCATTAGGTCGTAATTTAAATCTGTTTTTTGACGCGACTTTTTTGTGCATCAACATCTTTATATCATCTGTCAGCCATGGTGCTGGCAGATGCTTAATTTTAACTGCTCGAAAAGGTGCATGCTTGTCATACAGTTTGGTAACAAGCGAATTAAAAATACCAACCTGCTCATCAACGGTCTGGGCCAATGTTACGGGAGACCAGTCGATATTGCAAGCGTCAGCACGAAACGCATCTTGATCCATACCACTAAAATTGCGCTGAAGAATGACTTTGGGCTTAGCTTTAGGAGGACGAACTTTATAGGACAAAAATAAGAGATCATGATACGAAAAAGCGTCGGCCGAGCATTGACCGTGCTTCGCAACATGCTGGGCAGATGACACTATTATCAAGTCGAGAAGAGATGGAGTGGAGTTCGGGAAGTGATGTGTTGCAGTAAGTGGGAGAATATTTAAGTTGCTAGAACCGATAATGGATTGAAGCGAAGAAGTACGAGAATCGTTCCTAAGGAGGCAAGTGTTAAAGTCACCCATGATAATTAAGTGGCTGTAGGATGGAATTATATCATCGAGTAGAGTCTCGAATGAAGTGAAAAAATTTACAAGCAAGGAAGGGCTGTAGTAAACTCCGAGAAGGATTTTATTGTGAGCAAGGACAACTTCAACCAACAAATGCTCGCCTGCGTTAGCAGGAGGTGGTTGTGCCGAGGTGCTAATAACGGAGAAAGGAATGTGGGCACGTAGGTATATAGCAACCCCACCACCCCTGGAGCCAGTACGATCATTGCGTATGAGATGAAATCCAGGCAGAGCATAAGAGGTAGAAGGTAAACACGGTTTAAGCCAAGACTCGGAGATTAATACAGCATGAATATTTTTCTGATCGAGTGACGCCAGCATGTCAGAATGATGAGCCGGAATACTTTGCGCATTTATGTGTATGACGTTAAAGTTTTTTGGTACATCAGAAAATTGACACTCAAGTGTGTCGGAAAGAGACGGGATGCTAACAAAACTGTCTTCATCACTACTACGAGTACTACACGATAAAGAAAGATAGTTTGAATCATCACCTGAGGTTGACATAACAATAAATATAAAATATATAAAACAATAATAATGTCACAAATAATATAGATACTAAGATAATTCTAATCACCCAATCAATTTAAAACAATATATAACCAATTCTAACTCCACCCGCTGGTTTGTAAATCGTAAATTACATGAGCAGACATTTAAATACAAAATAAAAAATAATAATAAACAAGGACAATTTACGCGTGAACCCGTTGCGAAAACTAATTATGAAAAATAAAAAATAAAAAAACAAACAAGACATGAAACGGAACGCATCAAAAAAAAAAAAAAAAAAAAACCTGACTTATGTCAATCCGTCATAAAACTCTCATGTCAATGTCATTATATTTATAATAACTAAAAATTGCAAAGAAGTCACAACAAATTATCGAGAGGGTAAATAAATAAGTTAAAATATTTTAAGTACCTTGCAACGAGAAAAACGGGTCCACAGAAAATGTCTACATAACAAAAACAACACAACACAAACACTCAAGATGGCAACAACCAGTGTCACTTTTTAGTGGTGCCTCCGGCTCGCCTTGTTTTTGGCACTGCAGGTTCCGGTACTCTCTCCGCAGCAGCCACAGGCTTGGGTTTATTAACCAATGCAAGCTTTTGGAGCTCAGCAATTGAGCTTATACGGCTGCGCTTCCCGTTAGAGCTAACCACGAAGATGTATCCCTGGCGCGTAAAACATTGTGTGACACCAAACTTCTGACGCGCCGCCATAAATGTGTCATGCCGCGGCTTCGTCAGGAACTCGGAGATCGTGATACCGGAGCCTTTCAACGCAGTCTTTGCATGCCACATCTTGTCCCTCATGTCGACATCGCGCAGCTTCAGCAACATAGGCCTTGGTCGATCGCTTGTAGATGTGCGGCCCATCCGATTACAACGGCCTATATCCTTCGCCGAAAAACTAGCCAGCTTTAAGCGGTCGACTACAGCGCGAACAACAACTGCAGCTGCATCCTCGTTTGTTTGCTCCGGCAGTCCATGAATCAGCAGCATCTTCCGCCGACTCCGCATTTCTATGCTGTCCACCTGATCAGCAAGAAGGGCAACTTGGTCTTGTAGTGTGCGGAGAGCCGTCATTATAAACGCCCTGAAGGCTGTGAAATCCGCTGTCAAGTTGGTGACATTGACCGAAGGAGTCGCGTTATGAAGCTCTCCCTGGTAGGCATCCATCCGCTGGGTAAACATTTGTTGGAGTTGAGCCAGTGATTCTTGTACAGCCTCCATCGTTATGCACATTGTGGGGCCACACTGCCTGATATTCGTATCAGGCAGTGTGAAGTACGTGCCGTTTTGCAGTCGCTCGACGTGTGGTAGGCTAGCGGGCCGGATGGTGTTCCGTCGATTGTGCTGCTCAGATGCGCGGCTGAGTTGTCTCCTGTGTTGACGCGATTGTAAAGGGCCCCACACACGATCAGTTCGCCGGCAGGTATCGGCCTGTCAGTTAGTAGTACAACGCACGGGCGGCGGCGGCGGCGGCGGGCGGCTAGTTACTAAGCTCTACTAGGCTAAAAAATACCCTTGTCTGTCACGAAGACTCCTAGAGGTTATTACGACAGCTGTAGCTCTTATATAGTGTAACAATATACATATATATAGAGTAACAATATGGTTCAAGATATTTGGTAACAAGTACGAGTATATTATCCCGCAACTAGACCATCCTATTAAGTATGAAGTACAACGAGATATTTGTATGAGAGCAATTTAAAAATATTTCAAACATTTAATTTAAACAATACTCTAAGTAGTGGAGCCACGCTGCGTTGCAGTACGGATTGGGCCGTCTGGCTAACGAAAGCTGAACCTCGTAGCTATTTGATTGGCAACACTTTGTCTCTATGTGTGTCTATCTGAGGTGTCATGTCGTATGTCAAATTGAATTTTTTCTGGGATAATTGCAGCTGGTTGAGTGACCCTGTGTTACCCAGTCATGATTTTTTTGAATTTGCCGCGTTTTTCCTGGTTCAGCTTTCGTTAGCCGACTCTACCACCCTTTGACGGAAAATCGGTGTGACACTTTGGCACTTGTTGCTGTTGCGTTTCGTCTGGTGAGCGAAAGTACCGGGGGCCTTATCTCCCATTGTCGTTCTTTGCTTATAATAAACAATCCAGTTGTTGATTGGCGGGTTGCCTGTAACTACAATAACATGTTAAACACACTTGTAGATCGGTGCACTGTTTTATTTAATGGTCTTAGTGTGGATTCTGCGCTTTTAAAACTCTCAGTTTTTATTTACTTTATTTATTTATTGGGGTAACCAACAAAGCAATTACACAAAATCTTGATTAAACATACATTGCATCTTACAAAAAATGAGTAATGCTTCACTCATAGGTACCACTACATGCAAGTAACATAATTATTATTATGTTCAATCTCAAGTAACAGACATCCCTTAGAGTTTTGCTCTCACTTTTCTCAAATCTAAGAATACAAAAATGCAATCAAAATATTATGTGGTGAATAAAGCTAACTCACGTCTATTAAGCCTGGATGCAACATGCAAGCACCGCTCTCCCTGCCACAAATGAATGAGTATGCACAATTGCACATGCAATAGGAGTCATAAGATACAAGCCATAGTTTTCCGCACAGATTCGTGGGTGGTAAGCCCATTACCACTCTATGCTGTAGAATGTGCAGTCTTTAAAGATAAGATAAGATAAAATATGCTTTATTGTACACCACAGAAAACATACAAAAGGACAAACACATAGTACATACAATTGGCGGCCTTATCGCTAAACAGCAATTTCTTCCAGGCAACCATGTTGGACTGGATAGAAGAAACAGTTAACAAATAATTGAAAGGGCAGTCATGGTGTTTATATAGATTTAAGCTTGTATATAAATCATATATATACTTACTTATACATTTATATCTGCTTAGACATATTATATATATACATATTTACATAATATAATACATACCTAAATAAATAAATAAATACTTTCTTTAGTCTGTTAGTGGCCTATTACGACATCCAAGGAAAGATAAAAATGAAATACCTATGAAGGTAATAAGTATTCTTTTAAAAATGATAGCCGCCATACTAAAGAAAATATGTCCTCCAACTGTTACACATTAATAAAATTATTTTAAACGGTGCTCTTTCAATCATCCAGATAAACCTTAGAATAATGACGCATAGAAAGCGAGAACACGCACGATAAATGAGGCCAGTAAAACCAAGCCATACTGGCTTGGTACCGAAACGGCCCGCGTCAGTACTAATAATCTAAACTTATCTATCTAGCAACAGTTCCAAATTCCTTACTTTTGGGGCAAATCTGACACTTGTACACTTGTGTGCGTGTCGCCGAGATAGTACATCCATTTTTTCTTGCCTCACGCCACGACAGTTTTCTAATACGAGACTATCGTTCTATGCGTTATTATTCTATAAGACAAACATTGTTATTTCGCCCCACAATGGATGCGAGCAATAAGATTTACAATACAATCCAGTGCTCGGATTGTCTGTAGTGCAATCTCGTGTCGCGTGATCTGCATTGCTCTACTCCGTAGGAAACTGGTTAAGACTCCAATTTGTTTTCTCGCTGGGACAAGGGGCGTATTCCAGGACTTATTACGTTGAAGTATCGAACTTTAAGTGCAGTATTTTTTGTAATATAGTAGGTATTAGGTTTATAAAGAGTTATGTTTTTAAGAAGTTTACGCGAACGTACCATTATTAAATTAAACAAATTTCTGCCACAGAGGCGTTTATATTATAAAATTTATATTCATACTAGCGGCCGCTTGCGGTTTCACCCGCGTGGTTCCCGTGAGAATATCGGGATAAAAAGTATCCTATGTATTAATCCAGGTTATAAACTATCGGTATGCCAAATTTCATCCAAATCCATTTAGTAGTTTTTACGTGATAGAGTAACAAACATCCATCCATACTTACAAACTTTCACGTTTATAATATTAGTAGGATTAGAAAGTAGCTAAGCAGTTGCTACGGCACTCTCACGCAATAGCTTACTATTTACACAGTTTCTGCACTAACCAGAACTCAGAATAGCTACAACCTTTGGTAAGTTTCAGTCAAAAAATATGAAACGTACACAAGTTTTTAGGAAACAACGTAGAAAATGTTGCTCTGGTGCAATGGTGTCGCAGAAGTAACATACATGTTGTATTCTTGCAATCTGCAGTCGGGTGTTCGTTGCCCGGTGCCAGCGGCGTGATTAGAAGATTAGAGCTATTTGCATGGCGACGAGCAGGCAATCTTGTTAGGACTCCAATTTGTTTCTTCGCTTAACATGTGTTGTAGTGGGAAATGTTAACGAAATTCTGTCTTCTGGGGAAGGTGTCGTTTTTTATTTGTTTTTTGTAACACGCTTGGTCTGCATAATCATCTGACGGTTATACATAAATACACATCACGACTATAATATTATCCCCGAAGGGTTAGTCAGGGTAGGCAATGAGGACTACAAAAGCAGTCTTCTGCCATAGTCCCCTAAATTCACCAAATAGCGACTTCTCATGTGCTCTACGTGACAAGTGGTGAGCCCACTGCCGCTCTATGCTGTTAGATGCATATGCAGTCTTTACTCCGTTAGTCGCCTTTTACCAAACCCAAGGGAAAATAGGGGGTCGTAGTATTCTTTTAGCCGCTACGCGACACGGCGAAGATAGTTCACACACACACACACACACACACACACACACACACACACACACACACACACACACGCATACTATATTGTTGTTTTTGTTTCTTCATTTTTATTTTATAAAGGTTCTCATTGCAAGATGATTAATTGTTGTACAATTTAAATAATGGGAGGGGAGCCTGGAGTTCTGTTTGACAGGTTTATCCCAGCTCAGACTCCAGTCTCTCACGAAGTGTCCCACCCGATGTTCTATTGTGTTATATTAAACTATTACCTACTTTGTGATGAGAAAATAAAAAACATTTATTATTATTATTATTATATTATAGTTATGGCTGAATGTAATGCGAACATGAAGATTCAAGATTCAATATCATTTATTCAGATTAGGCTATAATTCGCAACACCACCATTTACGATTGTTCCTTCACCGTTGAAGCTGTTCGTCTCTGGAACTCGCTTCCAGTTGCGATCAGGCGTGCTCAAACCATTCACGCATTCAAGGAACTCGTAAAGAATTTCTACCTTTCCCTTTATGCCTATCCTGCTGCATAGCTGTCGTTGTCCCCTTTTTCTTACCTGAGACTATTATGTTTAAGTATGTACATGTAAATATGTATATTATTAATATTTATTTATTTTATAGTTTTGTAATAAATGTTATAATGTAATTAATATTTCATTTTAATTATTTTCTTATTTTTGCTTTTTATTGTGTACCTAACTATGTTTTAAATATTTGCGCCTCCGATTATAGAGTTTAGAAGTTCTCTCCATCCGATTGGTTGTCTGGCAGAAATCGCTTTTAAGCAATAATACCGCCATATTGTAACTTTGTATTTTTGCTCTTTTATATCTAAATGTTTATGTTATTATGTTACAATAAAAGTATCTATCTATCTATCTAATAATTTTAATTAACCATAACATGTTGAAACATATTACCACATAATAAATATGATATTACCAACAAGCTGGCAATTGTAAGTAAGTAATTCATTCAAAACTTCTGTGGAAGGCGTTGTTTCTGTTGGTTTTTTGTCACTACACGCGTCTGCATAATAATCTGATGATGAGATAGATAGTTAGATAGACAATACTTTTATTGCAACAGTTTCATTAAACACAAAACATAAAAAACAAGTACAATACACAGTTACAATTTGGCAGTCTTATCGCTATAAAGCGATTTCTTTCAGACATCCAGTTAGTTAGGGCTGAAGATAATGCGAACATAAAAATTCAAGATTAAACATCATTCCTTCAGCTTAGGCTACAATAGTTGAGCACTATGAATGTCGCTACGCCACCGATTTATAAGTCTATTGAGCGGAAGACCTTGCACTGAGAAGAACCGGCAAGAAATGCGTATAAATTATATCTATAAACGAATATCCGGCTTGAAATAATGGCTCTTAGTGCTGTTGTGTTTCGTCCGCAGGCCCTCTTCTCCCCCCCCCCCCTCACAATTCCTATTCCTTTCTTAACCCTATTCCTTTCTTAAAGGTCGGCAACGCATCTGCGACTCCTCTGGTGGGGTGTCAATGGGCGGCGGTGATTGCTCTCCATCAGGTGACCCGCTTGCTCGTTTGCCATATAAAAAAAGCTAGGATTTTTTTTACACATTCCAAAGTTATTTTAAACTTTATTATTTAATATTATAACAAAAATATGCTGGAGTGTCTGAGGTTTTGAGCTATTTAATTAACACGTTGTATACGTAATCAAATTCTATATCTTTAAAAATAACTTTATATTATTATTGGATATATACACTACCTACACAAGCAAATAAGATATGGGTCTAACTTTCGAAAACCTTTTCCACACCGAAGAACTGAAACAAACAAGTCAAGTTTATTTAAAGCCTGCATTTAAAACTCATTTGACGTCGAAACTTTTAAAAGCAAAAGCTTCAAACAAAGGGGGTGGTCTATATAAAGCAAATAATTTCTGCGAACTTGCGCATGCAAATAAAGACAAAAAGCAACGTGAGGCTATGTACCGATTGTTTGGGCTAACAATGACCCTTTTACATTATGCCGACGCGTGACTCGAATAATTTGATGTGTGATGAGCCTTTTTATGTCCAGCCATGCCTGGTCAGGATGTGGCAACAAGGATCGTTGATAGGCGGCTTTTAAAACTGGCTGATTAGAATAGGATCTTTTGTCATAATCATAATTGTTAAAGTATCAAATCGTGTTGGTCGTTGTATTATTATTATTTGATGATAGAAACTTTCATTGATAATGTCCTCACGTGAACTTTGAAAATGGCATGCAGGTTCTAGTGCGAGTTTGGTTTATTACTACCACCCTATATCCCAAGACAATTTTTTCTTTAATACAAACCTTATCCTGACAATTACAAATACTTACAACAATAATAATTAGCCAAATAGGTTTTAAAGTGAAGTGCGAACATACATTCGTATTCAAGTTTTATGTATACACCGAGATTTTTCATTGGTTTTGAAGCCGAAACCCTGTTCATGTTAATCATCAGTAGAAGCTATTTAGCATGTAAAACTAAAAATATGAGCTTAAAAAATATCATTAAAAAATAATCATAAAAAATGTAAGAACCAACCCTTAGTACCGGACGATTTTACGAAAGTCAATGACCTAGGCTCTTCAAACGCTCCGTCCACCCCCCGCCCCGGCTCGCTGACGTTACGGACACTTTATATTGAATTATATTGGTACACAGTGTCCGAATTGTCACTTCGGCTACTGTGTCCCAATATAATGTGTCCGAAACGTCAACGAGCCCCCGCCCCGCCGTCGGCGCAGGTGGCCGGCCGGGAAAGTTCATAGGGGTCACGGTGAATTCGTAGTTATGGAGAACGTCAATACGTGTTTTCGACAAAAAGCTACTTTTACAACTTTTTTTACTTAGCTCGTAAAGCGATTATTATTTCATAAATAGGTACAACACTTGTTTTGTGTTATAACGTTTTCGGCTCCAAAACCAATGAAAAATCTCGGTGTATAGATTCGATTGCGTTTACGACTACGAGAAATGACATGTCAAAAGAACTCACCTCGTATGCGACCAGGAGGCGTGCCTCAATGCCATACAAAATCTCATTAACTGTAATCGAATGGCGAATAAAAGCCCTCACTTAACCCTCTGAAGGATAACCAAAAATATTCGTTAAACTCATACAAACATACATTATTCACGATAATTATCTCCGAAGGGTTGACCAGAGACCAGGCGATGAGGACCAGAAAAGCAGTTCACTGCCACAGTCCACGTTTCATCAAATTTACAACTGCACATGTGCTCAGTGTGACAGGTGGTGAGCCCACCGCCGCGCCGCTCTATGCTGTTTGTTGGATGTATGTGCAGTGATGTAACTGCACATACACCCAACAAACAGCAACAGCGGGACTTCTTGGCGGGAAAGTGAAGCGTCATGTTTGCAGTTTTGTATTATTTTCTATAATTTGTGTTTTGTCGAATATTAATGTGAAATAATGGTGGATTATTTACTGTTAAGTGTTCGTGAACGTGCATGAGTGTTAGCAAATAAAACAAAACAATGCAACATCACTTTTCAAATTCTCTCAAGAAGTCCGTGTGGGACCTCAATAAATTTCCATAGCTTTATTGAGTTTCCAGGGGTTTGGGGGAAAATCATTTACCATTAAACGTTCATTATCATTCATTATCATCTACTTTATGTAAAGAAAATAATAATTACCTATTATTAAAAACTTGACACTGGCTAAATGTGCTGATCGCACGAAGCCATTATATAAGAGAAAAAAAAAACAGCAACAGCAGCCAAGAGATGGGAGAGTAGTATTCTATTACCCCTCAAACCCCAAGTGGTCGCATGAGACCGCACCTACAAAAACACACTTGACTTTGTACCGTGTTTTCATAGACTTACAGACTACTTTAGTATGAACAAGTTTGGTTATTTCGGTTCTGTGGCTCATCTTATGTATTGTTATTGCATAATATCGCATAGTCTATGCTCGATTCTGTCAAATTTGACGTTGACAGTTACTGTCAAAAGAGAGTCAAAAAAAATCCAAGAGTGAGGGGTTTAATGACGAGCCGCTATCAGCACAGCACCATTGTTGAAAATTAAATCAAAATGTTTATTTAGCAAAACTTAATATCTAAATAGTGGATATTCGTCATGAACAATAATTAGTTAGTATACAAAAACAATGACAACACTATACAATAATCATATTTATATGATCTGGACAATACAAAGCGCGAATGTGGAGTGCGAGTGTGAAAGTAATAAATGGGTAACCTTGCGATTGACTCTTGGGATCGGACAGCAGCGACAAGACTGCCACGGCTGTCCACTACCAGTTGGAAGGCTTTGTTATGTCGTAACCTTAATAATTTCCTCGGATTGCGCGTAATCCCCAGTTAATAATAGGGACAGAACCTTAGAATTGGGTTGTTGGTGTAGACAATGCTTTAAATCGCAAATGTTGACCAACTCATTGAGGAGGTATTAAAGAGAATGACGCGAAGCAATTTTTTACTTGTCTTGCTTTGATCACTCACAATCGAGGTGGCATTTGTAACCCATGGGCCCGCAACTCAGTGCGCAAAAACTTTCTTCGCGTTAACGTCTCTAGTTTTAATACCACAATTGTTATAATAGGTACATGATTCCGTTTATTATTAACTGGCCTGGTGTTTAAACTAGCGTGTCAATTGACTATTAGAGTACAAAATTATGTAAAAATGTAAGAAGAATAACAATAATTTATTTAAAGTAACGAGTAACATTACAACAGCATATGTAAAACTATGAAACAAAAACAGATAAACTTGTAACTTGGCTATGCAAAAGTAAAGCTAAAAAAGTGAATCCCACACTAGGAAATCCTGAACTGTGGGCTTCCTAAGTCAAAAAGCAAGCGGTAAGCGACAAAACAAAGCAGAATTTTATGTAAACATAAATAATCCTAAAACCAGATACTATGGGTCAATGATGTTAATAATATCATTGCTATGGGTTACATAAATGAACAAGAAAAAGTGAGGTGTGTGTTTGGCCATAAACACGACTATTAAATTGACTTTTGACACATGAAACCTTATACTACTGAATACAAATTAATACCTCAGGGTGGGTACAATGGTTGCTAGGCGACGCTAATTGAATGAATGGGGACCTCCTTGTTTATTTTGTCGACGTTTGCTTGCTAACCGTGACGTCTAAACTTGATAACTAATGATAGAATTGAACTGATAGTTTAATTTGAACTTCAAATAGAAGCGACACGACGGGAGATGACCGATCATATTGGAAAAAGAGGGGACATACACCGTGTCGCATAGCGGTAAAAGAATACTACCACCCCCTCTCTTCCCTTGGGTGTCGTAAAAGGTGACTGACGGACTCATAGTCTAAGATCCGAGTATAGAACGACATTCACCGGGCCGATTAATGGATGAAAAGTATTTTATAATATGTTAAAAAATATATCGCGAGTGGGTTGGCTAAAAAATTTCAGTCCAGTAGGTACCTATAATGATTAATTTAATATTTTTTTAAACATTGCACTGGTTTTGTGTGTGTGTGGGTTTGTAATAAGATTATCTTTATTTATACATAAATTTTATTTATTAACCAGACGGTTGCAAATTACTAATATTGACTTACCTGTTTACACCTGCCTACCCAATAGTTATAACGGGAAAAAAATAGTCAACCTAACGTTCGCATATTCTATAGGCTTCATAATTTCGATTGCTACCTTTGTATTTTATCTATTGTCCAAACCAGTGCAAAAAAAAATTAATTAATTATAACTGAAATTTTTCAGACAACCCACTCGCAATATATTTTTTAACATATTAAATTAGATAATAAATACTTTTCATCCATTAACCGGCCAGGTGAAGGTCGTTGTATACTCGGATCCTCTACTGTAAAGACTGCACATACATACTACCAATAAGATAGAGCGGCGATGGGCTCACCACCTGTCACGCTGAGCACATGTGCAGTCGCTATTTGGTGAAAAGTGGACTATAGTAGAGGATTGGCTTTGCTGTCCTCATTGCCTATGTCTCTAACTAACCCTTCGGGGATAATAATAATAGTCGTGATTATGTGAATAAATGAATATACAGGGTGTTCCCATAATCCCCTTGTCTGTCACGAAGACTCCTAGAGGATGCTAACAATTTAATTTCTACTGTGTCTGCTTTTACAATTATAAATGAGCATTCGAATTTCTACGAAAATCAGATGTTCGACTAATGTCTATTTCACCAAATTGGAGGTTGTAAAATAAGCATTTTGCCAATAATAATGTTTTTAATTAATTACGAGTAGTTATACAGGGCGTCCCACGGATATGCCACATGGAGGGAATGTACCTTGAATATTGTAGATGGAACATTTTACTAAAAGAAGTTATTATTTGAATTTAAAAAAAAATTAAACTGCATTTTTAGATATTTAAATAATTACATTATTGAACCTGGAATCGAACCCGTTACATGAGAAAAATAATCATCCTGTGGCTTTATCATACCGATCGAAAGGCTTTATCATAAGGATTATTTTTGCTAAATAACTTAGTGTCACAAATAAAAGGAGGAAGACCATGAATTCTAACATTTGATGTGAAATTTTGTTCTGAAATACCTATGTAAAGCCGACAACAAACACATTTTTGAATTATTTCTCAGGTACCCACTAATTCTAAGCGCAGAAATGACAACATCTGCAAAATACAATTCCGTGTACCACTGTTGCCAGTCGCCACTTTTGTTTTATAAGCTCTGCATTATACAACAAAATAAATAAAGTTATCAGTATTTATCCCCTCACGCTAAAGCAATGTAAGAAAAGAATCCTCAATTGGCTTTTTACTCTCTCTTACGAGGACACAGAAGGACTTATGAAGTCCGTCGAATAAATTTGCAATATAACACACACACACACACACACACACCCCCACACACACCCACACACACACCCCCACACACACCCCCCCCCCACACACACACACACACATACACACACTCACACACACACACACACACACAAACTTTTATTGTACCTAGTTATGTTTAAAAGGTTAATATTTGTCAACTGTATGTATAAATACTGTCCTACCTCTGATATTCTTTGGGGGCGGGCGTTGTTATCTGTTACACAGTTTTTAAGCTTAAGCGGATAGCATCGTTTAAAATGTTATAATTGATACCATTTATCGTTTAATAAATACATTTTATTATTATTATTAATTACGTATTTATTTATTATTTCTTAATACACTTAAATTATAATAGGGAAATGATGCGTACTTCTCCAGTGGGTACATTTATTAGTAATAGGTACTTAGGATAATGTCAGTTCTATGTTCTTACGGCAATGTCAGCTTTTCATTTTTCAGAACTAAATTTCACATCAAAATATGTTAAAATTCATGGTCTTCCTTTTATTTGTGACACTATGTTATTTATCAAAAAATAATCGTGGGACGCCCTGTATAGTGGCGCTAGTTGTTGCTAAAATTTATTTGCAAAATGACACATTTACCTTTATTTATGTGTTATATATAGTATTGTAGGTACTTTGAGATCAAATCCATTAGAGATGTACCTACTTAATCAAATCCCTTTTTTTATAATTTCGCTTGTTGATCTAAGTTATTTGTATAATGTATAATTGATAGAAGGAATAAGATTAAACGTCAGGTAAACCTTTTTAATAATAACGTTTTATCACCTGCATGCTGTCCCAAATTCAAAATTATTTTTTCGTTTTAAAGTGTATATCGCAACTTTTTCTTTATCCATAACGTCTGCTACAAATATCGGATTCAATTTTGCCGTTCCCGTGACGGAGAGTGATGTGGGAGGCGTGAGAGAATTCGATTTGCTCGCGAACCAGTCGAGATTAGATTAATGTTGCCGCACGTATTTTATGCCGGGGGAGTGTACCTACGACGAGCTACGGATAATATGCGGCCAGATAAAAATGTTGGCTATCTCGGCGTTGTAATTACAAGCGAGCCAGAAAAAGAATTGGTTATACATTGAAGGAGCTCGATGGCGCAGCGGCTAGCGCGTTCGGCTTGCGATCTTGCCCGCTAAGCAACTTTCGCAATGCCGGGTCGCCTGATGGGTGACCATTAAAAACATCTCGAGCTCCTCCGTGCTTCGGAAGGCACGTTAAGCCGTTGGTCCCGGTTGTTGTCGTAAGATGGCAGTCGTTAAAATCCACCAACCCGCATTGGGCCAGCGTGGTGGGTTATGGCCCAATATCCCCACGTGCTATTGTTCACGTGGGAGGCCTAGTGCCCAGCAGTGGGACGTTTATAGGCTGATGATGATACATTGAACATTTGAGAATATCCATTCTACATAGGTAAGTACTTACATAAATTCACGACTCTAAGGGGTTAGTCAGAGCTAGGCATTGACGATCGCAGAAGTAGTCCACTGCCATAGTCCACGTTTCACCAAAATACAACTGCACATGTGCTCAGCGTGATAAGTGGTGAGTCCATCGTCGCTCTATACAGTTGCTGTTGACTGTCTGTGTCAGACGCACATGAGATAAAATATCTAAAAATGGTTCGTGCATTATCTCGAGATATCAAGACTGTCATTTTTAAAGTGGCCGAATATTTTAAGAAAAGAAAAGCAAACAAAGAATGTTTTGAATGTGAAAGTGATGCAAATATCGCCAAAATCGTTGCGGAGGTTACGGGATACTGCGAAAAGACTGTAAGAAATGTAACAACTGCGGGAAATTCATCAACAAATTTAGTTCACTA
This sequence comes from Scoparia ambigualis, assembly GCA_963921215.1. Taxonomy (NCBI): domain Eukaryota; kingdom Metazoa; phylum Arthropoda; class Insecta; order Lepidoptera; family Crambidae; genus Scoparia; species Scoparia ambigualis. Next base: position 5,638,522 of record OY992522.1, read on the forward strand.
GAAAAACAGAAAGTTATAAAGAAAAAACATGTTATTGATGATTTCGATTTATATTTCCAAGAATTAAAGAATTATTTAATTTATATTGGTTCTTTAATTGTATTTATCTAAAAATCATATTGGAGAAAAACGGATTGGATGTAATTATACTCGTAAATATAAAGCTTCAATAAACTGTGCTTCGATATCGAAAGATCTGTCTGACACTACGAATCTCATGTGAGTTCATGCTCTTTACTTCCCACTCCCCACCTCCCCGCACATACCTAAGGCGCGGTACAGCGGTAGCGGTCCGACTATAGCAGCTCGGATAATATACGGCCAGATAAAAATGTTGGCTATCTTGGCGTTGTAATTACAAGCGAGCCAGAAAAAAATTAGTTATACTCGTACATTGAACATTTGGAGAATATCTTTTCTACATATTTACAAAGATCCACTACTGTTATCTCAAAAGGGTTAGTCAGAGCTAGGCATTGACGATCGCAAAGTAGTTCACTTCCACAGTCCACGTTTCATCAAACAACTGCACATGTGTGCAATATGTGGCGTCAAGTGACGAAATAACACAACGGAAGTCGATTCTTGAGTGATCATTTATTGAGAAAAAGACAGGGTTTTTAAAGTAATGTGTAGTAGGTTGTTAGTCATGTTTCAGTGCTGCATATACATGCAGATTATTTAAAAGAGTATCAATAACAGTTATCAAAGTATCAGGTTACATGCCCTTTATCTTGGGGGGTGCCGCGCGATCGCTAAAACTGACATAAGTCTCTTAATGTTATGTTGATTCTCCATAACTTCTCTCGTCCATTAGCTTTAACACACTGTATAGAACCTGAAACCCAAAAATATTTACACTCCAAGTTTTTCGCAATAATACATCGTTTTATAACCCTATGTGTCGCCTCTACAACGAATTAGTACAGAGCTATCCAGATGTTGATGTTTTTGTCTCGGATCCAAATGTCTCCAAAAGGAGTGTTGTCGCTGTGAGTGGCGGCGGAAACGCTGTATTTGTGCTTTAATTTCGCAGTACACAAACAAATTTACCTAATGCATTAAAATTCATTGAACAAAACCTTGCATTGTAAAGATTAGTTGTAAAATTGTATAAACCTACCGCTTAAAATACTTACATAGGATATAAGTTGTTAGGGTATAGTTTAGCTTTTAAGTTTATATTAGTTATCATACTGTAATCATAACTGTAACCTACTTTGTGTCATAATAAATATAAAATAGAAATAATGAACTTCAAAGCAAAATCAATCATATTGATATTTACAATTAGAACAATTCTGCTTTGACGTTTCAGACCTAGTAATTTATCAAGAGCAATGATTTTTACTCTGCGAAATATGCAAAACCATCACGCGCATGTGTTAAAAATTAAAATTTACTTACCGCAGGTATTTTATGCTGGGGGAGTATACCTACGACGAGCTACGGATAATATCCGGCCAGATAAAAATGTTGGCTATCTTGGCGTAATTAAAAGCGAGCCAGAAATAGAATTGGTTATACATTAAACATTTTGGAGAACATCCTTTCTTTTTTTGTGATAAGGACGCAAGTGATGAAAAGTAATCACCGCCCATGAACACCCGCAAAACCAGCGGAGTCGCAGATGCGTTGCCGACTTCGAGGAAGCAGTAGGATCTTTGATAAAGAAAAAGTGGGATTGTGAGGGAGAGAGAGAGAGATATGGGTCTTTCTGCTTACATAATTGAAAGATTATATTGTCTTTTTTTTGGACACAAGGGGCCTGTGCCTCCCACGTGGGAGGCACAGGCCTCCCACGTGGATAATAGCACGTAGGGATATTGGGCCATAACCCACCACGCTGACCTAATGCGGGTTGGTGGGTTTCAACGACTGTCATCTTACGACAGCAACCGGGACCAATGACTTAACGTGCCTTTCGAAGAACGGAGGAGCTCGAGATGTTTTTTTTTTTTAAATTTGGTCACCCATCCAGCGACCCGGCATTGCAAAAGTTGAAAGCAAGATCGCAAGCCGCTGCGCCATAGAGCTCCGACAAGGTTACAATATGGAAATTCAAATTTGTTTCTTGCTTAACATGATAAAAGAAACTTGGACTCTCTACTCGGACTGATTATGATTTGATTTAAGCACTGAGAGCAAGCAGCCATCGAGAATCATGTTCTGTATGCCTGTAAGTTGCTTAATAAACTCAAACCGTGTACTTCGGCGAAAGTTAATTCCCAACAAGAGTGTAGATATTAACGCATGTGCTGTTTGGACCGCACCAGATTTCCCAGGGGACACCGTGTATGGACTCATACAGCAAATTGCTGCTTGTTGACATTATTCTCATTGTGAAAGCAAATAAACTTGCTGTCCAGAGGGAAGGACAATTCAATACGAAATGTGCAAAAGTTAAAATATTAAATATTGGATTAAAAATTGTTGAAATTTTAACGCGATCGTCTTTTTTAATGTAAGGCTTTTTTTTTGTATGAAAAGAAGGTAAACGAGCCGGCAGGTCACCTGCCGGCCTTGAAGAAGGAATAGGAATTGAAGAGTGGGGGGAAATTGACCTCCCATACTTTCACTTACTGGACGAAACACAACAATAACGAGTGTCATTTTTTAAGCGGTTATTCCGTGAGAAGGTGATATGACGCCGAGCGAGCCTTGCAAAATTGGGGCTTGTTCTCATAATATTACATTAGCAAAATTATTATATTCGCAAATTGGTCCCAAGTTGTCAAGTTGTCCCAAATTGTCCCAACATTCGCGAATGATTTTATTCTAAAAATATTACATAACGCACAATCACAGACAAAGTGGTTTCTGATTTACACGAAATAATAATTATTACTCTTCGAACAATGCAGTTGGTTACATAATTAGTAAGTTTTTATTACCAAGCTGTTGAACAACAACAAATAAATAAAATAAATCTAACTAATAGTTTTGCTATCGCCCAGTAGCATTCCCTCTGTGCTGCCACTCAGCGTGGCTCTACCACTCGGACTAAAAGGTTGACTTTATCCAGTCATTTTCAAACAGTGCTAAATCAGTTGTACTCAATCTTTCGTTCACGTAGATAAAGTCAAAGGCGAGCCGGTAGTAATTTTAATAAAAAAGTGCAATGGTTCACAACTTCCACGTCAATATTTCTCGAAGCCTTTGTGTTAAAACATGCGGTGAATTTCGTTAATGCTCACGAATCTCTTTATTGAATAAAATAATTATGCTTTTAGCTGACGATGGACGACACAGATTCATTTAAAAATCGTCCAGAGTTAATAAAAGCCGACAAAAGCCAGCCGAAAAGGATTTCCGTTTTGTCAATCGAGCGTGTCACAATACATACCGCGATAATTGTTTTTTTCATAACTAAATTACGGTAGGTCTGCTCGAAATTGCGCGTTACATCGATTTATTAATTTAGTAGTTTTGCAATTATACCTGCTAGCTGACCACTCAAACGGTCTTTCTTGTTTTTTTAGGGTTCCGTACCTCAAAAAGGAAAAACGGAACACCTATAGAATCACTTTGTAGTCCGTCTGGCTGTCAGTCAAGCCCCTATATCTCGGAAACGCGTGGAATGTTTTTAATTATTTTTATGATGTATAGTTTTCGATATATGACGAAGAACGACGATTTATGACTATTTGTACGGAACCCTCGGTGGGCGAGTCCAACTCGCACTTGTCCGGATTTTATACATACATACATATTCATACTCATTACATACATACATAATTATACACATTACGCCCGCTTTCCGGAGGGGTATAGGCAGAGACCACAGATTTCCATCCATACTGAAACACATCCTTAGCTTTACTTACTCTCAGTCATAACGTTCTTCATGTATTCTTTTTTGTCTTCTATACGTATTTTGCCATTTAAAATATAATTTATAAATACAGGTAAGTATAATAATTAACTTACTTACACAAGTTATGTTTGCGTTTTTCGAATACCACACAATTACTCACGAAATAAGCACAGTTATGATCAAACAATCTACTGTATGATTTGCATATTCGTGGTTATGAGCAAAATCGGCATTAGCTAAACCTGCACTAATTTGCAGACTAATTTCAAATAAACCTCTTTTGTGCTTAAGGTTTGGGTAAACCATAATTAGGTTTGGTTTATGGATATAGGGCTTGTTTTAAGTCTTACCTAGCTACCGCCATCTTAACTTAATCTGTTGCCATAACACAATGTTAGTAGCATTGTTATGTTCCAACAGTTTGAGATAAGCCAGTTCCTCAGTAGTAGAGGATTTCGGGTGAAGTGTGCTTTTAACTTCAGTCATATCGTCACTAACAAGAAGGTGAGATGTAAAAGCAATTACCTGTTGAGGGATGATAATAATAATACCATTATCTTTTTTTTTTTTTATAGCATAAGTAGGCAAACGAGCAAGCGGGTCACCTGATGGAAAGTAATCACCACCGCCCATGGACACCCGCAAAACCAGAGGAATCGCAGGCGCGTTGCCGGCCTTTAAGGAAGGAATAGGCTCGTTTCTTGAAGATCCCTAAGTCGTAACGGTCCGGAAATACCGCCGCCGAGAGCTGGTTCCACAACACTGTAGTTCGAGGCAAGAAATTTCTTGAAAAACGCACAGTAGTAGACCGCCATCCATCAAGGTGATGTGGATGGAATGACAGTCGATTGCGTGTAGTGCGGTGAAGGAAATCAGCGGCAGGGATCACGCCGAACAATTCCTCAGAACACTCCCCATGTTAAATACGGTACAATATACAGAGAGACGCAACGTCTCTCCGAAGAGCCAGTGGATCGAGCCGTCCTGAAATAAATACGTCGTCGACAATTCGAGCAGCTCTGCGTTGAATGCAGTCAAATGGAAGGAGTTGGTATTGGGGTGCTCTAGCCCAGAGATGGGAGCAGTATTCCATATGCGGCCTGACCTGTGCTTTATACAGTTGTAAACGGTGGGCCGGCGTGAAATACTGACCCGCTCTATTAAGCACACCCAGCTTTTTCGAAGCTAATTTAGCTTTACCTTCCAAATGACCACGAAACTGAACGTCACTCGAAATATCGACGCCAAGGATTCCAATAGTCGGATTGGTATCAAGGGGAGCTCCCTCAAAGTTCAGAGGTACGACGAAGGGATGTTTTTTCGCGGTAAATGCGCAAACTTGTGTTTTGGAGGGGTTAAAGCGGACTAGGTTATGTCGGCCCCAATCCGAGACATGACATAACATGTTCTCGGTGTCAGTTACAAGTTTATTCCGGCTCTCGATGACGCTTTCCAGAGAAATATTAGCTCGCCCGGTGTAGAGCGTATCCCCAGTACTGTCGTCTGCATAGCAATGAATGCTGTTGTTATGCAGCATGTCATTGATATGCAGAAGAAACAGAGTAAGGGACAACACACACACCCCTGCGGGACTCCAGCATTCACGGGCTTCATGTCGGAGCACGAACCGTCGACTGCGACTCTGATGCTACGCCCAGTGAGAAAGCTGGCAATCCATGAACACAATTTCTCAGGAAGCCCGTATGATGGAAGTTTAGAGAGATAGAGAGATTTGTAATCATTAAGTAATTAAAAATTAAATGAAAAATGGTTATATTTTGTTATGTTAAACGTTCACATTTACACATTGGGTTTAGTTTTTCTTGATTTATTAGTAATTGTTGCATAGTAGCGTGGGTTAACCTCTCAGTCTTGGAAACGAAATGTCTAAAATTTTTGGCAGCAGGTGCGTGATTTGGCGGGAATTTAAACTTGCGGAAATGGAAAAAAAAAAATTGAACGCAGTTCATGTTACATTTTGCTTTCACGATGCATAAAATGTACCACAGAACCGAAATAATCGACCTTGTTCATACTAAAGTAGTCTCTAAGTGTATCAAAACACGATACAAAGTCAAGTGGACAGCGCGGCTAGCGCGGGGTTTGACGGAATAGCGAGTTTTTAGGTCCGGCCTCGCGTCCGTAGGTTTACCTTTAAGACCCTACACGTGACCCCTAGGTGGTGCTAAATGAGTGACACTGACTTGAGTGGTAGAGCCACGCTGCGTTGCAGCACGCATTGGGCTGGCTCGCCCGGCGTAATACCACCTTCTAACGAATATCCGGCGTGAAATAATGGCACTTGGTGCTGTTGTGTTTCGTCCGACCAGAGAGGGTTCCGGAGGCACATTCCCCCCTCCCTCTCACAAACCCTAATCCATCTTTCTGTGGGTGTCCATGGGCGGCGGTGATTACTCTCCATCAGGTGACCCGCGTGATCTTTTATATAATAAAATATAGCTTTATTTTATTTTACGATTTATTCAAAATCCACAGCTCTTAATATAAATTATATGATACAGTTTAAATCTAACAATCTAACAAAACAATATGCTTAAAAGATATTGCGATAGGCCCGCAGCCCGCGCCCGTTGCTGGAGATACGCTTTGAGTTCGTAACATACAGCAAATTATACTTACGGCAATCTAAAAATGGAATTAAAAAGAGGTTTTTAAAAGAATGACTGGCTGGCTGAATAACGTTCAAATCGCACCGCTTAGACCGCTGGACCTAGAACGTTGATTAGCAGACAGGTCCCTTTCATGACGTAGGCAAGAGATAAGAAGGGGTGCTCGGGATGTGGGGTCATGGGTTACAATACGGGTGTTTATGCGGACAAAGGCGGGGGCGGTAGCTAGAATATTATTATTTATTTATTTTGTAGGGCAGTTTACATAAACATGTACTAACAAAACATTAATACCTACTCTTAACGAATGACATTGATTTAAATACAGTTTTTTATTAAAGACAGCAACTGCATGCATTGTGGACTTGAAAATCTTATTTAATAACTGTCTACAAATTCTACAATACAGTATGTCAAAAAAAATTCAATACAATTCACTGACTGAGTGGTAGAGCCTCGCTGCGTTGCAGCACGCATTGGGCCGGCTCGACCGGCGTAATACCACCCTCTCACGTTCAATTTCTATTCCTTCCTTAAACCTATTCCTCCCTTAAAGGCCGGCAACGCGTCTGCGATTCCCCTGGTTTTGCGGGTGTCCATGGGCGGCGGTGATTACTCTCCATCAGGTGACCCGCCTGCTCGTTTGCCTCCCTCTTTTATAAAAAAAAAAAACAATACAATATGTGAACATTTAATATAATAAGAATTTTATATTTTATTGTTTTGTATTTTTATACCTACCACTAATATGTAACAAACATAACACTAATCATACACGCCTCGGTTGCCAAGGTCAAGCGTTCGACTCGATATTCGGAGGTTCTGGGTCCTAGGTATAGCTAGGTCCTAGGTATATAAGTATAGCGATTTATATAAAATATAAGTACGAGTGTTTGCATCAGTGTCTATGCAATAATATTTGAATTTCGTTATATTGATATTTTCGACTATACCGGCTGTCAACGGCCGGCAAAACTATTTATCTTATTTGAAGAAAAGTATAATTTAAGAAGAGCTGCAGAGCTGAAGATCTGCATCTAAAACCCGGGGAGTATTGTTTTCATAATTTTTCCATAAGTACATAATTTAACTAATAAAATCATTGACTTATATAACCTAACACTACCTAAGTACCTTCAAATAAGTTATCAATGTGAAAGTTAATTCCACTACATATTGATTGGTGTTATTCTTATTTTATGTTTCCTTTATTTGTAACTACATGTTCCTCACACTAATACATCTATCAACTTTACAAATCTCACATAATAGTGAGTATCGTCACTCCTCAATTACGATTTGGCTTGGTTAACCTCTCTTGACTTGACTATATAGTGGAAGTGAAGTTGATGGTGACATTGTCTTGCTACAGACCTTCACACACTACAACACTTTACAATCAGAACTTGACCGTATATTTAAAAGTTGTTGTTTTCTTAATAGGTATATATTTTTATACAAGTGACCTACCCACATCATAACAGCAAATCTTTCTTTAAGATTGTTGTATCTTTTATTTTAGTTTTTATATAGTTACAGCTGTTTAACGTTATAAAATACTAAAAGTCTCCTTGTTACAAGTATGAATAGGTATTACAAATTCGATTTCAATGTGTAAATTTATTATTATTAGTTTCTGAATTTAATTTTGGATAGAATACATTTTAAACAAATATCGTTGCTTAGCTTAAATGATCAAGAATACAAGTCTTTTTTTTCCTACATAAAGTTTGATAAGTACAACGAAGATAAAAAATTTGTAAAGTGTTTTTAACGTTTCATGTATGTTTAACGTTTTTAGATTAGTTAACTGAGTTAACTCTAAACTAGCTACATAGATTCTTTGTTCAACAAAGTTGTATTAGGCAATAAATTAATTAATCTGGTTTCAATTAAACTTATTGACTCTTTTACCGTAGGTAAGAAATAAACAAAATAACAATAACAGTATTCTTATATTTGCTTAAATATTTCAGGTGTAAACAAAAAACTCAATATGATGACCCGCAAGACGATAGCACAAAACACAGAGGCGAAACTTCGGCAAGTTCTCCATGAACTTAAACTATCCAAGGATACCTGCAACCAGCTACTCCGGGAAAGAGATGAAAGTGAGGAAGAAATAAAAATCATCATAGGGAAGAACACACAATTGAAAACCGAGCTTGCTACACTGCACAATGAACACTCCGAGGTGCTTCATCAACAAGACCAGCTGCAACGCACTATTGAAGCATTTGATGATTGCAACACCACCTATGAGAGGGCCCTGAATCGCATCACTGAGCTGGAGCAAGAGTTGGCGAGGGCATACAAACGCATATCTCAGCAGGATGAACAAACCCAATATAATCAAGCGGAAGTCACCCTGAACCTTTTTGACGAACTGATGGAATCACCTGGCGGATTTTCGGCTGTTTCTGCAGAGCATCAACAGCTCCCAAACACCAGTTTATCATATGTTTCACCAAAGCAACGAGTAGTACTTACCAATGATAGTAAAATAAATTGTAATTACTTGGGTACTAACAAAATTAAGAAATATGTAAAAATTAATAGGTATATTAGGAAAACAGAAAAGCTTATTAAAAAGAATAATTGTTTTTATAAAAATATTGCGCTTAGGAAACAACGCATGAGTTTGATGGACTCTCTAGACATTTACGATTCTAAACTAAAAGAAAGTAGACAGGTGCATGATCGAGATACCAAACAACTACAATCTGACATACAGAGATTGCATGAGTCCCTTGATACTTTAAATAAAAAATACTTGTCGTCGCAAAAAGAAATTGAAGAACACATTAAGTCTGCCACAGAGTTAGAATGACTGTCTTTTGAACAATCAACTAGTTGGTTAAGTAGATTTGTTGCCATCCGTAACACCCATAAAGAGTGTCATAAATGGTATCATAGTGGTACCCTGTGCTACATTTGCTAATAATAATAATATATCGAGTGATAGAAAGTTAATAAAACGCAACCTACCTTTAGACAAAGATTCTTCTGTTGAAGGAATGTCAAGAAAAACTCTTATCTTTTCTGACAAGATAGGTCAGGGCCTGGGTCCGCAGCTTAAATCTAAACTCAGCCACGAGCTTATAAACTTTTGCAATCCAGGCCAAACATTCACTAATTTAGTAAGTACATTAAGCAAGCAGGAGTTGAATCATTCAACAAATGCTCTAATACTGTGTGGTGATAGTCTCACAATAAAAAGCGTGACCTTTTAAAAAGCATAGAGAGTTTAATTGATATACAATCTATAACTCATTGTAAAATAATAGTTTGTGCCTTTCCCTATGCCTGTAACTTATCGTGGAAACAAAACAAACAGATCTTTGATTTGAACTTACTTTTGTATAACTCCACTTATCGTCACAGTGACAGTATTGTATTTTTTGATACAAATAAATTTATATCTAGTTTTAAGTTGACTACTGATTCTATGTATTTAATATACAAAGACAGGCTACAGATAGCATCATTGCTAGCATATAATTTAAAAGACACAGTTATAAGTAGTATAACAATGTCGACACAAAATTATCGCACTGTTAGTATTTCTACTAATGTAAATTTAGTTGATAAGTCTTGCACAACCTCTAGTTTAAACTAAGAGGTAAGACAAAAGCCAGCCCTATCCAAATTAAAATAGTTCATCAAAACATGCAGGGCCTGGCCGGCAAAGAGTTAGAAATTGAACTTTTTTTATTACATGAAGATATAAACATTTTATGTATAACTGAGCACTGGCTTAAAGATTATCAGTTAATTTTTAATATTAAAAACTTTCAGCTTTCCAGTGCTTTTACTAGAACAGATGCAATTCGCGGCGGATCCTTAATATTTGTTAATTACAGTAAACATAAGATTACGGAACGAAAGGATGTAGTTTCCCTTTCTATTGAACGCGTTATTGAGCTGTCATGTGTCGAGTTAGAGAAATTTATAATTGTTTGTATATATCGACCTCCTTCTGGTAATTTTAGTGTCTTTGAAGCCACTATGGAAGATGTAATTAAGAAGATTTGTAAATCTAAAAATAAAATAGTTATTTGTGGGGATTTCAATGTAAATTTATTAGACAGTCATTCAACTAGTGTAAGATTAATCTCGTTGTTCAAATCATTTGATTTGGATTACCAATTTAGAGAACCGACTAGAATTACAGCAACAACTGCAACCTGCTTAGACAATTTTTTTGTAACTTTGCTCCTGAGTCTAAGTTCATACTAACTAATTTATCTTCAGATCACTGTGGGCAAAAAATAGTTTTTACTGAATATGGACACCCTAACTCAGAAGAAATATCTTGTAGGCCAGTGACAGAGAAACGGGTTAAAAATTTCAAGCAAAACATAACTACTAAACTTGCATGTTTACCATTTATACAGGAAAATCCAGATGCTCTTTACAAGCATTTTTTTGATCTTATAAACGGTGAATTTAATAAAACTTTCTCTATTAAAAAGTTTAAATTTAATATTTCAATGAAATTTAGGGATTGGGCCACAGCTGGTTTACATAAAAGTAGGGCTAAGTTGTATGACTTATATGAGCAGAAAAAATATAATAATAGTCCAAGTTTTCTAGAGTATATCAAAAAGTATTCGAAAACTTTTAGGAAGGCTTGTGCATGTGCCAAGTCATTATTTATTAGTGAAAAAATTAAAAAGTCTGATAACAAAATAAAGGCAACATGGAACTGCATAAACCGCGAAACTGGTAAAATAAAGCCACGTGATACTAAGTTTTCTTTAAGAATAGGCAATAGCTTTTTAAGTGAAGACAATAAAGTTGCTGATGCTTTTGAACAGTTTTTTACAAATATACCAATTGCCACAACTATGTTACTCAACTCTTCACCAAGTAATGCAGAAATTCTGCTAAAAAAGTATGTACTCATGTGTAATGAAGTGTTCAAATTTAAACACGTAAACTGTAAAGACGTACTTAAATAATAATAATAATTTAATAATAATTTAATTTATTTCCAAAATTACAATTTGCACACTTAACTACTTGCGGTCTCTGCACAAAGCAACGCTTGATTTGCAGCAACCAAACATTCATAACATAAAACCATTTATATTGTGCTAGTTAGATGTTTGTTCAAACTACTACTACAAATAATAAAAAAATTAAATTTATGGACATGCAATTACATAATACTAAAAATAAGATAGCAGACATCAATCATAATGTGTGAGTCTGTGAGTGAGATGTGTTTGTGAGTGTGGTGTGTATGTGATGTGTGTATTAAAGGCTTGGAGGTTCACGTTGGCAGAATACTCTCCGTCTGAGCATAACTCAGGCCCATGAGCCAAGACTCCAGAACCCGCTTTGCAGTGCGGGTGGTCACGTTCCTCAAATCAATTTTTCGGCTTACGATGTTATAAATACGCGGAATAAGAAAGAGAGATTGACGGTTTGCAAAGGAGGTACCCGTAGTACGGGTAGGAGGAGTTGGAATCCTATAAACACGTCTGCCAATCAATAGCTCGTAGCCAGGCGATTCAAGGATTGTAGAGTGCATGGCTGTTACTGCCCGAAATATGTACAGCTGCCTCACTCGTAATACTTTGCACTCTCTGTATAGTTCATCAGTGCTGTGCCTGAAGGGTTTACGTAGCATCACTTTTAGAACCGACCGTTGAGCCCTTTCGAGTTCAATAAAATTTGTCTTGGCAGCACCTCCCCAAACTCTGATACAGTACTGTAAAAGCGACTGGCAAAGAGCCTTATAAACAAGAAAAAGAGTGTCCCTCGTCGCGGAGTATCTTAGCGATTTCATTATAAAAATGGTTTTCCTGATCCGCGACGACAACTGATTAATATGGTGTTTATAAGAGAGCTTCTCGTCTAGTATTACACCTAGGTACTTTAGGTGGCCGGCTCTTTCGACCTCATAGCAACTGCATGCTGAGCCCTGGAAGAATAAATCACAGTCATGTAGCTTTAAGCGATGTGATGATGGCGGTTGGGATGCAATCGTTTTGTGTAATTACCAGGGTCAGATTTGTCCCCGTCCTTATGGATTGGTGTGACAATCGCTACCTTCCAGCATTCAGGAAAAATTCCCGATGATATGCTCAAGTTGAAGATATGAGTCAATGGTCTTACAATTACGTCTCTTATTTGCTTTATCAAAGATGGTGGACATTTATCTATACCCGGCGAGCTGTCAGGTTTCAGATCACTTATAAGTTTGCAAACTTCATCTTCATCCGTAGGATACATAAAGACAGATTGGGATGTTGATTTAATCCTCTTACCAGCGGCTGTAGCCAGTGATTCCTGTGACACCGACAAATAGTTCAAGATTCGGTTGGCAAGTTTTCTTCCTGCATTCACGAAATTGGTATTGCAGTGGTTCAAAGAGAATTTGAGGTCAGATTTCGTTTCAGATAGTTCGATAGGACATTTCTGAACCTTTTTCAAGTGGCAAATGTCTTTGATAGTGTGCCAAAGCTCTTTGGGGTTATCTTTGTTGGTGGTTAGAGTTTGGTTCTCATAACTAGTCTTTACTTTATGAAGAATACTATTCAGAAAGTTGCGGTAACGTTTATAAGTTATTTGCACCGTCTTATTCAATGGGTTCCGCCTTGCCTGTAAATGTAGCCGGTCTCGTTGCTTTTGACATTTAATAAACCCTGGTGTAATCCAAGGTTTTATTATAAATTTGGAGCGTGATATTGTGACCCTTTTAGTGTTTGAGGTTATTGCTGAGTCAATAATTCTGCTTAACGTTTCAGCAGCTTCATTTACATCTTCACTTTCAGTGACCGCCGTCCAGTCGGCAGCGCAAAGTACCTTCGTCACAGCATCGTTATCGATCCTAAGGTATGAACGTTTTAACTCCTTTTTTGCTCGTCCAAGTGCAAGTCCCAATAGGCAGATATAGTGATCCGTAGTGTCAGTTCCGCATACCAAGCCCAAAGCCTGCACTATTTTCTTTTTGACGAAAAAGTGGTCAAGACAGGCATCCTTTCTCGTTGGTTTGTCAATAGCGGGTAATAATTGATGCTCCGTTAAAACCGACATGTACTCAATACACTGCTCACTTAGAGGTACAGAACAAAGGTCAAGATTTAGATCTCCAGTAACTATAATGGCATCCCTATTACTAAATGATTGAAGTATTCGGTCCAGGTCTACCAAAAAGTTCGTTATATTAAAGAACGAAGGAGACCGGTAAATAGCAAGTACCAAAAGATCATTACCAATCGCGATCTCCAAGCAGTTGCAGTCCGTGCAAGATGACTCAACCACTTGGGCATTCAAATTCTCCCTCACATATGCAGTCACACCGCCACATTTGTTAATGTATTTATGTGTACGAAAGGATTCATATCCAGGCAATTGTGGGATGATTGTGTTGTCACCTAACCAACATTCTGTCAAAACAGTCACATCAAAATCAATATTAGAGCGTTTTAGGGTTACTAAGAAAGAATCAAAATTCTTCTGTATGCTTCGAATATTCCAAGTAAGAGCTTTGAAATTATGAACAGACGAAAGAAAGCTACCACAAACGTCAATGTTGTCGAGCACCCGGCAGTCAATGGCTAATGCTTCATCAAGATCACTAGCTAAACTTCCTATTTAATTATCTTTTGTAATATGATAAATTCAACATCTAAAATTAGTTTTACTATAAGACTGCGTACGCTCAACAGTACCTTATTGCGTCCATTGCCTCTATAAGTGTTGTGTTGGGAAAGTGTGGGTTGCGTTTTTGAGCATGAAAAAATATTTTGTGTAGGTGAGTAACAGAACGAGAAAAGTGTAATAATATATTGTATGTGTGTTAACAATTTTGCCTGACCAACATTAATATAACAATTTTGCATGACTAATTGTGAAAATAATAATAATTGTACTAAAAGCGACTGTAACAAAATCAAAACAAGATCCAAGTCGCATCTACAATACTGCGTTTCCCAATAATTTCGGAGGTCCGACTTTTTCATCCAAATCAACAAGCGTAGAAATACGTATCACTGATTTCCCATCAGCCTTTCTAACATAGACGGCGCCATTCCGAATCCAGCAGTATCGAAATTGATGTTCGTTTGTTCGGGTTCTTGATTGGCGAAATAAATATCTGTTCTCTTTTGTGAGCCTCTCATTAAGAAAAAAGGTTGAGGGTGGGCCTCCAGATACGTTTTCGGTAGTTAAGTTACGCCTAATCTTGGCGGCTTTGATCATTTCATCTCTTTTTTGTTTTCTTACTAATCTAACGATTATAGGACGAGGAGCCTGCTGTTGAGCTGCATCTGTGTGGCTTTTGCGTGTTTTTGAGCCCACTCGTAAAATTTCGTTAATATCTGCGTCAGACAGTTCAACACCCATTTTTCTTGAGGCTGATAGTACAATATGGTTCAAATTCTCGTTTGCCTGTTCTGTGATTCCTACTATTTCTAGGTCGTTCCTCATGTTGTCTTGATATTGTGTTGCTAATTGCTGCTGAAGGCATCCGACAGTTGATCTTAGGGGAGTAATTTCTAATTCTGCCTCCTGTAGTTTTTTAGTGTGTTCTTTTATAGTCTGCGTCAAAGTGGCAGATATTGACGACACTTCTTGTTTTATCTCCGTGTTCTGCTTCTTCACATCAGCCACTTCTTGTTTTAGTTGTCGTAGTTCTGATAGTATTGCTGAGGTCTCAGATGAGACAGGTGCACTCTCCTTCGTTGGCTTTGCCTTTACTGCCTGTGACTTGCTTCCGCGAGTCAAATTTATATTTTCACTCGCTTTTGAATGATTGTTATTCTTTTGTGATGAAGCTGATACTCGGACTGGAGTAGAACTGTTGTCCACCTTTGGCTGCGAACAAATACAGAAGGGGCACTGCCAGTTGAGTCTCTGCTGCTGAGAAAGTTGGTCAAATTGCTCTATTGATAATTTTATACATAGCAAGTCGAAGCTCTTCTTGCATTTTGAGCACTCCATAAAATACGGATCACATATGGGTTCACCACATCCGGAACAGTTGGTACTATTTTTGCTGCGTCGGCGTCGACTCGCACAACACAAAGCAGGTACCTCAACAGCAATCCGTTTGGTTTATCAATAATTTTCGGAAAAATGATTACGAGCACAATATAAACAGAGGCAGGGTGTTGCCAGACTCAAATGTCTAAAATAAATCCTTTAAATCTTTAAAAATAAAAAACACTTGTGATTTGTGGGATATTTCAACAAAATTATTAATAATATTATCGAGTCCATTGCGCCTTTTCTTGTAGTCATATTCAATAGCTGTGTTGACGAAGGAGTTTTTCCAGATTTTTTCCAGATCTCATGAAGCATAGCAAAGTTCTGCCACTTTTCAAATCGGGTTGTAAAGATGACCCGAGCAATTTCAGGCCTATTTCGATTTTACCTACTCTTAGTAAAGTTTTTGAAAAACTTATTTTAGATCAACTCGGCTCCCACTTCGCTATAAACCACCTTTTTCACAGTGAACAGTATGGTTTTACCAAGGGAAGGTCTACTTCTGATGCTGGTGTAGCTCTGCTAAAACACATAGTTGAGGCTTGGGAGGGATCGCAGAATGCTTTTGGAGTGTTTTGTGATCTCTCCAAGGCTTTTGATTGCGTTGAATACAACACCCTTTTAATAAAGCTAAAACACTATGGAGTGCACTCTGATGCCTTGAAATTGATTCAATCATATCTTAGCGGCAGAATCCTAAAAGTTAGCGTGAACGGATCCATATCATCCGGATCTTCTGTGCTAATGGGGGTCCCACAAGGGTCAATACTAGGTCCATTTTTATTCTTAATTTATATTAATGATTTACCATTTTATGCGGAAAATTTTTGCAATATTGTTTTGTTTGCTGACGATACATCTTTGATATTTAAGACTGATCGAAATAAAAATAGTTTTGATGACATCAACAGTGCCCTAACAGATGTGTTGAATTGGTTTACTACTAATAATCTTCAATTAAACGCGAAGAAAACCAAATGTATAAATTTGACTCTACCTAACGTAAAGAATATTATAGGAAATAAAATTAAACTGAATGGTGAACTGTTGGACCTTGTTGATTCAACAGTTTTCTTAGGTATTACCTTAGATTCAAAAATACAGTGGTACCCTCATATTATCACCCTTGCGGGGAGACTTAGTGCCTTCGCACACGGCGGCGTATCGTAAGCGTATCGTAATACGCGCGTAGGACGAGAGCAATACGAGCACGTACATTTTCAAACAAGTCCGCACACGAAGCGGTGTCTCCTACGATTCGCTGCAGCAACTCTTCGTGTGCGGACTTGTTTAAAAAGGTACGTGCTCGTATTGCTCTCATCCTACGCGCGTATTACGATACGCTTACGATACGACGCCGTGTGCGAAGGCACTTAGTTCAGCTGCTTACGCTGTTAGGAAAATTAGGCATTTTGCAGACGTGGAAACTGCTCGATTAGTCTATTTTAGTTACTTTCACAGTGTTATGTCCTATGGTATACTACTTTGGGGTAAAGCAGCAGATATAGAAACCATTTTCATTTTACAGAAAAGAGCAATAAGGTCCATATATAACCTAGGATCACGTGACTCCCTTAAGGAGCTGTTTAAAGAAATAAATATTCTTACAGTTGCATCACAATTTATTTATAACTGTATTGTTTACGTGCGTCAAAACATTACTCATTTCAAAAAAAATTGCGATATACACAAACTTAATACTAGAAATAAGTATAAACTTGTAATTCCTAAATTTCGACTTCAGAAAGTTTATGGATCATTTATGGGACAAAGTGTCATAATTTACAATAAAATCCCGAACGATGTTATAATTTTGCCCTTTGACAAATTTAAGACACATGTTAAGGACAGACTTTTAGAAAAGGGCTATTACACTGTAAGCGATTACATCAATGACAAAAATGCATGGAATTAACATTCCTCTAGTTTCGCATACATTGTTCTAATGCGTTCATAGTGCCCGAGTAAAACTTGTAGATTCACTTTTGTTTTTATCTTTTATTTTATATAATTGTTTTATGACTATTGACTGTATAATTTGGTAACGACATATTGTTTTGTAAATGTCGTTACCTCTATATTATTATAAAGCTGTGGAGTTTGTTGTGCCCGTTCTTCTCCACAGCTAAAAGACTTCCTGAATGGGTGGGGTGGGTGGGTGGGTTCCTGTGCCTATCCATCCATCCATATATAAAAAAAAAATTTGACGATTCAAAACGCTTAATTTAAGCTTACTGAATGAAGTTATTTTGATTTTGATTTTTTTTTATTTTAGGCTAGGCTAGGCTTGCCCTGGGCAAAGTGTGTTTCAGATTTTTCGATGCATCGGGCTTGTGATCACCGCATCTGGCGATAGAGGTGATTCTTGTGTTTAAGTCAATAGGCTTTGCCTTACTTATTACGACCCACTTGTTAATATATTATATTACTAGCGGCCGCTCGTGGTTTCACCCGCGTAGTTCCCGTTTCCGTGAGAATATCGGAATAAAAAGTATCCTATGTGTTAATCCAGGTTATAAACTATCTGGTTGCCGAAGTTCATCCAAATCCATTCAGTAGTTTTTACGTGAAAGAGTAACAAACATCCATCCATACTTACAAACTTTCGCGTTTATAATATTAGTAGGATTATGAGTTATATTACTATGAAGCTGTAGTGGACGTTTGCTACACAAGAGGTATTACACGCGCTGCTAAATTAAACTTTTTGTTGAAAAAGAACAACATTTGCAACTTGGCAAGCTTTCATTTTGAAACTGTTAAATGTTAATGAGCTATAATAATTAGTAATGGTGTCCAAATACAAATTGCCAATGGGAAGGTCGCATCGTCCCATTTCATTTTCATTGTGGCGACTCAGTTTTATAGTGCCATAAAACCCTGGCAGCGTCCGCCTATTAATATGTATGAATTTCAGACGACGGCGTCGCTAACGATTGTTCAAACGTATCGAGTGTGCCATACAAAGTGTATGGAAAGTATAGATACGTTAACGCGAAGCTAATGGGATGCACAAATCATATATACTAACATATAATCACGACTATTATCCCCGAAGGGTTAGTCAGAGACTAGGCGACGAGGACAGCGGCAGTCCTCTACCATAGCCCACTTTTCACCAAATAGCGACTACACATGTGCTCAGCGTGACAAGTGGTGAGCCCATCGCCGCTCTATGCTGTTCGATGTATCATGTGTCTTTAACCACATGTATCATTCGATGTGTCTTTAATCCGTTAGACGCCTTTTACGACACCCAAGGGAAGAGTGATAGTAGGGTGATAGTACTCTTTCACTGCTACGCGACACGGGATGATTCATATTAGAGCAGGCCGTGCACGGCGGCCCGGACGGGACACGGATCATGAACGGTGTAATATGAACTGCTTCGTACAAAATGTATGCAACGTCTCAAATCAGTGGCGCCGTCCGGGCCCGGACGGGGCATTCCCCGTGCAAGGCCCGCTCTAATATAAATCATCCCTAATGCGCGCGGTGACACGCGTCACGTATTATGTAAGCGTGATGGTAAAGCCAATACCCATCTTTTAAGACCTTTGCCCAACTGTGGGACAGTATAACTATAGGGTCTAACAATATCAATAAGCGAACGTTTAAGGGGAGCAGCTATACATCACACTGGGCCTGCTCACCAAATTTGGTTCAAAACAACAGGCTCGTTACCGAGATAATCAACAAAACATTATCATAATTCACCAAAAAATACACCCTTTCTAAACCCGTACAGCTGTACTACACGCACACAAAGATAGCCGAACATGCTCACTAAACTCGGAGCACAATGAGCTATCTTTTTATTGACGCATACGTGCGTTTAATAAAGATACAGCATGTTTCGTGATGTGCATTATTTTAATTGATTTAGTTTGTTAGAAAACAAAACTTTGAAAAATCGCTATAAAACTGGAGCCCATTTTTTGTCAATTGTATTTAGAATGATGCATAGATACCACCCTTAAATGTTCGCTTATTGATTTTGTTAGACCCTGTATATGCAAAACTTAAGTTGATATTATAATTATATAGAAGCGTCCACTATAGTCCACGTTTCACCAAATAACGTAGTGCACAATTGCACATGTGCTCAGCGTGACGGGAGGTAAGCCTACCGCCGCTCTTTGCTTTTGGATTTAAGTGCAGTCGTCGCTACAATTGATGGGTGGGTCTTAAGGGGGTCCTGCACAAAATTGTTAAAAAATTTCGTATTTTAAAGTCACTTGTACTATGCGCATTAACCCAGCAATACTTAGCGTGTCCATGTGGACACATAATTTGTAGAAAACTAAGTTGACGATTATGGTCACTTTGAGTATTTTTTTTGGTACGGCAATAATATGTTATATCTGAAGAACTTATGTAAGGCCTGATCATTGCACAAGGTCATGGCCTTGTTGAAATTTGAAACCAATAAAGAATTTGTTTCAAATTAAACAATAACAAACAATACATAAATCTAATGACTCCTAAAAACATATTTTTTCGACAACTTTCTTAATTTTACGCATGAAGCAATAATTCTTACATGAAAATATTTGTACCTATTGATATTCCGCAGGGCACCCCCTTCTTTAAAAAGTAATTTCTAGTTTTTAACACAAGCGCGTGATGGTTTTGCACATTTCGCAGAATAAAAACATTGCTCTAATTAAATTACTATAGGTCTGAAATTTCAAAGCAGAATAGTTTTAATTATAACAAATATCAATATGATAGATTTTGTTTTAAAGTTCATTATGAGAATTATGTCAGTTTTGCGATCGCACGGCACCCCCTTAATCACCACGCTTGGGGTTGGTGATCACAAACACGGGAAAAAAACAACAAAACATCGAAAAATCTGAAAACAAACTATACTTGACCAGTGAATTGAATCCGGGCGTACGTTAACACCGAAGCGTTATAAATAACATTTAATAAGTGCTGTATTTTAAACACTGCTCCGAACGACCTGTTTTACACTAAAATCAGCGGCATTATCCGATTCCCTTTTCTCACAACCAGTGTCCGAGCAATAGAGCAAATTAGTACCCGAATCCGTCAAACAAAGGATCTCGATTTGCACCCCAATCAAGTTATATCTGCGAATGTCCAATTGTGCGTCAGTTTGTCTTAAATAAAGTGATTAGTGGAGCGCTCACCTCATGCATAGATATTAGATGATCGCTCAGGGCTATTACTGATAGCATAAATTATCATAAGATAAGAGAACGGACTAGCTGGCACAGCTTGGTATAATAATATAGTAACTATCATTACCATTGTATATTATAAAGTAATGTAACCATTATCCTGTGCGTGTGTGTCCGCTTTCTTCTCCTAAACCACGAAATTATTTTTTACGCGGATTTCACTAATAAAAAGATCAAAAGTCAAAATATATTAATTCAATAAACTCGATTAATAAGTACTTTGAATAGTCCAAATCTTTTTTAACCTAGAGTCTGGCTAACGAAAGTTGAACCAGGAAAAACGCGGCAAATTAAAAACAAATCATGACTGGGTAACCTAAGGTCACTCACAGAGCTGCAATTTTCTCAGAAAAATTTCAATTTGACATACCACATGACACCTCAGATCTCAGAACTATAACTAAAGCATGATAGACACACATAGAGACAAAGTGTTGCCAATCAAATAACTACGAGGTTCAGCTTTCGTTGGCCAGACTCTACCATCGGACATCATGTTTTAACTGTGGCCAAGAACGGGCGCAAGAAACCACAGCGCACAGAAGCAACAACATTTACAAAAAAAAATGTCGTTACCAGGTCACAAAACATGAATTTGAATAAAAATAGTTTATTTAAATATGGTGCTCTATATAAATTTTAATTATAGACAATTAGAAATAGCTGTTGAAGTACTTGGAGCATTTCAGACTCAAGCT
Organism: Scoparia ambigualis; assembly: GCA_963921215.1. NCBI lineage: Eukaryota > Metazoa > Arthropoda > Insecta > Lepidoptera > Crambidae > Scoparia > Scoparia ambigualis. The sequence goes on from OY992522.1 coordinate 5,659,877, forward strand.
GTTTTGTCTTCTGTGTAATCTGACACTTTATAATAAGCTTTTTTATAAAGCTTTTCTTTGATTTTGATTTTAAATTATTGAGATCTAATTTCTGAATATCTTATGGTACTTTGTTGTATTAATAATTATTTATTTTATGAAGCCTAGAATAAGGTAGTGCTAATTCGTTTTTATTTCTAGTGTTTATATTGTGTATATCACTGTTTTTCGAAAACATTTCAATATTTTTATGAACATACATCAGATTTTCAAAAATGTATTATGATGCAACTGTCATTATACTTATATCCTTAAATCTCTCTCTGAGAGTCACCAGCTTTTAGGTTATAATAATGCTCACAATCTTTGAGACCGCAATCTTCACATCGTAATAATTTGAGTGTCGTCGTTTCACTTTGAATAAAAGTGACGTATCATCAGCGAACAATACTATATCATGACTGTCTTTTACAAAATAAGGTAAGTCATTTATAAACCAAAAACAAGAAAGGACTATTGTAAGGAAGTATTGAACCCTGCGGAACTCCCATTGTAACCACTGATCCCGGAGATCTTTTAGCGTTAATGTCGACCTTCTGAATCCTTACTGTATGAGATCAGAAGACTCAAAGAAGTATCTCTAATTTCATAGTGGTAAGCTTCCTGACCAATGTTTCATGAACACAGTCGAAAGCCTTGGATAAATCACAAAATACCCCTAGGGCATCCTGCGAATCCTCCCAGGCATGAAATATTTGAATTAAAAGCTCAACACCGGCGTCAGTTGTTGAGCGACCCCTAGTGTTTTACTACTGTTTACAATGTAAAAGTTTTTTTCTATAAAAATGATTTTTAATTTGATCTAGCATCAACTTTTCAAAAATTTTACTAAATGTGGGTAGCACAGAAATATGTATAAAATTAGAGGGGTCAGAAGTGCTACCTGATTAAAATAATGATTTAAATAGGGCACGATGGTTTTTTTTATTATGACATGTTCAAAATTACTAAAGTACGATGGTGTTTTTAAGTTAGCGTGGACGAGGTGCGGGCGCCACCAATACTGTCTTTACTGTCTTTTCTAATATACTGTCTTTATTTACGGGGTATAGGCTTAGAGCATTCAGTAGCCTCCGATTTAATTAAATCGAGTAATCGCTACATTTGAAGAGTTTAGCCATTCGTTGGTTATGAACATGATCTATGTTTGGCAAATTTTAATGCGTGGTTATCACTAACCTATTCGATACACACTTTCCCCAACCTGGGAATTGAACCTAAGAGCTCCAGGTATCGCTGATCGTCACTTGGCTACCATGGCGTGTTTAAATCCAATTTTACTAAGACCTCCTGGTGTCGCTGATCGTCACTTGGCTACCAAGGCGTGTTTAAATCCAAATTTACTAAGACCTCCTGGTATCGCTGATCGTCACTTGGCTACCAAGGCGTGTTTAAATCCAATTTTACTAAGACCTCCTGGTATCGCTGATCGTCACTTGGCTACCAAGGCGTATTTAAATCCAATTTTACTAAGACCTCCTGGTGTCGCTGATCCTCACTTGGCTACCAAGGCGTGTTTAAATCCAATTTTACTAAGACCTCCTGGTGTCGCTGATCGTCACTTGGCTACCAAGGCGTGTTTAAATCCAATTTTACTAAGACCTCCTGGCATCGCTGATCGTCACTTGGCTACCAAGGCGTGTTTAAATCCAATTTTACTAAGACCTCCTGGTATCGCTGATCGTCATTTGGCTACCAAGGCGTGTTTAAATCCAATTTTACTAAGACCTCCTGGTGTCGCTGATCGTCACTTGGCTACCAAGGCGTGTTTAAATCCAATTTTACTAAGACCTCCTGGTGTCGCTGATCGTCACTTGGCTACCAAGGCGTGTTTAAATCCAATTTTACTAAGACCTCCTGGCATCGCTGATCGTCACTTGGCTACCAAGGCGTGTTTAAATCCAATTTTACTAAGACCTCCTGGTATCGCTGATCGTCACTTGGCTACCAAGGCGTGTTTAAATCCAATTTTAACTACATACATACATAAATAGATACACCACTGTTATCCCCAAATGGTTAGTAAGAGATTAGGCAATTAAAGCCGCAGAAGCATTTAATTAATTTTTAGATAAATTTTTACAAAAATTCTTTTAAATTAATCCAAACAATTGAATGGGCTGATTTGAAATCTCTTTATATGTCTTTTCAATGTCACAATATATAGATTCGGGCATTCCCCGCCTGGCAATGAATCGCTTGAGTGACGCCAGAAAAGCTTTACCAGTAAGATGGTTGACAAGCCGTATATAATGTATTGCCTTTGTTACAAAGCCCACGAATGTGGCGACATGTTATGCTTTTGAAGTCAAAGGTTTACGAATCCTAGCAATTTTAATGTAAATAGGCCACAAAATGAAACACTTACATTACAGAATAATGTTTAGTGGTATTTCTTAGAAAGAAGGTAATTTTGCCAGCAGATTCTGTAGACTGGTTTACCGCAATTTCTTTAGATGTGTAATTTGTTAACAACAATTAAGTAATTTCATTACAGGTAAAAATATAGCGTTGAACAATTCTTTGGGAGATTGTTTTCCATCAAAAACATTATAACCAACATACTGGTAAAATCAACTAGTAGGTATTAAAAAGCCTACATTTTGAGGTAAACACTGCATGCAATAAAAAAGAAAATAAATAATCAGTTTGTGTGGTCCAATGTTTTACGTTATTTTTTTGCCATTTTTAACACTGTGTGCTTTTTTTCAAATATTATTAATTTACCTGTCCATATTATAGTAAATAGAGGAGTGCCGTCTGACTGACTGACTGACTGACTGACTGACTGACTGAAGAACAATCAGCATCGCACAATCCAGACAGATTGGACCTAGACTATACTTCTAGGTCCAATTTTCGACAAAGTTTCTGAAATTCCATCGGGAAAACAGGATACTGGTGTTTACGCAGACGAAACCGCGGGCATTCGCTAACTCAGATTAATTATCATCATCATTAACAATGTCTCACAGCTGGGTATAGACCTTTCCACATGGCCAAAAGCATGTGGGGAGTTTGGGCTACAACCCACAACGCTAGCCCAATGTTGGTTGGTGGCTTTGAGTAATAAAAAAGATCCACAGATCTCGTGCTCTACACGACTTGAAAGGGCATTGAAAATGTACCTACTTATCATAGGTCATTCAAAAAATAATTCGATAATTTTAATTTTTTTTCAGAACCAAAAAAATGTTATTCTTTCAAAACCAACTTTTCCAAAATATTTTTAGATCATCTTAAAACTCTTCGAATTCCGCGTCTTTTGAGCTATCACGTGAGGGCGGCTCGCCACCTCGCGCCGCGCAAACTCGCGGCTAAGGGCACCTCTACAGCCTCAACCGTCACTAATATCAAAAAAAGTGTAATAAGGTAAAATGTTCCTTAGTTCAATACCGTGTTTTTCTTTGTAATTTTGTAAATTCAGCCCCGTTCTCGAGATATCGGGAATTTTCTGGGAAAACACACTATTTATCAGACAAAAAAAGTCGGTTTTTTTTTCATTTTCCAAAAAAGTTTTTGACTTTCCAAAATATTTTTACATAATTTTGAACCCCTTCAAATTCCGCGTCTTTTCATTCCTCATACGTTCTCGTGGTCTTAAACCTCAGGGTATCACGGGCGAGTCGTACTTTCAGCGAAAATGGGGGCCCTACTGGAGCGAACGAAAAAACATTTTCAATGTTAAAAACCATCCTCAGTAACGCTCTATCGTTTAGTGAAAACCGCATAAAAATCCATTGCGTGGTTTAGGAGAATAGTGCGGTGCCACACACAGAGGAAAACGGCGACTTTACTTTATAATATGTAATGATAATAATATTCTAAAGCTTAATAAGGTACGAATAGATCGGAACGGTTGCAATTTAAACATACATAAATAGATTCACGACTTTTATCCTTAAAGGGTAGACTAAGAGACTATCCTACTAATATTATAAACGCGAAAGTTAGTATGGATGGATGTTTGTTACTCTTTCACGTAAAAACTACTGAATGGATTGGTATGAAAATCGGCATACAGATAGTCTAAAACCTGGATTAACACATAGGATACTTTTTATCCCGATATTCCCACGGAAACAGAAACCACGCAGGTGAAACCGCGAGCGGCCGCTAGTGATGTATAATTGTATATGAAACAAGAACCGCAGAAGCAGTCCACTGTCGTTGTCCACGTTTCACCAAAATACAACTGTGCAAGGGACAGGTGGAGAGCCCATCGCCCCTCTATGCTGTTGGATGTATGTGCAGTATTTAATCCGTTAGTCGCCTTTTATGACACCCAAGGCAATAGAGGGCTTGTTAGTATTTTTTAAATGAGCCGCAATGCCACACGGCTTTTGCATTTAATAAATTAATAATAAATTTCACAACTATTACACCAATTATTCGGCTTCAAACAAGACAACAAGCCTGAATTATTATGACTGAATAACGGATAAACATACATAATTACTTATAAACATCCATAACTCGGTCACAAACGGCTCTTCACACAAACATTTGCCGAGTCCTATCAATATTTATCAAGTGGGCACGAGTAGTATAGGAGCTGGCTAAGCTACGAGCTGGGAGGACATTTTATTTAAACATACAACAAACATACATTTAAACATACTATTATCCCCGAAGGGTAAGTCAGAGACCAGACAATCCGCAAAAGCAGTCCTCTAACATACTCCACTTTTCACCAAATAGCGACTGCACATGTGCTCAGCGTGACAGGTGGTGAGCCCATCGCCGCTTTATGCTGTTGTGTGTATGTGCAGTCTTTAGTCCATTAGACGCCTTTTTCGACACCCAAGAGTAGGGGGTGGTAGTTTTCTTTCACCGTTACGCGACACGATTATTAAGGCATTTAATTATATTTCAACATAATTTGTCATTTAATAATAGAATCGAATACAATTTATTGCATTGTGTTACACTATACGCTTATTTTATTATTCAATTATTTTTATAAAATACATAGGTATTAAATATTATTAAAATAATAGCTATAATTTTAACGCGTCGAGGGTGAAGCGGTCGACTCAATATCCGGAGGTTCAATTTTCAGATCAGGCAAAAGCAATTTTCAGGTTGGGCAAAAGCAATTTTCATGTTGGGCAAAAGCAGTTTTCCTACCCGCATGTGGCAAGCGTGGTAATTAAACCAATACCCATCATTTTTAGCAAAGTCTTGATTTCTATGATAGATGCCTTTGCCCTGCCACCTTTGACCACAGAACAGTTATAGAAGATTTATCTATTTCGTGAGTGGGACAATACAGGCTGTACCTTTTTTCCCATCAGTTGGAGTGATGATACTTAATACTATTTTACTTGATGCTTCAAACATGCATTGCAATTATTTTTATTTAATAAATGATAAAAAACCCTGGCTTACGCTGTACGCATTTGTAAACAGCTCCCTAACCCTTACCTTCACTCAACCTTTAAATAAATACCAGTTTAATAATACGTCCATAATTTCCATCCATAATAGGCAATATCATTTACTTATATCGCATACCATTACCGGAAGTTATAGGAACCTTTCCATCAGGCCCTGTTTGTTTTCGCACCGTCGCGCGCCGGACAATATTCGCTCTCTGCACACGTAAAATTTTACGAGACGCCCGTAAACGCGTTGTCGGCATTTGTTACATGTTGCATGCATTGAGGTGTTATAACTAGAGACGCACCGCGAAGCATATCTTGCGCACTAATTTGCAGCCGCTAACTCTACAATCGCTTGGATCAGTCACAATCACTGAGGCGTAGGTATGCAGCCCTGATGACTTTTTTTTCTGAAAATTTGGTTGTTTCTTCTGCTTGATAAAATTGTTGTGCCATTCTTCTGGAATAGGTCGAATGGGTGGTAGGCTAAGCGATTATTATGAACAATTCAAAAGCGCTTAAAACCTATCTATAAATTGTTTAGGATTCTAAATCAATTTTTTTTACTTAGGCTTCATACAAATTATGTCAAATTTTCATTAAAATATGCAAAAAAATATATAGATAGGTTACTAATTTCGTATTTTAAAGTTAAATTTAAATTTGTTTACGCTCACACCAATTACCTACCTGGATTCTAGACCAAGATAAGTATTCTTTTGAAACTCGTTAATATGGTAAGATAACAGATAAATATACAGACCCGAAATCAATTTAGAAAAACAGATTTTCTCCAAATTTACCTGACCGTGAATAGATCCGGGACCTCAGAGATGGCGCGACGCCAGACCCAGCGTGCTAACCACTCGACCACGGAGGTAGTCAAAGGTCGTCAAAGGTCGTAAGTCGTAAGTTTCATTGAATAAAAATATTTATATAAGTATATAGATTGATTTATTTCAATTAAGTAGGTTTACCTACACAAACAGATAGCTATCGGTACATGGTGAAATTACATTAATTTAAGTAAAATAGGCTAGAATATAATCCACAAGTAGTTTACACAGCATGTTTAATTGATGGGCCTCAACGCAGTGCTCAAAAAGTTGCTAAGCACTGCGTCTCTATTTATAATACTAAAGTGGGTGCATGCCTATTGATCGTTCTGTGCACGTGCCGCGTATACAAATTAACGGCACTCAAATGACATATAAACAAATTGCGACTGAAATGTACCTTTATACAATACCTATTGAGTTTCGTGCTGACGCATTAATGTAAAGAGTTTGTTTTCATGAAATACTGAAAGAACGAAAGAACATGGAAATAAAATATCATAGGGTCAAGGTATACAAGTAATTGCACATGCACTCATTACAACGTTTGGAAAAAGAAAACAAGGAAAAATATTGTAATATTTACAAACTACAAAGCTGTACAAGTTGATAAATATTATAAGCTTTTATTTAACTTGCAAGATTTGTATGTATGTTCTGTTTGGGTCAAATCTTTCAAGGAAGTTTTGACCCGACCTTAATAAAATTAAGATTTTAACCCAGGGATTACTGATAATTACAATTGCAGTTTTAAATTAAGCAGTACTTACCGAACAGGTATCGTAGACGTGATAGATTAACAACTGACAGCTATTATTGTAAACAATATTGCTGAAAAGGTGATTATAGGTTAAATATCTTTATGACCTCTATGTTCGCTAAGTTGGCAATAAAATACATTTGAGTTTTTGAACTAACAACTGACTAGCTATTATTGTAAACAATATTGCTGAAAAGGTGATTAAGTATAGGTGATAGCATAAATATCTTTATGACCTCTATGTTAGCTAAGTTGGCAATAAAATACATTTGAGTTTTTGAACTAACAACTGACTAGCTATTATTGTAAACAATATTGCTGAAAAGGTGATTAAGTATAGGTGATAGCATAAATATCTTTATGACCTCTATGTTCGCTAAGTTGGCAATAAAATACATTTGAGTTTTTGAACTAACAACTGACTAGCTATTATTGTAAACAATATTGCTGAAAAGGTGATTAAGCATAAATATCTTTATGACCTCTATGTTCACTAAGTTGGCAATAAAATACAATTGAGTTTTTGAACTAACAACTGACTAGCTATTATTGTAAACAATATTGCTGAAAAGGTGATTAAGTATAGGTGATAGTATAAATATCTTTATGACGTCTATGTTCACTAAGTTGGCAGTAAAATACATTTGAGTTTTACTTTGAATTACGAATTTGACTAAGATCAAAATGTCTGTAACAATGCACATTCTGTATTGTATCTATCCCACTGCACGGCAAAGGCCTATATTAAAATCAAGTCATCGCTACAATTAATTTGTAAGGTTATTACAACAACGAAAGCTATTTTTTACTATACAATATTGATCATTTACTTAGTTTTTTAAAACTGTATTGTTATAACATACATACATACATATAATCACGACTATTATCCCCGAAGGGTTAGTCAAAGACTAGGCAATGAGGATAGCAAAAGCAGTCCTCTACCATAGTCCACTTTTCACTAAATAGCGACTGAATATGTGCTCAGCCTGACAGGTGATGAGCCCATCGCCGCTCTATGCGTGGGTTATGTGCAGTCTTAATCCGTTAGACGCCTTTTACGACACCCATGGGAAGAGAGGGTGGTAGTATTCTTGCACAGCAACGTGACACGGTTATACGGGTATAAATGAGGTAAAAATAACGTAGGATAAAATGTTTACTAGAAAAAAATCAACCAGTCTCAGAAAGCTCGAATGGGATTCGAACCCACGAACTTTGGATTGCCGGTCCACTGCTCTCCCGGTCCCGGCAATCTCAGCAAGCTCGAATGGAATTCGAACCCACGATCTTTGGATTGCCGGTCCACTGCTCTCCAGGTCCCGGCAATCCAAAGGTCGTGGGTTCGAATCCCATTCGATCTTCCTGAGACTGGTTGATTTTTTTCTAGTAAACATTTTATCCTATATTTATATAGCATTGTGAATGCAAAATTTCAATAATAAAGATAAAAATAACGTGTTACGAAAACTTATGACCTCCAGTCTCCTGCACTTCTGTATTTTATGCATTCAGCCCAGGTGATTTTCGGGTACTGATTAATTTGCTACTCATTACATGATTGCCGGCTGGCTGGTTAAAGTTTTTACATTATACACAATCGAGTGAGGAGCTTCAATGGCATAGGTAGTAACTAGCGCGTTCGTGTTGCGGTAGTTTGAGTTAAGCAACTTTCGCAGTGCCGATTCACTTGATGGGTGCCTTTATTTGTTTAGATGCAGCTCTTCAGATATTTCAAGAGCACGTTTAGCTGTTGATCCTGATTGTTGTAAGAACCACCAAAACCACATTTGGCTATTTATTACCTAATCTTCTGTGCTGTTTACGTTGTCAGACTGTAGAGCCGAGCGTTTATATAAGAATTAAAAATCTGCCATTATCTTAATCTTCTCCTTAAATCTCTACTTTGTCAAAACCCTTTTCCCTATTTGGTTAAAAGCTTTTATCTACATAAGGAACAATCTACCTACATACGGTACCAGGATTACATAGTCCGAAAGAGACCCGATAGAGTTGATCCTCGAAACTAGAAAAAGCTCGCACGCACAGCTTCTGTTATCCTATTACACGTAGCCCAAATAAACATCTAATTCTTTCCTGCGCACCTCTGCACTTACAGTCATCCCTGTCGCACCAGTATTGACATCTCGTTCCCGCGCGTTTTGGGTTTGGGACAGGCGAGCTCCTAGTTTAGCTCGTAACCTCGAGCTGCGCGGACGTGTCCGTGAGAGCGTGAACGCATTTGACACGTTACACCCGAGTTTTCCCGGACCTTAATGAAATTTTGATGAAAATTCGGATTTAACGATCCCCCCGCCGGCGAAGGGGCATACACGGACTGTGTTTAAAATTTTGTGTGTGCCATATTAGTGTTATGTTAACGGAGATAAGGTGAGTCGTACTGTGCCAATTTCAGGTGGATGATATCGCCTGAAAATCGCTCGGCGGTTAGTCGCCCTCTGGATTAACTGTTTATCTATGCCTGTTACGGCTTCCTGTTATCAATATTAAATTATGTTGTGGTAATTTTGTGTGAGCAATTAACTGACGATGCTTGTTTTATTTTTGTGTACGGGATAATCCTGGTAATATTTATTTTATCGTAGTGTATAGGGACGTCCAATGACTTTTCCTGAAACCATTAGTTTCCAATATTATTTATAATACAATAGAGAATTACGTGAATGGTGTCTGCGGGCATGTAATATACCTTTGAATCTAGTATTGTTGTTAACAATGATAAACTAAAAATGCAAAATATTCTTTAACATCTAAAGTTGAGTATATAGAATGTGTAAACGTTTTGTATTATCTACGATAGCAAATTGTAAATATTTATAATAGAAAAAAACATTATAGAACAACAAAAAATTTACCTACAATTCCAAACACACTACATAATATGGCGAAATAGTACCCTTTCACATGATGCGAGCTAAAAATACCCTCGCAGCGTAAATAAATTAAGGCATACAACAACAGGTTTTCCTCCAAGCCTCCGCATAATAATATATAGTGAGTGGGCATGATAGCAGAGCCTTCCGCTTCTACGAGAATTCTACGCGACTACGATGCTACGCGTAACGCTACGGAGCGTATGACTATTTTTATTTGTGTGTTTATCAAGTATCGTTCCTCTTTTCGTTGTTCATACTGAAACTTGGAGTACACTTGTTATATTTATTTCTTTGTTTGATCTTTTGCAACTTAATTCTTGATACATTATCTACGTAATAACCGCACAGTATGAGAGACGATATTGTGGTAGGTATTTCGGATGTGAGGTGTTTTTCTTGAACATTTTTAATTAATTTATTACATTAAACCACCAAACAGAAGAAAGACGTGATAATTTCAATAATGGAGGCCTTTGCTCAGCAGGTACAGTATAATAATGCTTTAATTTACTTCACTTCATAAGTACTTATCATAGTACCAGAGATAATGTAATACTTTTCATCAATTACTAGTTACATCTCATCGTTTATGGACATAGGTAGTTTTAACTTTAGTTATACTTTCTATCCAATATAAATTGATAACATAGACAGACAAATATGATATACTCTAGCAAGTTGTATTATAAATCGTTTTAGTATCTGTTAATTTTATTTTTTTCTGGTTGTCTAAATAATAAGGTTATCTCGATGTTAATACTTAGTAGCTAAATGAGCATCATTTAGTTGTAGAGTTGTTAAATGATGAAATAAAAAAAGTATTAATTTATTAGCATAAGTACTTACATAATTACAAGTTTTACTGTAGAATGAGGGAGAGAAGACAAAGTTGAGGCAAATAGCATAAACAGAGTCTTTGCCTTACAGCGGGTTGGGAAATAGCTATAACATCAATGTTTCAAACAATAATAGTGCCCCGATAGTTAGAGAATAGATAGCCGGTTCCTCAGTAGTGTTGTCGTTGTGTAGGTAAGTGAAGTTCGCATCCTCTATCGGCTTTATTATCACTTCAAATGCATCTGCGATTCTTTTGGTATTGTCTATGGGTCTATGGGCGGCGGTGATGCTTTCCATCAGGTGACCCGCCTGCTTGTTTGCCTCCTTCTTTTATAAAAAAGTACATACCTGAAAAATTATATAAAACTACAAAAAAAAACCTTGTCCACCGTATCGCGTAGCGGTGAAAGAATACTACCACCCCCTCTCTTGCCTTGGGTGTCGTAAAAGGCGACTAACGGACTAAAGACTGCACATACGAATATATCGAACAGTATAGAGCGGCGATGGGCTCTCCACCTGTCACGCTGAATACATGTGCAGGCGCTATTTGGTGAAAATTTTGGGTTACGGTAGAGGACTGGTTTTGCTGTCCTCATTGTCAAACGCTCCCTATCTACCGACCTCAATAGATAGGGTATCGCAACTGGAACTACGGGTCCGGTTGTGTTTTCAGAGGTACTACGGGGTTCCGGTTCTCGCCCCCCGCTGGTCGTGCCTTTAACCAGGCGCCTCCGGCGGGATCCGGACATGGGTTGGACTCGTAGTGGCATGTGGTTAGCTGTAGAGCTTGGGAATGTTCGTTTGTCCTGGTATTGTGTGCCAGGACTTCCAAACTCGTGCACAGCGAGCGGGGCCTAGTAGCGGTCTCTGAGGGGCCAGAAGCGAAAAGTCCTGCGGGGAACGTGAGTTTCCCTTATAGTTGGCAGCTTTGTCCGGTGGTTTTCATTGGACATTGGTGTTGACATCTCCGGTACTAGTCTGGATAACTAGTAGAGACGGCCTCCTAGATGCCGTAGGTCTCCGGTCCAGCCAGCCGCGTAGGACGTGGGAACTGGCTAGGCTCCCGGATGGGTTCCGAGAAGTGAGTGTGCTTACTACTCCGCTACCAAGGTGGACACTTGGGAGTCGACTTTAGAGTCGACGACCCTAGCAGTGGCAACTGCGAGTTGTGCCCTTCGTGCAACGAGAAGTGAGCGAGCTCGACAGCTCCGGCTACCTATCTGGACAATAGGCAGTGAACTACACGTGTTCACGGGGATACTCTCCCGAGACACTAGTCTTATGAGTACCGAATGAAGAGCGCGCTGCGGCGGGCACTAATTTGGCGTCAAGACCTAACGTTGGTGGTCTCCTGCGCGAGTGTCTACTGGCGCAGGGACGTCTGGCACTTCTTGCATAACCTAACGGTTGGTCTCGAGGTGCCAGTACAAATAAACTTAGTGAATTAAGGAGAGGGGATGTCCTCATTGTCTAGTCACTGAGTAACCCTTTAGGGATAACAGTCGTGATTATATGTATGTTTGTACGTCACGAGCACCAATATGTATAAACTTTGATCCTTATTCCATTGTATTAAGAGCTACAATAGTTTACATATTTTTGCTTGTGACTGTACAATAAAAAAGATCCTGACAGACTTCTTTGATTTGTATTTACTCTTAATAAGTATATTATGAGACGCACTGCGCGTGCACACTACAGTATTATTCAGCGGATCTGCTGAAATAATTTCTTTCTAGAATAAAATGTACTTACCTAATACTCGTAGTAGAGCGTTTTTTTAATGTTTCACTTCTCTAGGTATAGCTTCTCCCATTTATCTTGTATTGTATAAAGTTTATTCTCAATAGGGATCTCCAAACTTTTCAGCGTAAAGGCTACGGTACGTCCCAAGGACCAAGACTTAACCATCTAACTACACTAGGCTACTAGTATATATTTAAAATAATTATGTATAATTATAATATCAACTTAATTCTTGCATATATAGGTATACTGTCCCACAGGTGGGCAAAGGCCTTAAAAGATGGGTATTGGCTTTACCATCACGCTTCCTTAAGACGTGACGCGTGTCACCGCGCGCATGAACCGGTCGCGTAGGGTGAATGAGTACTACCACCCCCTCTCTTCCCTTGGGTATCGTAAAAGGCGACTAACGGATTAAAGACTACACATACATCCAACAGCATAGAGCGGCGATGGGCTCACCACTTGTCACGCTGAGCACATGTGCTTTCGCTATTTGGTGAAAAGTGGGCTATGGTAGAGGACTGCTTTTGCGGCCCTCATTAAATAGTCTCTGACTAACCTTTCGGGGATAATAGTCGTGATTATAATATGTTTGTAGGTACATAATATGTATTAGTGATCACAAATCGTAATCGAAAAATCCCAAACACATTTTGCTTAACCTGGAAATTAAAACCTGGTCCTCTGGCTACAAAACCGGTGGTATATTAGATCAAAGAGGCGGCAAGGTTATTTAGCAAAGTGCGAAGTGTTCTAAAAGTATCTAACCTCATGATCATTATAAAATACGACATAATGGCAGTCTGTAAATCAACCAAAGCACTTAAAGAATAGAATTTTCGTTTGTAACATAAAATACAGCCTGTTTCACCCATTATCATAATGTTGGAGCTATTTTGTTGTCACAGCTGTATGACGGCCGCCTATCAATCCATCTCTTTTCATTGACGTGTGTACTAAACGCACGGAGGACGGAACTTGACTAAACGCAAATAAATAATGTCGTACATACATATAAAAATTCCCCACTATTATCCCCGAAGGGTTTGTCAGAGACTAGGCAATGAGGATCGCTGAAGCAGTCCCCTTCCATAGTTCACGTTTCACGAAATTACACCTGCACATGTGCTCAGCGTGATAGGTGGTGATCTCATCACCGCTCTATGCTGTTGGATATATGTGTAGTATTTAGTCCGTTAGTCGCCTTTTATGACACCCAAGCGAAGAGCTGTGGGGTTGATGGTATTAATTTAGTGAGCTTGCTATTCTACACGGCTCCTCAAGTAGATAATGTCAACAATACTTAAATGAGATAACCAACTAGTGTTGGCCAGGACTCGAGTTCTTTAAGTCCTAATTAGGGACTGGAATAATTTTGACAGAGCTCACAAGACTCCAACTAAAATTAGTCCTTAGTTCTGAGCAAGGCTCGTTATCATCATCAAGTCATTTCGTCGTCCTATGGCAACAAGACGCCACTCATAGATCTGACCCTTTTTTTGGAACTCAACTTCTTATAAAAAACCTAACCTTTTTAACTGTATAATATTAATATACATTTGCTAAGGCGATTACCTCCATTAACAAGATTTTTTTCTTAAAAAAATTGTAGTAACTCTTCGATCACAATATTATGATCGAAGTAGTAACTCTTTGAACTTCTTTTGTCCACTTTGGCGCACTCGTCGCGTTAGCTCGCTTGTGGAGGTGGTTGGCGAACGCTTAATTGTATAACAATAGTGTTATAGCCTAGAACTTTATATCAACAGAATGGACGGATGAAATGTACTCACGGTTTCTAAAAAAGACTTTGGTACTAGCAATGAACTCGTCTTAAGAGTAGAGACTCTTAAGACTCTTAAAATAATAAAGAGATATTATTGTAAAAAGTCTAGTTCTCGAATCATATTGTAAGAACTTGTGAGTCTTATCACTGACAGAAAGGTTTGAAGTTCTCATTTATGACTCCAGTCTCGAAAAATCGACTCTAGTCCCTAAAACTGGATTTAAAATCTCGAGTCCTGTTCAACACTACAACCAACTAACCACCGAACGCTTAGTATTTATACTGCATTGTATTCTAAAACAACGTATAATTATCCCTGAAGGGTTAGTCAGAGACTAGGCAATCAGGACAGAAAAAGCAGTTCTCTACCATAGTGCACTTTTCACCAAATAGCGACTACACATGTGCTCAGCATAGCAGGTGGTAAATCCATCGCCCCTCTATGCTCTATGTGGATGTATGCGCAGTCTTTAGTCATTTAGTCGCCTTTTACGACACCCAAGGAAAAAGAGGGGTTGGTATTATTCTATGATCGCTACGCGACACTGTTAAATTCTAAAACAAAAGATATAAAAAATGGCTACTATTATTTTTCATTTTGTAGCATTTGCTCGCTTGATGAAAAGTTACCGTAGCAGCATTTGGCCGTTTACAATACCGAGAATTTCTAATCCATCCACTATACTCGTACACCCTCATTTTTAGTCGTTTAAAAGAATTTAAGGGTGAGTTCCACCCATGAAACTGAACAACTTTTCCCAAGAAACCTATGTGCAAAAATGCCAAAAAAATTT
Source organism: Scoparia ambigualis (assembly GCA_963921215.1). NCBI lineage: Eukaryota > Metazoa > Arthropoda > Insecta > Lepidoptera > Crambidae > Scoparia > Scoparia ambigualis. Next base: position 5,674,962 of record OY992522.1, read on the forward strand.
TGACCTCCCATACTAATTGTTATCAGCTGAGCGGACAATTTTGTATGGAAGGTCGATTTTTTTTTGTAATTTTTGCACACAGGTTTCTTGGGGAAAGTTGTTCAGCTTCGTGGGTGGAACTCACCCTTCATTTCTTGTATTGGACCTACGGCTAACAAATCTTTTAAACGACTAAAAAATGAGGTTGTATGCAAAATGAACACGGCGCTGTCGATCTTTTTGTTATTACGTTATTTTATTATGAAGCAGAATAATAAATGCCAGTTTCTAAATAGGTAAAAAGGAACATAGAAATGCAACACAAATCTGCTGGGCGACAGTAATAGATATTAATTAGTGTGGTCGCGTTCCAGTTGGATTGTAGTCAGAAACCAACCACCAGGTTTCCTTTGACGTGTGTTGTAAGAGCAAATAGATACATAAAAGTACTTCATAGAAGCAACCATCCTACTGTGATAAATTAAAAACAAGTCAAGTAAGTAAACTTAATACTAGGGTTGGCAACGTCTGAGTCATACCGTCGTTGTGCAGTGAAAACTAAGTACTTAACTTAAAGATTTTAAATTTTAAGTTTTTGAAAGTTCAAAAGTTAACGTAATGTATAAATCGTTTGACATTACTTGTTTTCTCATTAAGAAGCTACGAAAGTATGCTAATCATTTAATGAGTTTTCGCAAACGAAAAGGCATGAAAACCTGTGAAAGTCGATTTATAGTGCTAACTTAAGGTATGATAATATTGGATTTTCTTGGTTGAAACAAAAAACATTTTTAAATAGTGGTGATTCTATCACAAGATTGAAATGCACTCATCCATTAAAAAAAACTATTACAAAAAATGTTAGAATTCAAACGTCGAATTAGGATTTCGTCGATTCGAAGTAGGCACGTCGATTAATCCCGAACGCTTAAAATTACCAAAAACAATGATCCGTCGTCCAACAGACCGGGTAAGAATAAAAAGGGCATTAATTCCTGCTCCCAGTTCCAACAATGAGTGCTTCACTCCGCATCGAGTTTTATCCCGCAAAAATTTATGTCAACGAATATATTTTTTCAATTGCGAGAAAATGTAGAGCGCCTCTGCTTTCCATTAGCTTCTGCCACATGCAGTGATTCAGTGTTCACAATCATGAAATGTTGTTGTCATTTGACTGTGTTGAAGTTAATTTTATTGTTATTGCTATCGAGTTGAACTCGTGTGTGAGAGTTGAGGGTTCGTCTCGAGTTGAAGGTTAGTCGATCGATATTTGCATAGAGGTAGTCGTTCGCGGCGCCGTCGATCTTCTTGTTATTACGTTATTTTATTATGAAGCGGAATAATAAATGCTAATATTTAAATAGCTAAAATGCTAAACTTCACAAATATAAACACACTATAAGTACTTAATACGCGCACATCCCTAGAATACTTAACGTAATAATCGTACGTAACGTTGGATATACTTAATAAATAATAGGTAATCATCATCATCAGCCTATAAACGTCCCACTCCTGGGCACAGGCCTCCCACGTGAACAATAGCACGTGGGGATATTGGGCCATAACCCACCACGCTGGCCCAGTGCAGGTTGGTGAGTTTTAACGGCTGCCATCTTACGACAACAACCGGGACCAACGGCTTAACGTGCCTTCCAAAGCACGGAGGAGCTCGAGATGTTTTTTTAAAATTTGGTCACCCATCCAGCGAACCGGCATTGCGAAAGTTGCTTAGCGAGCAAGATCGCAAGCCGAACGCGCTAGCTGCTGCACCATCGAGCTCCTCCTATATAGGTAATAGAGATAAGTAATAATTTTCTTATCATAAAATAAGAATAGGTACCTAGACTTACGTTCGCAATAGAAAACTAAGAACGTATGATATTTAAACAAAACAGAGACAAATAAAAATGAACTCGAAAAACCCTTGTTTCTTTTATTTATATTTTTCTTAACATCTTTGGCTTTTAAGCGCCTTTGAGTACAAATTTCAACAATCCTACTTTGGTGGACGATAAAAAATAAAGCTGTAACTTTTACATCTTACAAGGTAACATCTGTAAGATAAAAAAATTGAAATAACTGGCGCAGATTAAGAAATCGACAGCTGCCCGGCGAATACCGCCTTTGTGCGCAAAGAAATATGGTTCGTATTTATTTTGATAGAGTTTAAGGAATCTGTAAATCTCCCGTGGATTCAGTATAGATGGAGACAAGTGAAGGCGGCATCTCTCGGGGTTTTATGCCCGTCACGATCGCGGCGAGCTATAAAGCGCTTCACGTTGGAAATTGAAAGTGACTTTAGCTGTAAAACGTACCGGGCGAACGACTGGAGGCGCTCGAGGATATATCAATTTCTGTTTCTAGCCGCTTTTATGCTTATTTAGTGTCGGTTGGTGCGCTGTATCTTGGAGATAACAGCACCTATTGGCGTTATCCTTCGCGGTATATGCGACGCCGCGGGCTGGCGCGGGCGGGTTACGGACTTAAGTATCGTCTGTTAGAAATAAATGTCTCTTGTATTTAATGTCATTTATTTGAATTGTTCATTCACATTGCGTACAACTTACCTTTAAAATCTAGTTAATAGTAGGTACCTACAAATATAATGTGTATGTATGGCATGAATTGGGAGAGACCTATGTCCAGTGGTGGACCGATACGGGTTGATGATGAATGCAAGAAACAAGCAGTACGCTGCTGTGACCTAGATGTGACTGGACTAAGAGACGTTATTTTCTCCTAATATCCTTTGTGTCATTTTGTAGGAGTTTGTTTATTTTACCTAGTTAAAACAAGAAGAAACACAATTATGATCATGATCACGCATAACGGAAACTCTTTACATAAAATTCGACTAACGCCAAATAATCGCTAAAACCACAACTCGTCCCTATTAAAATAAAATAAAAACAGACATCCAATTATATATAGAGAAAATGGTAAAAAATATAAAACCTGCTAGAGATCACATCATACGCTTACTGCTAAATAAATTCCAGCCCCAACATTATACGTATATAGACGTAAAGATACAAGTGTATAAAATAAAAAGGAATTAACACCATTTGCAAGTCGCCATTTTTATTATAACTCAAAGCAATTTCCAACAAAATATTTTATTTCCAAACTTTTAACCAACGGATCTCACGGAAAGACTTAATAATATAGAAAGGAGAAAACGTGTTGCAAAAAAATCTAGATTTAACTTGAGTCGTAAAGCTGAGACGTTGGAAGCATTATTCAAAAACGACAAAGTAAGAGTTTCTTTGATATAGTAAGGCGAGACAAGTATGGCCGTTTACGTGTGGGCCAAGTCATAATAGAATGCGTCTATATTAAAAATTTGAAACTTATTTATTGAAACATTCTCTACAGATTGCCTTGCGTATTTTTATACGTTATTCTATTATGACCTTTTTAACCATTTACACAGGTCCGTGGCCACAGAGAGACTGAGTTGTAAGTCTTCTCATAACACATTATTAAAACTTGGTGTATTGTATCGCACAGTTTTGTAGTTACTATTTGTAAAGGTATTAGCTAATAAGCTAGTAATATAAATACTGTACCAATGTTAGGCGAAGGTTTTTATAATTGTCATTATGTATTACTAAAATTGATGGTACTGGTTTAATCACCACGATTGCCAAATGTAGGTTTTGATCCTGATCGTGACATGACAACCCCGTTGTGTACTTCTTTGTATACATAGATCATAAGACCAAACATGATATACGTATTAAAAACATAAATACTTTATGCCTGTTTCCCAGAGGCGAATACCATATTTTGTATACAAAACGAAATCACTGCGATGAGGTTTTATAGTTGCACCGAATGTTTAGTTTGTGTGCTTGTGACTTGTACCAGGCCCGAACTAGCCGCGAAGATTTATTTGTGGCTCGCTTTTGACATACTCTGGAGGTGTGTTATTTTGTAATCTTTTAGTTGAGTCGGCTTATGGTTTTTCATACAGAATAGTATGAAGCCTTGAGCATTCTGTGGGAAAATTCAGACTTTATGTATCTTGGTTTTGTTTACTGGTACAGCTGTTAATGCTTTTAAAAAACCCGCAAAATCATTAGAACTTGAAGAGTATATACAATTAAATGCTAAAGTAAAAGAAATATGCACATACAGTCATAAAGTAAAAAAAAATTAAAATCGCCTAACAAAAAAAAGGAGGTAGGTAATGTTATGTTATATTTAGAAGCTCTTATTATCGGAGGCCAAGACTCACTTTGGGTCGCTGCGCTAACTTTGTTAGTTAATTATCTTATAATTAATAATGAGCGATTACCCGCGCCTTTGGACGCGTAATCATCCACATGTTATCACGAGAGCGAGGGAATTTAGGAAAATCCTTTATTTACGTCATGAAAAGAATCTGAGTACAAAACTTATGCATTCTAGTTTCAGCAGTTTGAGCTGTGCTATGATCGTTATTCAGCAAGGACTTTTCCTTTTATAATAATTTATTACTAAACTAGCGGACCGCCCGTAGGCGCCCGCCCGCCACTTCTTCATGAATGAGTATTCATTCATGACGAAGTGGTACAAGTATTTGTATCCCGTGATGGTTTTGCTAATATGCAGGCTATGTCCATTACAAAGATCCATTCTTAACATAGGTGAGAGATTTTCGAAATTGGATGAGTAGTTTCATTGGTGAAAGTAGATTCACTAATTGCAATTTCTTGTCTTGAGCATCATATACGATAATTTAAAGAATACGATACAAATACCTAAGATTTAGATAACTCACCACTAGAACAAAAACGCAGTTAAAATCTCAATCTCGCATCCCATCCCTAAAGTGGATTTTACATAAAACCAGTGCTCCTAAACTCCGTCAGCAAGCTATTATTCGAAGTGGAGATTCCATTGCCAGTGAGAGCAAATAAAACACGAAATTTGACTGCACATTAAGGATATCGATTTCAACAGTCCACCAGCGAGCACAAGGTGGGCTCACGGCGGCGTAAAAGCGAAATCTCGATTACAACAGACGAAACGACGTGATTTACATTCAGCGATTCCGAATACTGCTGAGAGCACCTTTTTGCTGGCGAGCCGCGCGGACAAATTGATAATTTACATTTTAAATTGTTGTTGCTTTGGTTCACGTGTTTTTGGGATAGTTTGGTTTTTAGAAACAGGTGCGTAGGTAGTTTTTAATTTTAATTCAAATGTTAAGGTTAAGACGATGATAATTCTCGTAGTGAGAAGCTCAATCGATTATGTGTACTTATTCGATACTATAAATTCGAAAGTATTAATGTTTATCCTTCTTGTTCTTTTAAGTTAAATCGAAAAATTTACTCGGTAGCTAAGAGGTTAAGGCAGCCGCCCGGAATGCGGAAGGTGCGTGGTTCGATTTCCGCCTGAGGTTGTCGTCTTTTTTCAGTGTTTAAAATTTTACAATAGTGTTATAGCTTAGTGTTTTTTTTGAGAGCACGATATAGACTTCTGCGGTTACGCTATGGATAGCTCAAGTCATTAGCTTTGCAGTAAGAAACATTAAAAGCAAAATCAAGGTACTTACATATTATACAAAGAAAATCACTCTTACGCCTACGTGTGACTTCAAATCGATCAATTGTTAATAACCGCAGAAAATCTTATTGAAATAACACAAATGCTTGTTCAGTCATTAAAATGCCGAACGCTAATGAAGTTGCATTCCCGCCATAATTAACGTCACCTGATTTTTTTTAGGCGAAGGAAACGTCATCCGTGCTGCCGCCCGATATATCCTGGCAGAAATAGATTCTAAATAGGTCATTGTACGTCGCCTTCGCACCATCGCACCGCGGGAATTGAACGGTAGAATAAATCAGGTGTATGGACAATCTTTGTACATAAACATGACTTGTATATGTACAAAACATGTAGCTTCTTATATAAATAGAAAAATAGAAGCTTACAACAATATTAGGAGCCTTGAATTTAAGTACAAGCTATAAACTGTCTCTCTGCTGGACAAAGGTCTCCATCATTGAACGGTTCATCATCATTCTCCATCATCGCTACAATTGATGAGTGGATAGCTAAATCACCTTGCTTGCCTGGTTGACCTAAGAATGAACCAGGGACTTCCGAATATCGAGCCAAGCGCTTTAGCACTCAGCCACTGAAGAACACTTGATGATAAAGGAAGAAATAAATACGTGGAATGTTATATCAACAAAATCAGTACACATGCCGGTTTTAAATTAAAATGAGTAGGTAAGTAAATACTTACATGTAATGGAAATACGAATGAAAGGAGAATGTGTAATTTATTTTATTTCTAGAATGGTAAGCATGTTTACCATCGATCGACAAATAATATATCGATATTCGATTTTGCAAGTTTATTTTTACAGACTGCGGTTTATAATTCATTCTTGCATTACATTACGTAGCTACTTTTTTTTATAATGACTCGTCAAAGTGACTGCATCCTGCCTGATGGTAAGCAGCCGATGCAGTCCAAAATAATGAGAGCGCTCCCCACCGTGGAATAAGCACGATAACGAGCGCACCCATTCATGACGGCCTGCATAAATGCCGTTTCACGCCCCGCTTAAAAGAACCGGGACTGTAAAAGCTGGGAAACACATGCGCCAGCAAAGAATTCCAAAGCCGAATGGTCTTACAGAGGAACGACTTGCCAATTTTTTGGTACGAGTACTGATAGTCTGTACAGTATGATGGTGGTTCCTAAGACCAGCACGTGTAGTCCAGGACAGGAAAGGAGAGGGCGGGATTAGATCAAAAAATTCTTCAGAACACTCTCCGTAGTAGTTCCGGTAGAAGACACTGAGAGAAGCAATGTCTCGACGCAGCTGGAGGTCCTCAAGGGAGGCTGTAACCTCAGCATCTCCAATAATGCGTACCGCTCGCCTTTGCAGTCTATCAAGTGCATCGAGAAGGTATTTAGCGGAGCCGTCCCATAGATGGGAACAATACTTTTTACTCGATCGCACCTGAGTTTTGTACAGCAAACAGCGCTGCTCAGGAGTGAAGAACCGCCTCACCTTATTGAGAATACCCAACTTCCGGGAGGCAGTTAAAATAGCACTCTCGATGTAGCATTTTGGATTCAGTTCCTGGCCGATGTCCATACCAAGAATGCTGAGGTTCACCGAAATGGGTAAGGGAGAGTTCTGTAGAGAGGGAGGAGTAAGGAAGGGAGTTACCTTGGACGAGAATGCACAAACCTGGGTTTTGCTAGCTTTAAACTCGACCAGGTTTTTAGATCCCCACTTAAAGACACGATCGAGAGTCAGGTTCAGTTTGGCAACCTATTCTTGCCTTTTCACCATGATATCGGCTTGCTTTGCCGCAGGATGTCCCAAGTACCGCTCATGCACCGTACTGTCATCCGCATAACAATGAATATTGCCCAAAGACAACATGTCATTAATATGCAGAAGAAATAGAGTAGGTGAGAGCACAGAACACTGCGGCACTCCGGCATTGACTTTGTAGAACGCGGAGGAACTACCCTCACAAAGGACACGAATCCTCCACCCTTCTAGAAAGTCTGCAACCCAGGCGCACAAACGGGGCGGCACACCGAAGGCCGGCAACTTGGAAAGAAAGGAACGATTCCACACTCTATCGAAAGCTTTGGCGATATCAAGACTAACTGCTAGGGATCCGCCATGCTTGTCCATCGCTTCACCCCACGCGTGAGAAACGTACGCTAGAAGATAACCCGTTGATCGCTTTGGTCTGAAACCATACTGGCGATCATGGAGCAGCGAGTGATCCTCTAGGTAGTGAATGAGCTGGGAATTAATTATCCGCTCAAACACCTTGCACAGCACAGAAGTTACAGCGATTGGTCGATAGTTGGCCGGATCCGAGCGATCCCATTTTTTGGGGATGGGTTGAATGTTTGCCTCCTTCCAAGACACCGGCACAATACCAGTATCGTAAGACTCCCTAAACAATCGTGTCAATACAGGAGACAACTCAGCCGCGCATCTGAGCAGCACAATCGCCGGAACACCATCCGGCCCGCTAGCCTTCCGCACGTCAAGCGACCGCAGCACGGCACGTACATCACACTGCCTGATACGAATATCAGGCATGATGGCCCCACAATGTGCTATAATAGGTGGAGCGGCGCCACAATCGTCGACGCGCGAATTGGCCGCGAAAGGTTCAGCCAATAAGTTTGCCTTCTCAAGCGGTTGGTAAGCCAACGAGCCATCTGGATGTTTCAACGGGGGCAGCGAGGTAGAGCAGAAGTTGGCCTGCACGGCCTTAGCGAGCTGCCAATAGCTACAGCTACCCGTAGGGTGCGAGATCAACTCCCGCCCCACCCTTGCCACTCTTTGTGCATCCGCTCCTGCGAGAGCCCTCTTGTTAGACTTAGAGGCCTTGTTGTAGGCCGCCTTCAAGGAGCTGGTACTAGATCATTCAGAGCGCAAGCCTTCGTCCAAGCACGATACGCCGCCTGCTTGCATTCAGCAGCTTTGGCGCATTTGCGATTGAACCAAGGCCGTTGTCTGACAACGCTGTCAAGATCTGTGAATGGAATATAATATTCCATACCCAACAAGATTCTCATCAGCGATTCTATTTCTATTCTATTCTATTCTATTCTATTCTATTCTCATGTTTCTCTTACATGAATACGATTAACTTTTACGAAATTGCAAAGATGTAGGTAGTAATAGTGAATGACAATACATACGTATGACAATAGTGTATTGCATAGTGTACAAATAATAATATACACCGTTCATATTTTTTAATCAAGAACTTAACAAGGCACGTGGACCTTAAAGTTAGTACGGCGCGTGACAAATAAAATAATTGTTGTAAAACTTGCTTTTAAAAATTGCAACATGACAATTAAATACATTACAAATATTCACCGAGAGTTTTAACCCGGCTCTTCTTGTAACAACACGTGCTGTGAGACTCCATTTTAATAAAAAAAAATCTCCTTTTTTTAGCACTTAACTGTCATTACATACAACAATAACACAACTAAATTACTTAAGTTATAGAAGAGTGCCCAAAGTTACTAAGTAAAAATATATGTAGGTTTTAAGCACTAAACTTACAAGCACAAAACAAATTAAAATAACAAAAATGAAAATAAATGATTCCTCATACATTACAGATTCAGTGAATTTACTCACAACGAGCATTAAGTATTATTAGTAGTAGGCAAATTCAACATATTGACTATATCTGATTTAAATTAATTTAGGGAGTCACTGAAAAGATCCAAGTTAGAAAACTGACAATTGTACATTTTTAGACTGCGGGCAAAATAGCTGTTGCAGGTATAATTTTTGCGATAGCGTGGTGGTACAAATATTTTGATGGAACGTAAGGGGCGTGCAGGCAATCGATCGAGCTTTACTTATAAAATTTATTTTTGACAAAAGGTCAGAACAGTCTATATTAAAATTTATTAATTTAAATAAAAAAAACTAAATCAAACAACTTTCGCCGATTATCAAGAAACAGTAATTTAATAATTTAATGACTCACAGTATTCACCATTTGGATAATTGGGGTATTCCTCGAAGCGCACCCAATATGAAGCGCACCAAGACCAAGTGCGCTTCAGAATAGATAATTAAAATATTAATTTTTCATTCCTCGAAGCGCACCCACGGAAAAAATGTTGAAAGAGATGTAGTAACTATCAGTAAATATCGATAACGAATAACGTACGTTCATTTTTATTAATTGATGGCAACTAACTACTACTACTCGTTCATTTCTTTTTTCCTGATAGTTAAAGGTAAGTGAGATCGCTAACGCGCCTATCTACCTCTTTTCATTTATGTCTCCCTGGTACTTTTAGATCAAAATGACTGTCATGATTCAATTTATTATTGACGTAGTAAGTTGCTTAAGCACCTAAGTCCTAGTCTCTATCGACATCAATATTACGAATCTTTTAAGCGTTCATTTCTTTTTTTCTGATAGTTAAAGGTAAGTGAGATCGCTAACGCGCCTATCTACCTCTTTTCATTTATGTCTCCCTGGTACTTTTAGATCAAAATGACTGTCATGATTCAATTTATTATTGACGTAGTAAGTTGCATAAGCACCTAGTCCTAGTCTCTATCGACATCAATATTACGAATCTTTTAAGCTCCTCTCTATTTTTGTCCGTGGGTGCGCTTCGGGGAATAAAAAATTAATATTTTAATTACCTATTCTGAAGCGCACCCAACGGGTGCGCTTGGAGGAATAGTTTAGGTGCGCTTGGTCTGGGTGCGCTTCGAGGAATACCCCTAGTATTAGAGACTTAGGAATAATAATGGAAAGTAAGCTGATAGATCGAATTAAAAAGGTACAGCGAAAATTTATAAAACTACTTAACTATCGTAGTAATTATCCGGGGTATTCCTCGAAGCGCACCCAATATGAAGCGCACCCAGACCAAGCGCACCTAAACTATTCCTCCAAGCACACCCGTTGGGTGCGCTTCAGAATAGGTAATTAAAATATTATTTTTTTATTCCTCGAAGCGCACCCACGGACAAAAATAGAAAGGAGCTTAAAAGATTCGTAATATTTATGTCGATAGAGACTAGGACTAGGTGCTTATGCAACTTACTACGTCAATAATAAATTGAATCATGACAGTCATTTTGATCTAAAAGTACCAGGGAGACATAAATGAAAATAGGTAGATAGGCGCGTTAGCGATCTCACTTACCTATAACTATCAGGAAAAAAGAAATGAACGCTTAAAAGATTCGTAATATTGATGTCGATAGAGACTAGGACTTAGGTGCTTAAGCAACTTACTACGTCAATAATAAATTGAATCATGACATTCATTTTGATCTAAAAGTACCAGGGAGACATAAATGAAAAGAGGTAGATAGGCGCGTTAGCGATCTCACTTACCTTTAACTATCAGGAAAAAAGAAATGAACGAGTAGTAGTAGTTAATTGCCATCAATTAATAAAAATGAAATAAAACATATTTTTTATTATTATTTATTAGCCTGGGGGGTGTGGTGGCTTAACGCCCAATCTCCTTATGTGCAGTGTCCATGTGGAAAGGTCTGTGTCCAGCTGTGGGAAGTTAAGTCTGATGACGATGATAGCCAATTCTACAAAATCTGAGGATTCTGGGTAAATTGTGCTTCCACTCTACCACAATGTAAGTATATGACGGCTTGCTGGATTGAAAAATAAATAAAATAACTTATGAAGTCTAGAGCAGCTAACACGAGGATAAAGGAATCCGTAGTAAGTCAAGCGGGATTATATCGCGTCGTCTAGCAGAAGACAGGCGGGCTTATAGAGTCGCTTTTTGATTGTGTCTTGTTACTGATTAATGCGTACTTGATTTTGGAACGCTCTGTATTTATAAGGGCGCGGTGCGAGCGCGACAAAGTGCGAGAGGGACGACATTTCGGCCTTATCGCCACTTCCCAACTAACACAAACTAGCTGTAAAAGAGCTGATAAACAGATATTTCCGATTCTTTAAGCTGGTTTCAGATGCTGTTTAAAGTACTGGTCAAGCGCTTATACAGCTCTTTTAAGTGCGAAAGAGAACCATATTAAACAGCTTTATTTCTTAGAAAGGTTGGTTAAGCTCTTTACAAGAGCTGATTAATAGCTGAAGTGAGGCTAGTTAATGGCTTAATACTATGCTTTTACTCTATTGTTTTGCCATGTAACATCTTTAATGCAGGTTTTAGTATCATTCCTTTAAACTGCTAATGTGTTCGTCGGTTTACCATCAGGTAAAATGAAGGCCAAGCGGTTATTAGTCAGAGACTAGGCAATGAGGACAGCAAAAGCAGTCTACTGTCACAGTTCACGTTTTACCAATTAATAAATACTGCACATGTGCTCAGCGTGATACGTAGTGAGCCCATAGTCGCTTTATTCTGTTTGGATATATGTGCAGCAGGTAGAGAGGGGTTGGAAGTATCCTATTATTAGCACACAGCTCTTAATATTTATTTACATTGTCAAAAATGGCCTTTGTAGATAAACTAAGCTACTGCCACAGTTCACTTTTCATCAAATAACAACTGCATATGGAAATTTGCTCAGCTTGATGGTGAGTCCATCACCGCTCTATGCTGTTGAATATAAGTTTTCTTTTTTATGTGGCTCGTCATAGTGACTATCCTGCCTGATGGTAAGCAGCCGATGCAGTCTAAAATAACGAGTGGGCTCCTCACCGTGGAATAAGCACGGTAACAAGCGCACCCATTCATGACGGCCTGCATAAACGCCGTTTCACACCCCGCTTAATAGACCCGGGACTATAGGAGCTGGGAAACACATGCGCCGGCAAAGAATTCCAAAGCCGAATGGTCTTACATAGGAACGTCTTGCCAATTTTTTTTGTACGAGTGCTGATAGTATGGACAGTATGATGGTGGTTCCTAAGACCAGCACGTGTAGTCCGGGAGAAAAAAGGAGAGAGCGGGATTAGTTCAAAAAGTCCTTCAGAACGCTCTCCGCAGTTGTTCCGGTAGAAGACGCTGAGAGAAGCAATGTCTCTACGCAGCTGGAGGTCCTCAAGAGAGGTTGTAACCTCAGCATCTCCAATAATGCGTACCGCTCGCCTTTGCAGTCTATCAAGTGCATCGAGTAATAGGTATTTAGCGGAGCCGTCCCAAGATGGGAACAATACTCCATACTCGATTGCACATGAGTCTTGTACAGCAAACAGCGCTGTTCGGGAGTAAAAAACCGCCTCACCTTACGGGAGGCAGTTAAATTAACACTCTCGATGTAGCATTTTGGAATTAGTTCCTGGCCGTTGGCCATGCCAAGAATGCTGAGGTCCACTAAAATAGGTGGGGTGTTCTGAAGAGAGGGAGGAGTAAGGAAGGGAGTCACCTTTGATGAAAATACACAAACCTTTTGGGTTTTGCTGGCATTAAACTCGACCAGGTACATTCTCTAGTCCATTAGTCGTCTTTTACGATACCCAAGGGAAGATATGAGTTTGTTAGTATTCTTTAAATAATGATCAGCCACCACACAGCTCAATACCGTTGCTACACTTACAAAAATCCGCATTGTTTTGCCTTCACGTTTCAGCGTTGACGTTGTACAAAAATAACCGCTATGAGTAAGCGTAACAAGTGTCCCAAGAAAACTTCCAGTGGCCTTGTCGCGGATTGACACACTGACACCGAAACGTTCGATGTGTATTTACGTTGCGAGCTGTTACATCGAAACGAGCATTACGCACACCCAACCTACTTAAAAGACATTTTTGGGCACAACTGACATTAAATTCATCATCAGAAATAAGCCGGAGCCGTGTGTGTAGCGACTCTCTAAAAGAGACCAATCCATCTCTTCCCTTGGGTGTCGTAACAGGCGACTAGGACTTAAGACTGCACATACATCCAACAGCATAGATCAGCGATGGGCTCACCACTTATCACGCTGAGCACATGTGCAGTTGTAGTTTGGTGAAATGTGGATTATGGCAGTAGACTGCTTTGGCGGTCGTCATTGCCTAGTCGCTGACTAACCCTATGTGGATAATGGTCGTTAATATACGTATGTCTGTATCATCCTACAATTGTCCCACTATTAGGCACATGCCTTCCTGCATGGTCATTGCACATTTTTTTTTATAATGTGACAAGTCATAGTGACTACATCCTGCCTAATGGTAAGCAGCCGATGCAGTCCAAAATAACGAGAGCGCTCCTCACCGTGGAACAAGCACGGTAACAAGCGCACCCATTCATGACGGCCTGCATAAATGCCGTTTCACGCCCCGCTTAAAAGACCCGGGACTATAGCAGCTGGGAAACACTTGCGTGAATTGACAGATTGAGGCCCACCAAGCTGGCCCTATGTGGTTAAGTGGGCTTTGACGACTGCCATCTGACGTCAACAACCGGGACCACTTTACGTGCTGGCGTATCGCACAGATATGTAGCTAATATTTGTAAAGGCAAGTTATAGCTAGTCGGTATAGAAGGTGACTGCTAGCAACCGCAAGAAACTTCAAGGACTGGTCAGATCAAGTGTTTTAAACATGACAAAAATGGTCTCATTGCAGACTAACGTAGGTACTTATCGCCCAGCTGATGCGGACGGGTCAACAGACGGTCGGTCGGCCGGCCGGCCGTTGCCCGCACGTCGTAAATAATCGATATTTTTAGTGGTTTTTAATTTAATTTATCTTATGTTATTGCTCTAAAATAAATTAGATACTCAAAGATTATACAATTAAAATTCACAAAATGAATTATTTATTTAAAAATGAAAAAAACACGAATTCCTTTTTTGTCATGTTTAAAACACTTGACCTGACCAGCCCTTGAAGTTTCTTGCGGTTTCTAGCAGTCACCTTTTATATACTGTGCAAATGGTAGGCAAAGATTTTCGTCATTGTCATCAAGTCATCGTCAGAAGATGATGGTACTGATTTAATCACCACCATTAACAAATTCGGGATTTGATCCTGATCGGAGGCCACGTCTAGACTGCTGCCGAAGCACCGAGGAGCTCAAGATGATTTTTATTTTGGTCACCCATACAGAACCGGCATTGCAAAAGTTGCTTATACTGGCAAATCGCCCACTTTAAAGGGTTACGAGGTGAAAACGAAAAAAATTGGCGGTTTTCTATTAGCTGTTATTCAAAATATTTTAGATATTTCGCACTAATTTTTTTAATATGTATTATAGAATGTACGAGTATGTGTGAGGTGATGACTGTTTCCAAAACACGATTGGAAACATTTTGTTCACCTCTATAATTTCATATTAATGCACGTTACAACCGTATTTTACAAAAATTATTCTTATAAAATCATAAACACATAGATAATTTACCTTTTCGATTTCTTGACTGTTTTGGATTTCAAAAAAAGTTAACTTTTTGATAAAAATGTGGCGCTTACGAATTGCCGCGGACTCCGTACTGACCGCCTAGCCTAACCCCCTTAGCGCGCTGCGCCATCGAGATTCTCGAACCAGATATCTCCTAATTTGTTAGAACACAACAATGCTGGCTTCTAACTATTTCGTTGTATACCAGGCTGTCCAAAAGTATACTTGCAAGAACAAACGGGACAGCGGCTTACTTAGAACGCGGCGTCACTAGACTTAATAGACATGCCCTTAACGTGCCTTCCAAAACTCAGAGGAGCTTGTGATACTTGTTAACTTGCAAATCGCAACCCAAACTAACACAAATTTCTCTAAAAATAGTTTTTTTACCCCTACGAAAGTGTCAAAAACCCTAATTTTGTCACACAACTTTCCCCTACCACGCGACAGTACATCGAAATCGAATTACTTTTACTCCCACAACACGACTAAGCTTTTACTATTGACGTATGACGAAGGGCGTATGCGGAATGCGGACCATAATTACGCCGAGTGAATTAATAAGTTGTGCGTACGATCTGCAAATCACAGCTTTACTCTTTATTGAAAAGACTGGCAGCTTTCGTTTCTGTGTTGCCCTCGTCAATCATGTAGGTACAAAGAAATATATTAATCAGAATCGATGTAAATATTTAGTGCTTTTTTCTTTACCTGGTTTGGTAGGTAAGTACTAAGTCAGTTGGTAGCCAACCTTATCTGTTACTTTAAAAAAACAATGATATGCCAAAAACACTTTTGTTCTGACCATGCATTAGAATTAACCTTTTACTGCCTTTAAAATAAGTGACTATTATCCTTTAGATAGTTTGTGTTTGGTATATTAAACCCACTAAATATAGCAAAGCACACTAAAACTTTCGTTTAAATTTCCAGCAATCACGACTTCTTAAACTGCCTCTTGATCCCCCTTCCGTCTCAATCCACCGCGCAAACCTTTCAGTCGGCGTCGCCAAGTAAATGGCATTGCCCAAAACAAACTTCTAAATATCTAAACTGCTTATCAAGTCAGCCAATTAACATTTTAAACAGACCGCGAAGAGACCATCCGAACTCCCCAACTAGAACAGTTTGAGAACATTGTGAATTATTAAAACTTCATTAGGCGCTGTAGGTTTGGCGGCATTCAGACGCTGTACTCGGCCGGCAGTCTTAGTAATATCTTAATGAAACGAGCTTTGTGTATGCACGATCGAGGAACTTTCCCGTCGACCACTTTTCGGAGATTTTCACTTGCATGATATACGTGCGAGTTTTGACCCTTGTGCCGACTTTCTCTGTTTGTCGACTTTACTGAAATATCATACAACGATTACCCTTATGCCGAATTTTCAAGTTTCTTAGATTTTGTTTACTTTATGCCGTCCGTAGGTTTACCCTTGAGACCCTACACGTTACCCCTGGGTGGTGCTAAACGAGTGACACTGACTGAGCGGTAGAGCCACGCTGCGTTGCAGCTTGCATTGGGCCGACTCGCCTGGGGTAATACCACCCTCTCACGAATATCTGGCGTGAAATAATGGCACTTGGTGCTGTTGTGTTTCGTCCGGCCAGTGAGAGTTCCGAAGGCCCCTTCCCCCCCCCCCCCCCCCCTTTCATCACAATTCCTATTTCTTCCCCTAACTCTATTCCTTTCCTAAAGGATGCCTCCTTCTCATATAAAAAAAATGTTTAGGTTTTGAATGCCGAAACAATAAATATCTTCGGTTTAAGAACCGCAATGCCGACTTTTAGAACAGTCGGAATGGAGCAAACACGAATTTCGTCAAAAAGTGGTCGACCAGCAGTGCGATTCTCTAAGTTAAAGTCTTGGTAGCAGCGGCTGCCGCAGCGCTGAAAATTGACTCCGTCTCTTTCATATTCATATGATTGGAAAGAGACAGCAGATCACAGCCATACGCGCAACATCTATGTGTCGCTTAGAAAATTGCATAGCGGGAAAGTTTCTCGCTTGTATGTGAGGAGCATATCTTAAGACATTGTCAATGCATACGAAAGCAACGGCACTAACGATTTCAAGATATTTATTTTTGATGAGGTTACAATAATAAAACCGTGTCGCGTAAAAGTGAAAGAATATTCCCACTCCCTCTCTTCCTTTGGGTGTCGTAAACAGTGACTAACGGACTAAAGACTGTATATACATTCAACAGCATGGAGAGGTGGTTGCAATTTGGTGAAAAGTGGACTATGGCAGAGGATTGCTTTTGCGGTCCTCATTGCCTATAGTCCCTGACTAACTCTTCGGGGATAATAAACGTGATTATATGTATGTAGGTATGTATGTATCTACAATAATAAAAATCCAGGCGGATTGCGGAAGACGTGGGTACCTACCAGCAGCTGAGGTAGTAATTTTTTTAAAGTTTTGTTATCTTCGATTTCATTTGAGCATTATTCGAGATGCTGAGGTTACAGCCTCTCTTAAGGACCTCCAGCTACGTAGAGACATTGCTTCTCTCAGTGTCTTCTACCGAAATTGCTACGGAGAGTGTTCTGAAGAACTTTTTGATCTAATCCCGCACTCTCCTTTTCTGTCCCGGACTACACGTGTTGGTCTTAGGAACCACCATCATACTGTGCAGAATATCAGCACTCGTACCCTAAAATTTGGCAAGTCGTTCCTCTGTAAGACCATTCTTTGGAATTCTCTGCCGGCGCATGTTTTTCCCAGCTCCTATAATCCCGGGTCTTATAAGCGGGGCGTGAAACGGCATTTATGCAGGCCGTCATGAATGGGTGCGCTTGTTACCGTGCTTGTTTCACAGTGGGGAGCGCTCTCATTATTTTGCTGCTTACCATCAGGCAGGATGTAGTCACTATGACGTGTCACATAAAAAAAAACAGAGCGTTATTAACGCAAAAAATCAAATATTACGAATTTACTGAACTGTTCTGTGTCACTAATTAGGTACTTATTCAACCGTGTTTTATAACAATTAATATTATGTATACCTACGAGTAAAAGCGAGTAGGTTTCGCTTTATTCTGTGGGTGCATCCCCTTGAGTGCCTAAACGATTTAATGAATAGTAAATGGTGGGTGATTGGATTTAAGTTCAATGATTTTGTCTATCATTTAATATTATTTTACCTATGAAAAGAATGTCATTGCTATGAAATGACAGGGTATGACAGGTTTTTGTAAGTGCAATATAGCTAAGTCAAATATTTTAAACTGTATTGTAAGAAAATAATATTGTCTAAACATTAAATGAACACTGGATAAAGAAAGTATATTAAGAATAAGAATAACTTTATTTGCTGTGTAAAACTTAAGACTAAATACATAATCTTATAAAATAACATCTGTCTACATAATAATAATGCATTACAAGAGTGCCGCTTATATTGTCAAGTTTTAAAATTAAGGTTATTAGTGCAAAATAACCGAAGTAATACCTAAACTAAGTAAACTATAGTTCATTCGTATCTCAGGCATCTAATCGGTGAGTGTATGTTAGCGCTTGCTTACGTAACATTTTATTAAATAGCAATAAATTACAATACTTTTGAAAACATTTTGCTAATGCAGCATGTTGCTGACATGTTGGTGTCATTGTAGGTTTTCCCTTTAAGCCACTTTTGTATGGTTTTCTTACAATTTATATTATTTTTATGGTGTATTAAGTTTATTATACAAAAAAACTTCCAAGAAAGCAAAAGAATCTATGAGAGTCAGCTGTACGATATAGCTCAGTGAAACAAACAATGTTTGCTCGCCTTTTGCTGGTTGGTAGTGCAGGATTATAGAGCGTTAGTAAATGTTTTTTTGTTACAGTTAGTAGTATAAACAACTGACGAACACAAAGGACATCACATTCAGCTAGGAGTTCTGTAGGGAAACGGAAAGAACGAAATGTGCTAACTTTCAAAATAGCTCTCTGTGTTATTTCTAAGTTTAGCATGGTGGTTTTATGAGCGCCTCCCCAAGATAATACTGATGATGGTATGTTATCAAAGATTGGCAAAGGGCTAGATAAACCCCGTTTAGAAGTTTTCCTTCTGCGGAATGTATTATATTTTTAAAGACATATATTAATTTTCGAACTCTAGTTGTAAGAGCTTTCACATGTGCTTTAAAATTCAGATATCTGTCTATGATGATGCCTAGGTATTTTATTGTGTTTGTGTAGTAACACAAACACAATCGACTGTGTATGTCCTAAACTCTACTGAGTTTAGGACATACACAGTCGACATCAGTCGAGTCAAAACAGTGATGTACCACTATTGCATGTGAGTCATAGAATGATAGGGTCAGTAAACTATACTAAAAAGTCATGTATTTGGTTTTGTCTGTGTTGAGAGACAACTTGTTTGTTCTAAGCCACCTGGTAACAGAATCAAAGCCAGCTTAGGCTAAACTGAATGTATTATTCCAATTGTCGGCACTAAATAGTAAGGCTTTCTCATCAGCGTATGATATATTATTATCTGACTATTGTTTTGAAGGGGGAGGAATCATAACTCGTTAATAAAGATAAGGAATAGCAAAGGTTCAATTATAATTCCCTGGGGAACACCATATTCGACTGTTAGTTTTTTACTTACTATACTGTCTCGATCTTAACTCGCTGGGTTATATTTGTTAAATAATCTGTTAAAGACTATGCGGTACTCCACTTATATCTAGCCTGTCTAACTTTCAAGGAGGATTGGGATTGAAACTGAGTCAAATGCTTTGGCAAGGTCTAGGAATATAACTAAGCATTTATTCCGGTAATCAAACTGTCTACTTATATAGTCCGTTAATTCATGAATTGCGTCGTCAGTCGATTTGTTAGGTCTAAAACCGTATTGAGTTGTGGGCTTGCTATATTAATAAACAAGCACTTTTGAAATTTGTAATTGATACTAATGTCTGGAAAAGCAGTCACTGGAATTGATGCGGGCGGGAGCGCTTGGGCTCGAGTCCCATCTGAGGCAATTAGTTATTTTCAACATTTTTTTTAACATTTTGTTCCATTTCTAGGCATTTCCATTTCTCTCAATCCCTGCTGACTATGTCTTATTTCTTTGAAATTTACCCTCGTCAATAAAATACGATTACTATAAAATTTTATAAATTCTAATATCTATTCACTCAAGTCCACCTTCATACAAAACAGATGCCGGTAGCGGCGTAAAAGAAAACACGTTGCCGTAGTCTACACAACAACAGCCATAGACAAGACAACGTAGACCTCAATAAAACCATAAAGTAATCGAATTACCTCCAACGACCCGCGGCTCAAAAACAACAGAACTTGGTCGCAAACTTTGCCGCGCTGTTTACAGGGGGGAGAGAGAGAGAGGGAGCCATCGTGTAGCTCTTATTGTCGATCGAGCAACGTTTTATATCAACTCAATCATTCATTATATGAATTCACTTATCTAATCTTGTAACAGAGAGATTTTTCTTAATCAAAATAACAAATAATTATATTAGTTGTCGATTGAGCAACGTTTAATTACCCCTCAATCATTAATTACTTCTAAAAATACAATATGCTATTTGTAAGTAGTTGTAATTATCTAATCTTGAAACCTATGCTGCAAAATTCAGAGGTTTTTTCTTAATCCAAATAACAAATGTGGAAGTAGGATTCTGTCCACTATTCAAATGGATGGCCACGACCGTGATATTTAATTTTGGCGCCAAGCAGTATTATTTTTCTTTGCTGTATTCCAGTTTGAAAAAGGACAATGTTCTGCGCCCATACATTGTTAGCCTAAGAACCAACAATTATGAAATATTCTTTTCTAGGTTCGAAATTGCAAGTAAATAACAGTAAAAACAAATATTTTTGACGGACACTCCCGAGAACCTAAATATCAGGAAAACTTGAGATTATGTTTAATTACCGAATTTGAGAAGTGATGTTGCACTCTTTTGTTTTATTTGCCAACACTCATGCACGTTCACTAACAAATAAATAATCCATAATTATTTCACATTAATATTCGACAAAACACAAATTAAAGAAAATAAAACAAAACTGCAGACATGACGTTTCACTTTCCCGCCAAGAAGTCAGTCAGTCAGTCAGTCTAGAACGTCAACTTTATTTCCTGACTATGGATACTAGTCCTTCAGTCGTATTATTAGAGTTTATTGATCGACTTAAGTCGACTAACGTTTACAGTTTGGAATAAAATGCGATGTATCGTATTCTAATGATGCTGGGAGTATTTGGCACTAAGTATATCGAGTCAGCCATGCATGCATAATATAATTAGGTTTGTTTGTACATATTATAAATATTTTGGTCACAAACCTTTAATTCACTGGCTGAATGCACTGAACTCTAAAAACCCAACCCATAATATAAAAATGATACTCAATATTAATGTCCAAAAAGTTCTTTTTATTAATGGTTACTTAACTAAAAGTGTCCGCGAATATCTAAATACTGTTATCTGTCGTAAAAAATAAGCTAAGAATTATCATGTATGTCATGTTTGTGTTAGTTCTTAGGCTAAATTCAACAATGTCCTTTATGCAAAAGTAAAACCTTCAAAAGCACTTAAGAAGTGCTAGACTATCCAAAAAATACCTAAGTATAATAATAGTTAAATCAATTGTTATGGGCCAGACAAGAATTTAACATAATTAATCCTGAAGTGGACACTGAAAGACCGGACCGTACATTTTTAACAAATTTTAATCGGGTGCGTTCCGTTTTACGTAAAAGAGGCTGGTACCTATCAACAACCCGTATTATGTAAAATCGTATCTCACTTTACTCGGCTAAACTAGGTAGGTAGGTAGATGGTAAAATTTCTCTAATGAATTTTTGATACTTTTTAAATTGTAGTAAGTACCTATTCGTATCATCATCGGAGATATCGCTTGTGACATTTATTTTGTGGCATCTTCAACTAAAAGCTTCTTGTTTGCGCCGCCACGTCTGAGTGGAACGCCGGCCTAATGCCGAGGAGAGCATAAGTTAGGAGCTGTTATTGTCTTAAGAACTTCCCAACTTAGTCGAGTTCGCTTGGCTTCTAGGAACTATACTTACCTGGCTTAATATTTATATTGTTGGAGCGTTCCAACACTGCTTTGTTGAAAGAATGATACCTTAAAAATATTTTCTGATGTGCCTTATATTATACAGGTTGGAAAAAAAAGACCGTGGTTGGAGGGAAAGTACCATTAATATTGATGATGGCAAATTTTATTGAAAGAAAACATTCCTTTATTTTCAAAAAGAATTAAAACTGCATTTGAAGATTTTTGAAAAATCACCTGCTCGAGCCTGGAATAGAACCGGTGAAATGTGAAAAAAAATATTCTGTATTTTATGATACTAGATACCGAAAGAGTCATTCATAAAGATAAATTTCTTTAAAACAACATGTATTTTAAATTAAAGAAAGACGAAGAAAAAGTTTTTTTTTTATTGTAAGCTTACTATTTCTAAAGAAAGAAAGAAAATAGTTCACTTAACTTATAAATTGCTGAAAATGAGACCAATTTTCCCGTACGCACAGACGTATGCTTCGACTGAATTCGTTACGTGTCGTGTCGTTTGAAGAATACGTAAAAGTGAGTCTTATTTGGACAAATTCATAAGTTAAGTAAACTCTTTTGCATAACTGCATTTTTTAGATTTTTTTGATTTTTCAAAAAACTTTAAATGCAGCTATAATTATTTTTGAAAATAAAGAAATGTTTCCTTTCTGTAAAATTTCCCATCATCAATATTAAGGGTACTTTTCCTCCAACCACGATCTTTTTTTTTTCCCACTCGAGGTTAACGAGGTAACTCGAGGAGTTAAAGTTACTCGCGTCCGTAGGTTTACCCTTGAGACCCTACACGTGACCCCTGGGTGGTGCTAAATGAGTGACACTGACTGAGTGGTAGAGCCACGCTGCGTTGCAGCACGCATTGGGCCGGCTCGGGCTCGCCCGGGGTAATAACACCCTCTCACGAATATCCGGCGTGAAATAATGGCACTTGGTGCTGTTGTATTTCGTCCGGCCAGTGAGAGTTCCGGAGGCCCTTACCTCTCCACCCCCTCAACCCCCTCACAATTCCTATTCCTTCCTTAACCTTATTCCTTTCTTATAGGTCGGCAACGCGGCGGTGATTCCTTTTATCAGGTGACCCGCCTGTTCGTTTGCCTCCTTCCTATTTAAAATAAAAATCTCTGTATAATAGGCTTTCATTAAGTTACTCAATGACATCATTGGTCTGATTCGATATGGCCTAAAAAGTTATGTTGTTGTACATTTTTAGTTTTTTTTAAATCAATTACGGTTAAAGATTTGACCTTTACCACACTTGATGGGAAGTGAGATATGGCCGTAGGTGTAATCGCACCTCACGCGGATTTCGCAACCACTGAGGAACTGGCTATCCTATCTCTGTATGAAGACTTGTCTACGGTATTGTCGGAACAAACCAATTTTATTAAAGTTGTTGTTAAGGCCCCAGGCTTTATATAAGTTGGTGGCTAGCCAGGCGAACATAACATGTCCTACTATTACTAAACAAGAGCAAAAGAGACAAAACATTATTTAATTAAATAAAGCTTAAAATACTGTTTAAAAGGCCAACAAAGATAATTCATTAAACACACAACTTAAATTAAATAATGAAAAAGTCGTAATATTACCTTTAAGCTTTTCACACTCATTCAACTTTGAGCATTCGTGTCACGAGCTGCCAATCGCTTCACAGTCGGCGCTGAAATTGAACGTCTCCCTGTAAAACGTATTGGGGGAAGATTAAGTACATTTATTTGCCTGAAAATGTACACGCGCTCTTTTATTAATGGCTTCAATTATTGCAATAAAGTGTATGCATCATCACCTTAGTGAAGAGTATCTAAGCGTTTGGGCCGCAATGGGCCAGCGTGGTGGGTGATGCTCTCCTAAACAGCCTTTGTACATGGAAGGTTGTTCTCAACAATGGGACATTTATAGGCTGATGATGATGATGATTTCAGGTTGCGGAGTAAGCCTGCCACTTCAGTGTCCCAAGTCATCAATTGCGACAAACAGATGGCAGAGTTTATATCTTCACTCGTAGCACTTTTCTAACAAAAAAATTGGCGCAACTGTAAACGTCAAATTTGACAGAATCGAGCATAAACTATGCGATATTTTGCGATAACAATTCATAAGATGTACCACAGAACCGAAATAACCAAACTTGGTCATACTAAAGTAGTCTGTAAGTCTATAAACACACGGTAAAAAGTGTGTTTTTGTAGGTGCGGTCTCGTGCGACCGCTTGGGGCCTGAGGGGTTAAACCTGGCGTTGTTGCCCAAAATAATACTAACACTATAACAAATAATTGCTCAAACATTTCATCGTTACGTTATCAAATGTTTTTATTAGCTAGTATGTCAAACAAAAAGCGCTCATACCGAAAGAGTCGTACTCAGGTTCTATAAAGCTTTCGCAGTACTCTAATAGCCATGCTTCCACCCGTTGAATAATTCAATCTAATTATATGCAGCCGTCCAATTCTCGATTGCGTAGTTCGTAGAATATTACAGTTGGAAGATTAAATTCTGCGCGTTTCCCTATGATGTCAGCACTTTATACCCCTTTGAAATATTGGCAAAATATTGGTAAAAAGCGTACGCCGCCCCTCGGTTCGCCGGACGCCGGGCGCCCCAGGAATATTTATGATAGCTCCGTCATACGGCGACAGGAATTCCAAGATAAAATGTTTATAACGATGGAGGATTCGCTCCTTGCAATAATAACGGTGGGAAATGTCGAAGTGGCAGCCGAGGAGGCGAGGTATACGGTGTGTTGACAAGTGATTCATGTATAATAAGAAGGCTAGTAGTATACCTACTGTAAAAGTATCTTACATACATATAATTACAACTATTATCCCCGAAGGGTTAGTCAGAGACTAGGCAATGAGGACACCAAAATCAGTCTTCTACCATAGTACTCCACTTTGTACCAAATAGCGACTGCAAATGTGCTCAGCGTGGACAGGTGGTGATCCCATCACCGCTCTATGCTGTCTGATGTATTTGCAGTCTTTAGTCCGTTAGTCGCCTTTTATGACACCCAAAGGAAGAGAGGGGGTTGCAGTATTCTTTCAAGTGCTAGTGGTGATACCTACTGTAAAAGCATCGCACACCGTATCACATTTCGAGCTATAGCTGCAATTGAATGCTGCAAACCAATGGATTAGCGCTAATGTACTATGTATTATTATTACGCCTCGGCGGTTGGAGGATGTTTCAACTTACAGGTTGGGCAAAGACTGTTTTGAATTCTTTGTTACATTGCATACAGAGTCCCGATTTGTGATACCAACGCGCATTGATATATACTATATGAAATACTACTAAATACTATAATAAACTATGATGAAATGATTTAAAACTATAAGTAACGGATGTAAGAATATTATTTTTATATTGATTGCATATGCACCATTACGTAACTTAGGGTCAGTTAGGGCCGGGGCAGGCCCCGCATGCCGACGCATCAGGCGTGATTATAGACAAAAATGAAACACATTGCCTAACTTGGGCATCAAACCCAAGACCTCCGGATATCGAGCCGAGCTCTTTGCCACACACTCTAGACAGTCGTATGGATTAGTTCGTTAAGTGGGGTCGTTGGCCGTGTGATTGAACTAAAAGTAACACTTGTGATTGTGGCACTTATATTGGTGCTGTTTTCCTAGCTTTATTTTCAGGTGACCAAATTGGACTTACAAAATTCATAGTTCGAAAACTATCGAAAATCGCGAAGTGATTCCGGGTTACCTCTGATTTCTTGGGACATCCTGTATATTAATAATTTATTTAAACCATAAAGATTAAGTATAATAAATTACTTAAAACAGTCGCAAAACCAATAAAAAAAATTAAATATGACAGTTTACTTTATTCCTTTACTTTAAAACATGCTCTTCTGTAAAGAAAGTAAAAATGATTGGCGCCCGTTCGTGATAAGTCTGACGATTTGACTTTAGATCCATTTGTACTAACCATAGTAGAACCGTGTCACGTAGCGGTAAAATAATACTACCACCCCCTCTCTTCCCTCGGGTGTCGAAAAAGGCGACTAACGGACTAAAGACTGCACATACATCCAACAACGTTGAGCGGCGATAGGCTCACCACCTGTCACGCTAAGCACATTCGCTATTTCGTCGCCTCAGTGCTTGTTTGGCCAACAGACCATTTGGGTAATTTTACAGGAGCAATGTTTTTTTGTTTTTTTACATGTAAAATTCAAAGTTTTTTAATTTTTATAGATTATTACATGTCCAGATGTACCATATTTTTGGAAACTACCATAACATTACTCCTTTGTTTGAGTCATAACATAGATGTTTTTCTATGTTATGACTCAAACAAAGGAGTAATGTTAATGTAAAAAACATTGCTCCTGTAAAATTACCCAAATGGTCTGTTGGCCAAACAAGCACTGAGGCGACGATTTGGTGAAAAGTGGACTATGACTGAATGCTTTTGCGGTCCTCATTGCCTAGTATCTGACTAACCCTTCGAGGATAATAGTCGTGATTATATGTATGTTTTGTTGGTGTAATTGTCTCCATGTTGACTATTACCGTAACATGCTCAGTAACCGATGTATGCCGGCTATGCAGTGGTCATTAAGCCATCGTCATTTACAGTGGAATGTACTAATTAGTTTTGTAATGATAGTACAAGTCGAGCCGTGTGGTATAGCGCTCACTAAAATAATGCTTCCAACTTCTATCTTTCCTATGGGTGTCGCAAAATGCGACTAACGGACTAAAGACTTTATGTATATATGTAAAGAAAAGGCTATAATACTTTTTAGTAGCATAGAACCTTTTCTTCATTTTATTTACTTTTTTGTTAAGTCTGACAGAGCCTCTGACTGAGCCTCTGGCAGGTGACGCTTGAAAATGATATTAATTTTAAATAATGTAATAAACTAAATCTAATAAAGATTTAGATAGAAACCTGAAATGGCTTAAATGTTGTTTTCTTTGTTATTTCAGGTACTTAAGTTAATCTTTATTTTTAATAAATGTAAATAATTATAATGCCCTATTTTGTAAATAAAAACTTTGTTATTTCAGAGAAACGCAGCTAAGTCTGGTTATTTTTGATCCCAATTACTCCACATATTATATATATACTGTAGAATTGAGGAACTATCGGGAGAAATAATAACATGGACTTAACTTGAAGACTTATATTCGGCGACTAGAGCGCGGATTGACACGTCCATGAGAACTTATCCTAATACCCACTATTACAAATAAATCACATATACATCCAACAGCATAGAGAGGCGATGGGCTTACCACCTGTCACGCTGAGCACATGTGCAGGTGTAATTTGGTGAAACGTGGAATATGGTAGTGGAGTGTTTCTTCCCTTCCGTATCAGAAGGACAAATTAGCAAAATGCCTTTGAGGCAAAACGACCTACTAGTATAACGTCTGAAATCTGAAATATCCATACATGTAGAACGTCTGATTTGAAAAATCGTCGTGTAGGTAAAAGGAATGCTACTGACACTGAAAATAACTAAAATCAAAAATATTTTAAATCGGGCCTCATTGCCAATAGCTAGTCTTTATTAACCTTTGGGAATAATAATCTTGAATGAAATGTATACATCTTTGATGTAACGATAGGTTTATAACTTTAATTGTTATTCTAATTTAGCTTAAGATTAAAGCGCCTTATTCGTAATCACTATATAATCATTATTTTGTTACACATTGATTTGTCTCTTTTGCTAAAATTTAAAATGACGTTTGTGTGACGTGGACAAAACAATGTTTAACTAATGTCTAGAGCCCTAAATGTAAATAATAATTAAATATTCATAGGCATCTATACTTACAGCAATTTATATAGTATTTATATGTACATTGTTATATTGATCAATTTTTCACCGTAACAGTACTTATCACCACAATACACATAATATGATGAATCATAATTGATCCAGACAGACCTTGGACCTTCTAGTCTCCGATCAGGGTTTGCCTAAAGCAGCTGCTTTAAATTGATTTTAAACATATTATATCACTTTTTAAGTTTGCATGATTATTACAAATCAAATTTGTAAAATTTTAATAAATTATAAAAGTCATAACGAGAAATACTTGTCTTCATCGTCATCATCAGCTTATCAACGTCCCACTGCTGGGCATAGGCCTTCCCACATAGGGAGATTTGGCCATAACCCACCATGCTAGCTAAATGAGGGTTGAAGGGATATATTAACCCTTAAATTATTAAACTAATTAATTAAATTTGTTTACGCTCACACCAATTATCTAGCCCAAGTTATGTATGCTTTTGAAACATGTTAATATGGTAAGATAACGGATAAATGTACATAAACATAGAAAAAACACCCAGACCCGAAATAAATTTAGAAAAGCAGTTTTTCTCTAAATTGACCCGACCGGAAATTGAACCCGGGACCTCGGAGATGGCGCGACGCCAGACCCGGCGCGCTAACCACTCCACCACGGAGGTCGTCAATATAAACAATTATCTCAAATGCCCATGCACTTCAGTTTTCATGAGGTCGCTGCGAATTCCTAGTTATTTCACACAACAGTCTGAGATTAGGTTTATGTGTGGTGTAACGCTTTCGGCTAATTAGTTTCTGCAAAACGGAACGTCGGGCGTTCAACCGATGAGATTAATTAATTTAATTTAGTGAACTATTTCACAATATTATAAATATACAATATTATACACACATACATATAATAATGACTATTATCCCCTAAGGGTTAGTCAGAGACTAGGCAATGAGGACAGCAAAAGCAGTCCTCTACCATAGTCCACTTTTCACCAAATAGCGTCTAAACATGTGCTCACCGTGACAGGTGGTGAGCCCATCGCCGCTCTATGCAGTTGGAAGTATGTGCAGTCTTTAGTCCGTTAGTCACCTATTACGACACCAAAGGGAAGAGAGGAAGTGGTAGTATTCTTTCACCGCTATCGCGTCGGTCCCGACGACGACGAGGTCGACGACGTATACGCGACGAGGTCTAATAATATTATAATTATAATGAGTAGTTTTTAAACACACCCGGTGGCATCAAAAACAGTCCTCTTAGCGTGTATATATTGTGTTTGTGTTATTGTACTAAATTCAAAGTAATTTTGTGTTTGGACAAATCAAAGTTTTTTTATTTTAGTTTAGTTTTATAAGTCTTACAAAAAATAGAAGTTATATTATGTACTCATACTCAATCACAACCTCCCCGTAACATTCACGTATACACCATTCCTCTTTACTGTATACACGTTTCACTTCAATAGGGTATGCGGCGGTGCAGGCTTTCGGGATTAGGTCGGCGGCGTTACAGATACACAACTCTGTGTACGACGGCTACGGCAAAGTAATACAGATGTATGGGCGATGCCATTTTGAATTTGCCAACAAATCTGTGATTGTAAGGGCAACTACGAAAGTTGCAAACATGTATTTAAAATGCAAACAGTATTACGCACCCTGTGTTGGGTAATGTATACCTACTATATGTATGAAACTAGGCTTTTATAAAGTGCAAAAAACAATTGTACGGGAAAGTAATACAGTTGTATGGGCGATGCCATTTTGAATTTGCCAATGTGAATGTGAGAGCAACCATGAAAGTTTCGCTACGAGATATTTCTGCAACGGTAGCATACTAGTGCTCTTTTATAAAAAATTTGTATATATTTCATTCCACCGATTTTCACAACTGAATTAACATTTCGAAACTAGGTTGTTAAGAGGGTGAAAAAAATACATTTTACACAAAATATTCATTTCACGCAAAAATGGTTTTGCGAATTTGGGAATGTAAAAGCACGTTGATAATGTATCGCAGCAAAATAATATAGGTATATAGTACGCAAATAAAAAATCTGTCTACTATTTGAATGAAACTTTCTATTCTATAACTTCTTGTCTAGGAGAAAACCTCTAACAATTGAATAGTATACTATAGAACTTTAGTGTTCTAGGAGAAAACCTCTAACAATTGAATAGTATACTATAGAACTTTAGTGTCTGGCCTTACGGCAGTTGACGGCATATTATGTAGAGATATGATTTGATTGATATAGATCACTCGCTTTTGTTCCTGTAGCAGGGAAGTTCGCATGTGAGATGATGATAAGAATGTTATATACCAAGTGAGTTAAAAGCGAATCGGCCTGCAAAACGTTTTAGTTCAAATATATGTTTTATTTATAAGTTCAACAGATTAACTGAGGAGGTTCTTTTCAAAACTTGACTATTCCACTTTTGACAAAACATGACTTTTATTTTTTTTGGGTAGGTACCATTGAAATCTACACGATGCAAAAACAAGATTTAACTTAGCTAAACGCGATAGATCCACTGAAAAAAATTTAACAAAACACTAGATTTGGTCAAAAGTAGATAAATCCACTTCGAAATGGCATTACCCATTTCAAATATTCATTTTTGGAACAAAATATGACTAATCGTGAAGTTAATTAACTATTTTAGTCTAAATTGCAACAAAACATGTTTTATCCCTTCATTTTTCAGTTAGAACTTTATGCTTTACTTTTTAATATCCCAAGCTGAAATTTTTGTTTTTGAACGATTGCACAAGACTTGTGTGGTGGCGCATGGACGTAAGTTATTAAATTACGTCCTCAGAACGTCCATGAGGTGGCGTTTGTTTGACACAAAAGTCACGTCATGATTGTCATTGTCAACGTAGGCGGGTCTCCAGCGACACTGTTTTGTGTTTGCTAAGCCCCTTCGTACACAAGGCTACGCAAATCTTCGATATTCGACGATTTTAGTCTCCAAGCGACTACCGCCATACAAATTGAAGCGCGGGACAAATGTCGGCGACGCGACTCGCGTATGAAACCTCAATGGATTTGTATGGCGCTACTCGTTGGAGACTAACATCGTCGAGTATCGAAGATTTGCGTAGCCTTGTGTACGAAGGGGCTTACACCTAACATCAAACATCTAACAAATTTGGGCGTGGCCTACGTACATATTTTGTTAGATTTTTGATGTTAGGTGTTAGCAAACCCAACAGTGTCGCAGGCGACCCGCCTTAAATGCTGTCAACAATTTTTTCGGTTGTAATTCAATCAATTGTGTTTAATGTGATGTTTTGTAACGTATTTCACGTACCTAACGTACTCGTATATTCAGAGTATAATTAATGATAACAATAATGTTGAAAATTATGATGAAAATGATAATGTAAATGATCATGAACATACAGAGGATTGTAATTGCCTTGACCATGAAGTAGCTGTAAGAGTTTAAAAAAAAACATACTTTGATAATAATTTTTTTGTTTTTTTTTATTTATAAAAGAAGATTAACCTCAGGTTATTTCAATTCAAAAATAAGATTTCTGATTGCAGCAAAACAAGATTAATCCAACAACATACTAATCAAAACATGATTATTCCTTTATAGCTCTTAACAAAACTTGATTATTCCAACCAAGCCGCGTCAGAACTAGATTATTCCATTTTAAATTGTCGATTTATTCAGTATATATTAATGCAAAACTTTTGAAAACTGTACCACGCAATGAGTATTATGCTCGTATACAATATTCAACAAAAAAAATTATCAATATACATTGCTACATACCTAAAATACATTTTTCTCAAATTCTGAAAAAAATAGAAAAGTGGAATAGTCAAGTTTTGAAAAGAACCTCCTCAACTTACAATCTAATCTATTAAATAATAAATATCAAGTCGTGATTTTGTGCCAATATTTAGCTAGATAAAACTTACTACGAGTAGGTTTTAGGTTATGATTCATGTAATAATATATAGGTACTAAGTATGGGCATATTGGGAATCCTCAAAGTAAATAAATAAACACTTTCTAACAAAATAGAAGAACGCCGTTCGCGTGACCAACCAAGAACGGAGATTGTCACTTATTTATTCGGTCGTCCATTATTATGAATGGTGTTAGGCAATCGTGCCATTCGCACGTTACAGGCCGTTGAACCCTCCTATTTCGGTGGCGAGGTATCAAGTCGGGATTGTTGAAACACGTCCAACGGGATGATGAATCGATGTGAATGTAACATCTGAACGCGATGACAGCTAGCCGGCTAGACTGCTCCGGGTGGAATAACAACAGTAACAACCGATCAAATAATTTCAGCAAACTGTTTTTTTTTACATATTTTTACGCGAAAATATGTCAATGCCTCGATTTTGTGAAGTTACAAAGGGAATCGAAATCCTTTGAAAATGGGAATGTTATACAGTAGATGCCGCCAGATGTATTTTTAATTAAAAACATGCTATCAAAGGTGGCTTCTGATGTAAGCTTCACTTATACGGCAACTGATCAAATAATTTCATCTGTTTTTCTTTTTACATTTTTTACACGGTAATAATATGTCAATACCTCGATTTTGTGCCTTCACAATGGGAATTGTAAGCCATGGGAATTTAAAACATCAACAACAAAGTAACTTTACATGCATTTTTGATAAAAAAAACCTGTAATCAAAGGAGGCTGTGTCAGCAATCATATATATTTAATTTTACTAGTTAATGCAGCCATTTCAAATTAGGGATTGCTATGTAACAAAATATATTGATTTTTAAACAAACAAATATAATTTACACCCATTCACAAGAAGACAATAGCATGGTAAAAAAAAATAGCTGTGCTATATAATATGGACTTGCAATTAAACCTATTATTATGGATCATCTGTAAGCTTTACTGCCCTCGTATTAGAAAATTTACTAGATTTCAAAGTTAAAAAGAAAATATTGATCTTTAACCACCTCTTGGTTAGTTACTGTATTTTCTATTACGAGTGCAGTCTACCAGTGCAACTACAGATAATTAGGGTATCACATTATAACAAAATATGTTGCATAAAAAACACTAACGAAAAAGTATACTTATAACAAAAAAAAGACAATGACAAATTGCTCCGGCCCCATTAATTATGTCTGCTGTTCGTTTATTCGCCAGAAACGATCCCCGTAATATGTCTGAATATACGTTACATGCCTCAACTGCAATTAAAATGGCTTATAATTGATAACCCCGATACATTAACGTCGCCATACATTGTGTACGGCCGCTGGCCACGGAAAAACATTTAAAATTGGTTTGTACCCGGAAAATATATTGGCGTTGAAATAAAACTACGTTATTTAATAGGCTTTATAGGAAGCTGTGTGGTTGCAATCCATAAATAAAAGAATATCTTGGGTGTGCTAAAAGGCGACTTACGGACTAAAGACTGCACTTACATCAACAGATTAAGAAGAAACACTACGTCGAAGTGGCATGCAAAATTCGTATACAAAACAAAGAAAAGCGACGTTTCGTAGTCCCCCGTTTCCTCCTTCAGAACTGAACCAATTTTCATTACTTTTTCAGCATCGGTTAAAGAAAAAGATTTTCTATGTCTGTTTGTTTGATTTTTTCTAAACCAGCTACTTAATGTTTCTGAAGACGCCTTAAAACGGAGTAGTTTCCCTAAATTTTGAAGGCTCCTGGGTTTTTAAATAAATGACTTAATGCAAAAAAATCAAACATACACCTATAGAAAATCTCTTTCTTTAATCGACGCTGAAAAATTAATAAAAATTGGTCCAGTTCTGAAGGAGGAAACAGGGGACTACGAAACGTCGTTCTTCTGTGTTTTGTAAAAGAATGTAGTGTTTTCTCTTAAAGCGGCTATAGGCAGACGGCCTATCACGATGACTGTGGCAGTAGAAAGCTTGTCCGGTCCACATTGCCTAGTCTCTGAGTAACCCTTTGGGGATAAAGTTGTAAATGTATGTGTGTACTGAAAAAATACCTTCATGGATTTTACACCATGATAATGCACCATCGCACATAGAGTTTTTAGCCAAAAACACGACGAATCTCATCAACTAAGCGCCGTACTCTCCTGATATGGCTAAGTCCGACTTTTTCCTGTTCCCAAGGCTAAAATTACTACTTCGAGGAAGGCGTTTCGATTCGATTGAATCTTTAATAGAAAATTCGCTGAATGAGTTGAAGACCACACCTCAATCAGCTTACAAAAAACGTATGGAGGACTGGGTCAAGCGCTGGCATAGCTGTATTGCAAGCGAAGGGGCCTACTTTGTAGGCGACAAAATAAAATATGTATCTACGGTAACCGCTTATTATAAGGCGGGCCGGGCCCCGTATGTCTGATTGCCAGCTTAATACTTGTGGTACACAAAATAAAACATTAAAAAGAAAACTTTTTTGTTACAGGTACAAAGAAATCGAGTGAAAATGTTGTGACACCCACCTACAATGTTGACAGTTTAGTGTTGTGCAAGTGTCGATGCGGCATACCGATAAAATGGCGCGGCTGTTGCTGGCGCTAGTGCTGCCCGCGCTCGCCGCAGCAGCGCCCTCACCGGACGCAGACTCGTGCAATCCGGACAAAATGACCGTGTACCGGATGGTGCTGCACACGTACTGGACGAGGGAGAAGTTTCCGAAGCACTATCCGGACTGGAGACCTCCGGCGCAGTGGTCGAAGATTTACGGTGAGTTTGCTTGATTGTTTTTTAGGCACAATTGTTGACGTTTTTGGCTGTCTTTTTTCTTAGGGTTCGTTGTCTAAATAAAACGCTAGTCCACGTTTCGAAAGGCACTTTAAGCCGGTTTTAACCACCAGTAGGTATGTTCAAATTTAATCTACGTAAGTGATAGTATCGGTAAGGTTGGTTTGGGTCTGCCTTTTCCGATAGCGCTCATAAGTTGAAGAGATTGAAGTCAAATTATTATAATCACTACATTACCCTAATGACTAACACTACATACAAACATATAATCAAGACTATTATCCCCGAAGGGTTAGTCAGAGACACGGAGGACATGCAGAACCAGTGGAGAGCGTATTTGCCTTTTTTTAAATTGAATTGCAGTTCACCACTTAGCGGTGGGGGGTACGTGTGGCATTGACTCGCTCATTGGTCATCGCAATGATATGTGATTGTAATAGGGAGACCACGGCAATATTATCGATTTCGACAAAATAAATATTTTGTAATTCTGTGTTCTGGGATATTGCGGGATAAAATAAAATACAAGGATTAATTATATTTAATTTATTTATTTAATTAATTAAAAAAGTAACTACTGGTTTTTAAGTGAATTAACTTACTGTAAAGTGTTCTTATACACTCCTTGAGATTTTTTGAAATAAATGTGAGCAGTGCATCGGTATACTTTATAATCAGACAGGAGGCTAAATCGATGAGATGGTTTGGCGTCCCAGTGTCAAATTGATGAAAAATTATATCTGGAAAAATGTTTTAGGATGATTTATCGATATTATAGCTGGGTTTCACGGTAGGTACTGCACTATCGAGAAAAAAGACAGCTGCACGCGTAAATTGCAATAGCAAGAAAGAGACAAGTAGAAAGACATCGAAGCGTCAGCGCCAGCCATTTTGACTTATTTTTATGTAAACGAAAAAAGTATTTCTTAATTAAATATTACTTACCTGTGACAGGTTATGCCATGATTTTTATATTTTAAGGTATTACTTGACGTTCTATACTATTTTATAGCACAACTATATATCCCGCCCTCTCCTTTCCTCTCCCGGACTACACGTGTTGGTCTTAGGAACCGCCATCATACTGTACAGACTATCAGTACTCGTACCAAAAAATTTGGCAAGTCGTTCCTCTGTAAGACCATTCGGCTTTGGAATTCTTTGCCGGCGCATGTGTTTCCCAGCTCCTACAGTCCCGGGTCTTTTAAGCGGGGCGTGAAGCGGCATTTATGCAGGCCGTCATGAATGTGTGCGCTCGTTATCGTGCTTATTATCGTGCTTACGGTGGGGAGCGCTCTCATTATTTTGGACTGCATCGGCTGCTTACCATCAGGCAGGATGCAATCACTATGATGAGTCATTATAAAAAAAAATAGTCCGTTCAATATATGCTTGATTCCTGTGATAGGTGTCAAATGGTCATGCTTAGGGTTAAGACATTACAGACGTAATTGAATCAAATGATAATTGAAGTTATCAATTGAATATCATAATCTGTCGTTAATCGTTTTTTACTTCAAATGATCATATTGGATGCTATTAAGATCACTTAGTTTTTAGAAATACTTACTTATTTAATACATAAATATAAATACGTAAATAGATTTTGAATGTTTTACTAATTAACAAATTCTTAATAATGTATTGGTGTACAACCTAAATCATCACAGTAATTCACTAGTCACTAGAGCAGTCCTTGTCAAATTTTACTACACGCTCAAAATCACCTTTTAGTTCTTTAATTTTATAAACTACTTTTTTCCAAACTACGGGGGTAACATATTCACATGCATCATGTAATAATGTTAGCATTTTATTTGCTGTAAAAGGCGGCTGGGTGTTATGTCGAGCCTTTTGACCTGAACAATATAATACGTAACTATCGTAATTTTTATTAGCTATAGGTACCTACATGTATTACATCATTAATTACCTGCAACTGTTGGTCAACTCTACACAAAGAAAATTCTATGAAGTTATAAATAATAATAATAAATTTCACAACTGTCACACCAATCATTCAGCACCAAACAAGCATAGCCCGAACTATGGAGAATGAATAACGGATAAACATAAATAAATACTAATAAACATCCATGATTCGGTCACAAATGCTCGTGCTCACCACACAAACATTTACCCCTACCGAGATTCAAACCCGGGACCGTTGGTGGCGCAGTCAGGGCCGCTGCAGCGGGTGGTCATGACCACTCGACCACTCGGCCGTCCGAGCGTTCAGTTGTAAAGAAAATGGAAGAAATTTAGTACGAGTACAACCTTAAGGCACTTGTATCAAAACAAGAAGGCTCCCACCCACACCCACCCAACCCGTCACAGATGTAGTAGAGCGAAGTTCATTTCCAATTAAATAAAACAAAGTGAACATCAAAATGCGACCGAATTTATCGATTTAAATTGAGCCTAATGAAGTATTGTTAATATCTAATGTGCCAATTCAATAACTTTAAAATTTTTTTAACTGCAATATAATCGTCATTATACTTAAGAAAAATAAGTAAAGACTAACAAATCAATTATTACAGCTAGAATTATAAATACAAAATTAAAGTCAACGATTGGTAATTGAATATCAATTGAACTTAAATTGATATACTATCCCAACACAAGTATTTTTTGTATTGGAATGACCTTGTGAAGGGGTATGTTTTTTATTGTAAATGTTTAAAAATTGTGATAAATGTGTGGTATGTGAGTTTATTGGGATAAAACTTAATCTAACGTATAATAAATAATCACAAAAAGTAATTCTAGTATGTTAAGTGATGGATTATACAAAATAATGTTATTTAAATGTAGTCAAATATTATATTCATACGCTTTTACAAAGTCACGTCGTCGTTTTTGATTACATCTGTCACAGGTATTAAGCTATATTGAACAGACTAGGCACTTTTATGGTACAATGCGTCTTAAAACTTTATTGTACGTAATTAATAACGGACGCGCGGCTCGGGACGTTGCGTGAAGGACAATGAAGCCGAAATCGTCGCATACACTCGGTTTATCATATGCTTGGCGAATAGTCTTTATTTCGTTAGTCGCCTTTTATGACACCCAAGGGAAGAGAGGGGGTGGTAGTATTGTTTTAATGATCAGCTACGCGACACGGCTCATTACTAACACACACTAACACCACAGTGGTAACACTACCTACACTAACACACACTAACACCACAGTGGTAACACTACCTACACTAACACACACTAACACCACAGTGGTAACACTACCTACACTAACACACACTAACACCACAGTGGTAACACTACCTACACTAACACACACTAACACCACAGTGGTAACACTACCTACACTAACACACACTAACACCACAGTGGTAACACTACCTACACTAACACACACTAACACCACAGTGGTAACACTACCTACATAAAAAGTATAGAAATTAAACTAGTACTTGTCTTTATTTATATTTAATTTTAGTAGCTGAAGGTAAAGCTAATGGATGTTAATGTATTCAATTACTAGTAGAATGCCTAAAATCAAATAGACCGTGAGAAAGTCGGTCTGTCACGTGAGACGTGAATATTAATTTTTTTTAACGTTTTACCATTTTACAGTGTAAAAATGGCTACCAACAAAGTTTGTACAAAAACATCGATACAGAGTACAGACAGGTTCTCTGTTTTAGAGTAACACATTATATTCATTAATTATACATTGCTAATACAAATACATATTTGTTCGGATTAGTAAAATATTTTATTTTTAGAAGCAGGAAGTAAAAAATGTAACTTTTAACTAAAACCAATTTATCAATCATAAAAAAACTGAACCGACTGCAGCAGTGATCTGAAATCGATATTCGTTTAATCAAAAGGCAATTATACTGTTTCCGATGAATATCGCTTCTACGTTCCTGTGTGACTTTAGTAAGGCTAAGCTAAATGGATTTCTATTGGACATGTTTATACATAACTAGACAATAACTTATATGATTACAAAGTGTAATATGAGCTGTTCGTTAGAACGCTTACGAATATACGCTCAAATTTACAGATGTTATTGTTAAAGTCCATTAAAAATTTAAAACCACTTCTTTTAAAGATTTTGAAAGTCAGGTGAACTCGAACCCACGTCTTTCACATATAATCCACCACGCTGGCCCAATGCGGGTAATGAATAATATAATATAATATACGAATATTAATGCGAATACTACAAATCAATTTAAAATCGCCATGTGATATTTTCCGTGTGGGAAGACGGTTCCCTATTTTATTGCATAAAATTTTATGTCATAGCTTATCATGGCATACTTTTACTTATTCTAATAATAGTTACGCACAATATTACTAAGGCATAACTTTTTAGGCACATTTTTAAAGCATAACTACTATTAGCATAATAATTGTTAATTATACAATTCTTAAGACTAAATTGGCTCACGCATAATGATATTTAAGCATAATTTTGTTAGGCATAATAATTATAAAGGAAAAAATTAAGTTTTGGAAACTTTGTGTTTGCATTTAATAAAATACTTTTCGTGTAATATAAAATAATCATGTGCCAACATAGCTTAGGGATAGCTCAAGGGCCACCCCCGCCGCATTCTAACGTACTGAATATTATAATACGGTATTCAATTTATATTTGATATATCTAATACAGCTACTTTTGGTTTTTCAGATTCAAATAGCTATCAATAAAATAAAAAATATTGCAAAGACAAACCCTGATAAAAAACCAATCCAAATTATAGCGGAATTTGAAACTGTAACTTCACCTTATGTCTTGTCTAATCTACCAGACTATTTTTATGCCTAACAACTGTTAGACGAATAAACAATTTGCCTTATAACTTTATGCTAATCAAAATTAGGGCGAAAAACATTAGCCTAATCTATATTTATGCTTACTGAAATAGTATGCCAAGAAACAATTATGTCAAAATATTATTATGACAAAAACAAATATGATTAACTCGTTATGTCAAGTTAAGTAAGGACAAAAAAATTAGGCGAAAAAAGGGATCCCTGGGAAGACCTGTGCCCAGCAGTGGGACGTGTACATGATAATGACGTTAGGCTGATGATAATGATGAATATGAATCACTTTACAACACTGATTATTAGACGAAA
This sequence comes from Scoparia ambigualis, assembly GCA_963921215.1. Lineage (NCBI taxonomy): Eukaryota > Metazoa > Arthropoda > Insecta > Lepidoptera > Crambidae > Scoparia > Scoparia ambigualis. The sequence continues at coordinate 5,714,449 of OY992522.1, forward strand.
AAACAATATGCCTTATAACTTTATGCTAATTAAAATTAGGGCGAAAAACATTAGCCTAATGTATATTTATGTTTACTGAAATAGTATGCCAAGTAACAATTATGTCAAAATATTATTATGACAAAAACAAATATCACTGACTCGTTATGCCAAATTAAATTAGGACAAAAAAATTAGACGAAAAAAGGGATCCCTAGGAAGACCTGTGCCCAGCAGTGAGACTTGTACGTACATGACAATGACGTTAGGCTGATGGTTATGATGAAAATGAATCACTTTACAACACTAATCTACTCACGCTAATGTTACTTACAGTCTAATAGATTCGTGTTAAGTAATTCAATTCCGTTGCTTTATTTCCATAATAAGTGTAATATACATGCTTAGAGCCTCGATAGCCGAATGGTCAAGTGCTCAGCTTGATTTCCAAAATTTCTAGCTGCACTGGACACGATTCAATGCAGAACTGAGAGGCTAATTGGCGACAAAGAACTGGTGAAGAGCAAGTTTCACACCATAGCTCACCGCCGCAAGGTTGCCTGTCTGTCAGTCTTTAAGCCCCTTCGTACACAAGGCTGCGCAAATCTCCGATACTCGACGATTTTAGTCTCCAAGCGGCAACCGCCATACAAATCCATTGAGGTTCGTACACTAGTCGCGTCGCCGACAATTGTCTCGCGACTCGCGTCGCGCCAGTCGCGCGCTACCTGCTAGTCGAGATCTACGCTACTTAAGTCGCGGCGATTTCCAAGATGACAGAGCAATCATTAAATATTAAATTTGTTTCTGAGGTGGAGAAATATCCTTGCCTAAATATATAACATTAGTATCCGGAGATTTGCGTAGTGTTGTGTACGGACCGTGCGCTACTCGATACTCGTGACTTGATACTAATGTAGTACACAACATTAGCATCGAAGATTGGCGTAGCCTTGTGTACGAAGGGCCTTACACTGTAACTAACTGTACTTCGAAGAGTGTGCTCTGGAGCTGCATGAGCAGATACCGCCATCCCCCTTCTTTCATCGGACATCCAGACGCACTGCGGGCTACCACCCTTTCTTGGTGAATATTCCTAAATTTCGCACACTACTCAACATCTTTTATACTGTGCATAGCAAAGGAGGTGGAACTACCTCCCTGTGTCTGTGTTTCCAGTACTTATGACCCGTCCATATTCAAAGCAAGAGTGAATAGGCACCTTCTGGGTTAGCTCGCTCCATCGTCCTGTCTTAGCCCCTGGGCTTAATTGGGATCAAGAGCAAACCCATTCATAGGAAAAAAAAACCCAAGATGAGCAAAGCTTTTTAGAGATCCCTTTACGCTGCCACCAATGTTATACGGGACATTGAAAATCACGTTTTAAAAAACGATTATTTATTTATTTAATGAAAGCGAGTGCTCTCCAAAGAGGTCGTTGGTAGACTGACGCTCCGTCTTAACTAAGTACATATTGTTAGATTCGTTACATTGTTGCAGTGCTGACAAAGCATTCTTTGTCCGCATAAACTAATACAGTTTTCGGATATATTTTCCATGATTTATCGGCAACTATCACGTCGCATTTGACAAACGTAGTGGGTTTTACTCACCGGTAAACCCATCAATTGTAGCGATATCTTGATTTTAAGAGCCTTGCTGATGGTAATAGGTATAGCCTATAATATTGTCGCAATGCTTTACTATGACAGTAAACTTCATTATCATTTCGTATCTTAATGTTCGTAAAAGTAAAATTATTTCCAAATAAATCGAAGCAAAAAATAAAATAAGCACGGCTCCGAAAGTATTTACCTACCGTTCGGCATACTTGAAACTTGGCGCTGGCGAATAAATTTCCTCCATTGTGTGAATTTACTCGCAATTTACAGAAATGAATAAATTGTTTTGGTATAAATTTACGTTGCCACGTTTTAACTATTTGCGAGAGAAAAGTTTTGCATAGCTCTACCAAAATTTTGTCGATGAATTTGCAACACGGCGAAATATTGAACAGCTCGCTAGTAGTTTGTTGCCTCGGTAAAGCCGACTTCATATTGTTATCGATATTGAATATAACCATAATTATACTTACATAGCAACACTACTGTATCGGCCACGTCAAATACTGATGCTGATTAGAAAATAACATTCATTCATAAAAAACATAAGTACCTAATTAAAGACATAAAACGTTTAAACACATATACATTACGCTCATTTTGCAGAGGTGTAGGCAGAGTAATAATATTCTTTAACATTTTTATACGGCATGTTTTAACTAGGTTTATTTGAGTATATGTTTTGAAATGAGAGGGAATGTAGTTTTAACCCTATATAAGGCAAAGGGATGTATATTCCCACCATATTTTGAACTTTATAGAATTGAGATAAGGTCAAAAACCAATAAAAAATTTGAACATGCTGTGCCCGTTACAGGGTTAAGTTACCCTTTGCCTGAACTCTCGGCTGGTTTAGCAGTGGAACATCAGGATTAAATAAGAAGTTAAATCAATGGAGTAGGTCGATACAAAGCGTTTGTAGCAAAGTGTGAGCGTTAACATAAAAAGCAACACTTCATAAAAAGCAAAGTAGAACTCACCATGATGTCAAACTTTTTGAAAAATTTGTACTTACATGATTGTTTTGGTTCATTCTCATATGGCCAGATTCTCAAAGTTACAGATTATCAAAAACCGAAAATGGTACAGGTGCACACACAAATTAATAGAAGGAAATATCTCGCACACTGTTTCCACATTATAAATTAGTATTTTTCCTAAACCAACCTACCAGCTTGTACCTACTATGGATAACTGATAAAATACATTAATAGGTTTAAAGAAAAAAAATATATAAAAAAGGTGATTAAATAAAAATATTTAAGTAAATAAAAAAAAACTTTATTAAATTAATTTCTGAATTTATTTTTTAAATATATTTTTTCAAATATAAACCTCTATTGAATTTTTTTTTTAATTTTTTTTTTTAATAAACCTCTTTTTTTCTGTTAATAATTTAATATTAATTTTTCTTTAATAAAAATTTTACGTGTAGATACTCCTGTCCTTTTGAGAATCTGGCCATATGAGGATCTGTCCTTATGAGATTGACCAATTTTTTTACATTAAAATCTACCAACTCACATTGGGCCAGCGTGGTGGGTTAGTGCCCAATCTCCCCATGCTCCGTTGTCGTGGTATAGCCTGTGCCCAATCGCCCCATGCTCCGTTGTCGTGGGATAGCTGGTGCCCAATCTCCCCATGCTCCGTTGTTGTGGGATAGCCTGTGCCCAATCTCCCCATGCTCCGTTGTCGTGGGGTAGCCTGTGCCCAATCTCCCCATGCTCCGTTGTCGTGGGGTAGCCTGTGCCCAATCTCCCCATGCTCCGTTGTCGTGGGGTAGCCTGTGCCAACTGTGGGACATTTACAGCGTCTAGGATCTGGTTAGTACCTTTCATATAGTCCTCCTCATCGATTTCGACGACGTCGACCCTGACTATAATAATTATTATATTAATTAACCTAAATTGGTATCAAAACAACATGTAAGAATAATTTATTTTCTCATGTGAGCTCTAATGTGGCTCGCTAGACCGAACTTTGTCTTAAAGACTCTGTCGCAAGATATACAATAGAGTTGCCCTTGTGAGTTATATGTATATGTATAGGAGGGATTTGGTCTCTCTTTGCGGATTTGGCGTTTTAGGTCGAGTCTACTCGACCTTTCATAATGCAGCGCTGCAATGTGATAAAATACTGATAGGCGCCAGAAAGATATCAGTGGTCGTTATCCGCTCGTTTGCCGGCCAGAATCCTTCTACCGTGTATAAAAATGTTGCTTCAAGTAGTTTTGACTGCACCAATTAGTTTAAATGCCCACCATTTGTCGCCATTCCTATCCACTGAACATGAATTGCAGCAATTTTTCAATCAACGGGAGTGCGTGTTGCCTCTTTTCATTGTGGACTAATTATGACTATAAGGGTCGGATCACACGGGTTATTTTAGTTCCAAGCTTTTTATAAACAGAAAATATAATAAGAACATTTATTTCGTCAACAATTCAACATCTTAACTTCTATAAGGTTGGAACTACCTAGTGAGCATCACATGTGGTCCCGTAATGGGATGGTGGAATTAAGTCTACCATTTCTTTTATAAGAGATTACATGGCGAATCGAAAGCTGTTGCATTTGGCGCTCACACTTCGCAAAGTGATTGAGTTTGAAAGACCGCAGTATCTTTTTGAAAAATTTGATTTGGGTTTAATGCTCTCATAAAAAGTCTCTGAGAAGTACTAGGGAAACCAATTTGGTGATTCCTAAACACAAAACCAAATTATTCAGGGGGAGTTTCAAATTTGCCGCCACGAAAGTTTGGAACGACCTGCCGCCGCCACTAAGAGAACCTATGCCATTATGTACATATAAAAAACACGTCACCATTTATCTTATACAAAACCAAAGAAACTCTACAACTGCACTTACGACATAGAACCACCCCCAGCAGACGCTCATAAATCTCTCAAGCGAGAAAAACACACGCACACAAAACACATAAACACACTAGCACACTTTAAATCCCTTCTTTTTTACCCTCTTCACAAGCACACCTTTTTAACTCCATATCCAAATCCGGCCTCTCCTCAAGGGGGACAGACTGAAAATCGGCGCAGAACCTAGTTCAGCATTATGCTGAGTCTGTTACCCATTGCCCACAATAAGGTACCTACATAGTTATAAGTTAATTAGTTTAGGTTTGGTTTAGTTTAGGTTTTAGATTGTAAACATTTTTATTTTATACCTTTGTAGTTGAATTGTGCCAATAAATAATTTTTATCTTTTTTATCATTTTTATTTTTAATAATGAGCTATTCAATTAAAAGTGCTAAGTCCTCTTAACAAATCGGGAAATAACTCACTCTTGGATTTTTTTTGACACTTTTTTGACAGTAACTGTCAACGTCAAATCTGACAGAATGGAGCATAGACTATGCGATATTGTGCGATAACAATACATAAGATGAACCACAGAACCAAAATAACCAAACTTGTTCATACTAAAGTAGTCTGTAATTCTATGAAAACACGGTACAAAGTGAAGTGTGTTTTTGTAGGTGCGGTCTCATGCGACCGCTTGGGGTTTGAGGCGCACTAACGGAGTACTCTTTGCCTAATCTCTGACTAACTCTTCGTAGATAATAGTCGTGAGTATGTGGATGTATGTAAGTATGTAAAATTAAAACATAAAAAAAAACTGATAAATTACGAATCTAATCACTGTCAAAAAGTTCACCCATGTAATTGGCCGTGAATGAAAGCGCGTCCCGTCCGCCGCCGGTTCATTATCAAAAGTCATTGACTCGTGCCCTTACTCATTGCGCACGCTTTTGTCATTATGGTGGCTGCAGAATGCATCATGCGTCATTCGACTGTTGTGGTAGGACATCGCTGGCATTGTTATTATAATTTCTCGGAACGGAAAAGAGTTACGTTCGATATATTTTTATCAATGTGGTATCAAGGGTTTCAGGTCAAATGTGTTATCTTTGTAATAAGCTGACAGCTTTTTAATTTTCAGTCAATTCTCACGTGATGATCTAGTATCGCAACTGTATTTTGACTTTAATTCAAAAACTTCTAAAATTTTAAAGGTTTTCTTAGGTATTACCTATAATTACAGCAATTGAACTCTTGTAAGTGTCACTCCTACCATCGGTTCGCAAGTAAATAACATAGTTTTCATCACAAAAATGTTTATGTTTCACCAAAGTGTTGTTTTAAAGTTTACGCGAATGCATTGTGATTAAAAACTTCGGGTCTCACACACATTAACACATGAGCAGTTCAAACAAATATTAAATATATGAATGATAAAAACAATAAGAGTTTTATAGGCATCGTTTAGCCATAAAAACTTTTTCATTATAACTTCCACAGCATTAAATTTAATAATAAAACTGTTGAATGGACTCTAAAATAACTTGAAGACGCCGCGCCCGCCGCAGCTGAAAGAATAAAGCTCGAATGCCGTTATAAAGGCGCACCATTAGTAAACAACATCAAAGTCGGTGAGAAAGTGGCAGGAGATCAACTATCATCGACCCTTCTGGCCCGCTGCCAAACTGACGCGTCAAAATAGACTCTTATCGACACACAGGAAGGGCGTTCACGTTACAACACTATTGCGTTTCGGGAAGTTAGGAAAATCTCTGTATGGGCCGACTAAAAAGCTAATTGAGCTGAGTTGTAGGAACAGATGATGAAAAAACAACAAAATGAATTAACACAATAATTTCTCTTTTATCCACTTAATCCTCGCAAAGTCAAAGTCAAAATCTATTTATAAAATAAATTAATTTACACTTTAAATCGTCCAAAACATCTTTTAACTTACCTCCCATTCCAGGACGTTACAGAATTTTCATTTTTTAATCCTATGGTGAGGATGTGTCGGCAATAGTATAACGATTTCGCTGTAAACAATTTAGAATTAGATATTTTTAACCCTGATTTAAGAGTTTATACTAGATCTACGAAAGATATCCTCCATCCTGCGGCGAACGATTCGGACACAGCGACTTTGCTGTCTCTGAATGGTGCCGCTATTAATCTAACATAGTTTTCTGCCTTTGCCTTCTGCTCTTGGAATGTTAATCTTAGAATTGATATTCCAGGTGTGTTAGTTCGTGTACAATGTAAACCTGCGGGTGCGTTGTGGTTATGAAATTATTTAAGTTTTAAGTGTTTGTTTTGCATTTCTATTGTAATGATCGGTGGTCATTGTTTAAATATTAATATTTTTCCGAATGTACATTCTTTTGAATTGCAATCCAGATTTATTCATTGTTTTTTAATGTAACATTTACTTGATTGTAATTTGTATTGTACATCTAAATAAATAAATAAAAAAAGAGAAGTATAACAAAATTTGCAAAAAAAAAACAAAACAAAACGTCGTTACCAAACAAAGAGATTAGTTTAATGTCTTTGTTACCAAATTATACATTACCAATCATAATAAAATACAAATCGCAAATTCTCTCTTGGACTTCACAACAATGTCAGTGGTGAAATTGAAAATCTGTCATGGGATAAAGTAATCCACTTGGTGTATAATAAATACTCATAAATCTTCTGCTTGCCACTGCACCCAAAATCTCTGCTACAACATGATTTATTCTGCTAACAATCCCCAATTCCTGTTTCATCTCCGCACTCTTTTTGACTCCAGTACCATATAACCGAAACCGCAGGTACAGTGCAGTGCTTCTCTTTTCTAAATGTCTCTCGGATACTATCACATTTCCGAATGCAATCGAATATTTATTAACTATTATATTTATCGTGTGCAAGTATATAACAATTGATTTGATATTAAAGTCTATTGAGAGCGTCCGGCCTGCATCAAATGCAAAAGGTAATTGCTAGAACTACGATGACAGTCAAAATACGAAGTTTGCCGAAGGACATTAAAAAAACAGACATACTATACAAGCTCTGTATTTTGAGTGTAGAAGCTAAAGTTGTGTATTCACTATGTGGTTATACCAACGCTAAATACACATGCCTGAGAATTGAGAATCTGACATGGGGTAAGGTGAGGTACGTTCGGTGTATACGGTCGTATCTTCCAATCCACTCGGGCCGCATGTGAAATTAGAACTCATAAATCTTCTGCTTGCGGTTGACCGCCGCACCCGAAATCTTTGCTGTATTTTCCTTGGCCTTTCAGTAATAAATAAAAATACGTACCAACCTAGGCATGTAGGTAATGGAATTGAAATTCTGAAACGACAAACGTAAAATGTTTATATTTTTGCGACCACTAATGGAAACAGGTTTATTTTGTTATTCTTTGTAACATTTTATCTGTGAAATATTATTACGTACCTTCTACCTACTAAATACTTCAGTGTATTAGAATAGTTGCTGAAATTAAAAAAATTATATTAATAAAAATCAATTGCCGAAATGTTTGTACGCGCATCACTTCAGAACGGCTGCACCTATTTGGCTAATTATTTTTTGTTGTGTTCGTAATTGTCAGGACTAGGTTTTTTAATCACGAGTTACACGGTGTTCATGCAGATGAAGTCGCGGGCGGCCCGCTAGTCTGTTTATAAAAAATGGACTTGAGCACTGAGTAAAACTCAATTACACTCTATTTCTTTTGTCTTTTGTTTAATATTTTATTTGCATAGGTCTGCATGAACGTGAGAACATTTTGTTTAAAACAGCTGCTTAAACCTCTTTACATTTCTAAATCGTTGCATTTACCACAAAACTCTTAGCACAAAGCCTTCATTCGAACGAAAAGTATTGGCAATAGGAACATTGGTCTTATTTACTTATCCGATGCAGATTTTGTTCCTTTCGTGACGAAAATTGAAGCGAGCTCGAGTATTCGATTGGAACAATTCATGTGAATAGGGTAACAACTCGGGATACTCCCGCAACAAATAAGTCGTTAAGTTTATTTCTTTGTTGCGTCACATAAACGCTTTTACTGTGATAAAAATGGTTGCGCGATTAGGCGTTCATCTACAATTGATTGCCAAAGTGCGAGTGTTTTATACAAAAAATGCAAAACGTGTGACAGAATGTGTATGATCAGTAGGTACCTAATACATTATGTTTAAGTATGTATATGTAAATATGTATATTACTAATATTTAATTATTTCATAGTTTTATAATAAATGTTATAATATAATTAATATTTCATTTTAATTATTTTCTTAGTTTTGCGTTTTATTGTGTTCTTAACTATGTTTTAAATATTTGCACCTCCGATCATAGAGTTTATAAGTTCTCTCCATCCGATTGGTTGTCTGGCAGAAATCGCTTTTAAGCGATAAGACCGCCAAATTGTAACTTTGTATTTTTGCTTTTTTATGTCTAAATGTTTGTGTTATTATGTTACAATAAAAGTATTATCTATCTATCTATCTATCTACATTTGTTAACAGTCAATGAACCAAAGAATTATTTTATGTGTGTGTAGGTATGTTAAAAGACGTAGGAATCTGCCGATAATCAGATAGAACACGTCGACCAACCATACCTATTTCTATAGCAAAACTGCATTATTTGCATAGCTGTGTTTTTTTTGCCAGCGAGCCGTATCGCGTATCGCTCGGCTTATTAGATAGAGATAGAGATAGAATACTACCACCCCCTCTCTTCCCCTGGGTGTCGTAAAAGGCGACTAATGGACCAAAGACTGCACATACTTACTTTTATTTATTATTATATCTTAATTAATGGCTATCGCGTGTAGCATTAGGCCAATATCAAGTGTTTTAATTTTTAAAGTATATTTAGTTTTGTACGGTAGATCGAAATAAAATGGAGTCTCACAACACGTGTTGTTGCTAAAAGAACACGGGAGAAACCACATACTTACTTACATCCAACAGATAGAGTGGCGATGGCACACCACCTGTCACGCTTAGCACATGTGCAGTCGCTATTTGGTGAGAAAGGTGGACTATGTATGTATGTGTTTTTTGTTAGAATGCTACTTAGGCCCTTCGTACACAAGGCTACGCAAATCTCCGATACTAATGTGGTATACTACATTAGTATCAAGTCGCGAGTATCAAGTAGCGCACAGTACGTGCACAAGGCGACGCAAATCTCCAATACTAATGTTGTATATAAGGTGACTGCTAGAAACTGCAAGAAACTTCAAGGGCTGGTCAGATCAAGTGTTTTAAACATGAAAAAAATTCAAAAAGATTGCAGGCTAACGTAGGGTGGGTACTTATCGCCCAATTGACGCGGAGGGTGGGTCAAGGGCCGGCCGCTGTCCACGCGTTGTAAATAATCATTATTTTATGGTTAATTCTTTCATTTTGTTTTTCTTATATTATTGCTTTAAAATAAATTAGATACACAAAGACTGTAAAATTAAAATTCATAAAATGAATATTTAATGAAAAATAAAAAGCACAAATTTCTTATTTGTCATTTTTGTCATGTCTAAAACACTTGACGTGACCAGCGCTTGTAGTTTCTTGCGGTATCTAGCAGTCGCCTTATATATAGGCAAGGATATTTCTCCACCTCAGAAACAAATTTAATTTTTTTTCTCTTTATTATATTTATAGAGGGTTTGATCACTTAGTGACTAAGCCACCCTCATAGTTACATTCCTTATTGATTACTTATGTTATTCTACGTTTTAAGGCAAATTTTACTAATTTATACAGCATCTTCGCTTCCTTCGATAACGGAAACGCGAGAATGTTAACATAAGAACCAACATCTACTACATTTATGTTACACAATGCCAGAAAGTCATGTCTCTCAGCTTCGACACGGACACATTCCATCAATGTATGGTAGACATCTTCAACAATCCCACAATCCATACATTTAGGAGATGACACTTTCTTCATTAAAAAGCCAAAACTATTTAATGGAATATGCCCTGATCGGAGCCTTAGAGCCAAATTTAATATTTAATGATTGCTCTGCCATCTTGGAAATCGCCGCGACTTAAGTAGCGAAGATCTCGACTGGCAGGTAGCGCGCGACTGGCGCGACGCGAGCCGCGAGACAAATGTCGGCGACGCGACTAGTGTACGAAACTCAATGGATTTGTATAGCGGTAGTCGCAACTGGATCTCAATGCAATGTCACTACATTGCAGGTCATACGACCTGAAGTAATATGCGTTTGCATTGGCTGATTTCCATCAGCAGTGAGATTCTGTAAAGGCTCGATCCAAAACTCGATCCTGAATCCGCAGTGGGTGATCAAATCTGCATTCTTTTATTCGACTCAACGCTAATATCACAAAGGTTACTCTTGATCGCAACCTGAGGGTCAAAGTGAGAGGTTAGTATGATGGAGCTTTAGGGAATTGTCATGCAAAGGGGTTAATGCTAATTTTGTTCTCCATCCGATTTCGATAGCGAAAACGAATAATCAAACAGGCCCTTAGGCAGGCTGTCACTAGTTTGACGGCGCAGTAACAAAAAGGAAAACGCATTTTTGTCACAGGTCACATAATTGGTTGTAGGCCAGACTTCTTAGAAGAGTGGAGGATTCGTGTCCTTTGTGAGGGTGGTTCCTCCGAGTTCTATAAAGTCAATGCCGGAGTGCCGCAGGGTTCTGTGCTCTCACCTACTCTATTTCCTCTGCATATCAATGACATGTTGTCCTTGAGCAATATTCATAGTTATGCGGATGACAGTACGGTGCATGAGCGGTACACAGGACATGCTGCGGCAAAGCAAGCTGATATCGTGATGAAAAGGCAAGAACTGGTTGCCAAACTGAACCTGACTCTCGATCGTGTCTTCAATTGGGGATCTGAAAACCTGGTCGAGTTTAATGCCAGAAAAACCCAGGTTTGTGCATTCTCGTCCAAGATAACTCCCTTCCTTACTCCTCCCTCTCTTCAGAACTCTCCTTTACCCATTTGGATGGAACCACCATCATACTGTGCAGAATATCAGCACTCGTATCAAAAAATTTGGCAAGTCGTTCCTCTGTAAGACCATTCGGCTTTGGAATTCTCTGCCGGCGCATGTGTTTTCCAGCTCCTATAATCCCGGGTCATTTAAACCGGGCGTGAAACGGCATATATGCAGGCCGTCATGAATGGGTACGCTTGTTACCGTCTTTGTTCCACGGTGAGGAGCGCTCTCATTATTTTGGACTACATCGTCTGCTTACCATCAGGCAGGATGTAGTCACTATGACGTGTCACATTAAACAAAAAAAGGTAGGTATATGGATGTACATGAAACGAAAAAAGCGCAACATTGTTTTAACTTACAGGTTTAATGCAGTACAACTTAAAAATAATAATTTATAAACCATCGCGTCATCAATCAATTATCAACTTTCAATACATTATACATAGAATCGATAACACAATACACGAACTACGCAAACAACTCAATCATGCGGGGTGTGTGTTTGCACCGCTGTCGTTTATTACAAGGGCGTGCCGCAAACGAGATATCGTAAACAAACATGGCTGTCGCTGGTATAAACGTAAACATCATAATAATGATTCTCGTATTACAGCGTAACCGCATTTCCAACGTCACTTAACAGTGACTGGATCATCTTTAAAAGTACATACATATAATCACGACCATTATCTCCGAAGGGTTAGTCAAAGACCAACGGGTCTATCGGCTAAAAAGTATGGATATAGACATGGGCTTCATTTGACATTTGAAGCCTATATTTTGTCCTTATATGGGCATATTATGGACTTCAAATGTCAAATGAAGAATTCATATTTTTTAGCCGATAGGGTAGCAGGTAATGGTGGTCCACGTTTCACCAAATTAGCGACTACACAGTGACATATGCTCAGCGAGACAGGTGTGGAGCCCATCGCCGCTCTATGCTGTTGGATGTATGTGCAGTCTTTAGTTCGTTAGTCGCCTTTTACGACACCAAAGGAGAGAAAAGATCGTAGTATTCTTTTACTTACGCGACTCGGTTATCTTTAAAAAGTAGAGCCTATAAACTGCCGTACTGCCGTGCGATTCTCTAAGCTAAAGCCTTGATAGCTGCGGCTGCCGCAGCGCTGAGAGATTACTCTGTCTCTTTCATATTCATAGAATTGGAAAGAGACAGCAGATCACAGCCATGCGCGCAGCTACTGTGTGTCGCTTAGAGAATCGCAGGCCTGCTGTAGACCTAGCTGCGCGAGGCGACATCATTTTGAGTTGTCATGTTAAAGTTTGTAGACAAGAATACCACAGTTTATGCAAAAACTACTATTAAGTCTATTTTTGACATATTATGTAAAGTTCTAAGCGCATCCTTGTGTCTTTAGTGTCGATAGACAATAGAGATAAATGAATAAAACACGAGAAAACGGGTCGAGAAGAGTTCTCGTGTTGCGCATGCTAGGCCGGCTAGACATTGGGCCTCCATCATTGTCGTCAAGTCACCAACACAAATGATGGGCGTTAGCTAAAACACCACGCATGTCAAATGCGGATTGGTGATCACAAACCCCAACCGCGCATCGAAAATTAATTCGAATTTTGCTTGACCTGGCATTTGAACCTGAAAGCCCTGGATCCCGGAACAAGCTCTTCATTACGCGGCCACCGAGGCGTTCAAACTGTAATACTAAAATACTAGAATGATAGGTACCTACTATAAACTGTAATACTATGAAAATACTCCCATCGTTAGTAATTTCTTTGTTACGCTTTCACCCTGAAGATAGATAGACAGATGGGCCCTGAGAAGGTAACAGCCTACTTTTTTCAAAAAAATGTAACGCAAGCATAACCGCAGGTAAAAGCTAGATATACTCATTGTTTGCGGTTAAATTAGAGCAAAATTTCTTATATAAATTAGGTCATAAAGCTAACCTACTCTGAACAGACTGGAAATCTCGTGAGACGACCGTTCAAGCAAAAACCAAGTGTACCATAATAATTATTATCCACCCAGTGACCTATGAGTATGCGACTTCAAAGGCGGCACCGTACCGCATAATAAAATGAACATTACATGCCGTAATTTAGTCGAATTATTGTAGCAAGCGAAAAAGCGAAGCGTGATTCAAAGATTTTATTTACGTACAAATTGACATCATAAGGTGCCCATTGTTCCGCGCCTACGCTTTGCTTAGGGCTGTCAACAAGCAGTGTTTTCATTTAAATATTATAATTAAGATTTTTTTTAAATTACGTAACCGTGTAGCGTAGCGGTGAAAGAATACTACCACTCTCTCTCTTCCCTTAGGTGTCGTAAAAGGCGACTAACGGACTAAAGACTGCACATACATCCAACAGCATAGAGCGGCGATGGGTTTAACACCTGTCACGCTGAGTACTTGTGCAGTCGCTATTTGGTGAAAAGTGGACTATGGCAGAGGGCTGCTTTTGCGGTCCTCATTGCCTAGTCTCTGACTAACCCTTCGGGGATAATAGTCGTGAGTATGTTTGTAAAAAATTAAAATAGGGATTTATTCCCATCGTCTAAAGAATCACATCATTATGTAATTATACAAAAATAACGTTACCATAAAATAACTACACAAAACATAAATTTTAACGACACCATAAACATTAACACATCCGATTACAAAAGAAATATAATAAATATTGCTTTCACAATGGTATTATCAGCTATAAACGTCCCACTGCCGAGCTTAGGCCCAGTCATATCAATTTATATTTATTATGAGCTACGAAGGTTATATTCCTTAAAGTTATAAATAAAATGTTAAAAACCTTAATAAAATCACAAATAAATTACTTATTTATTATGAATAACAAACAAGACTCACTCATCGTCTGTGGCGTGCGTAAGCGATGTTATTGGAAAAGATGCACAAATAACTATAATTAAATTATCTTTTTTACGTAAACGTACAGAGAAACAACCCTATCGCAAACAAATTGGCCACATTTTGCCAGCTGATATTATCGAAGACTTGAATACGTGCCTCGGAACCGGAACACAGATAATTTTAATGAAACACATTGTAAAGCCATTAACATCTTTTATGTCATTTTCAGTATTTGTAGTCTTTCTGAATCTCTTATGATATTGAACAAGTAAATTCGCAATATAAAAATAGTAGATAATAGGATATTTTGTAAGATCTTACGTAGGAGCGAGAGCCTTTACTACAGGTATTACTTGTAATTAAACATTGTAATTGTCTACTTTGATAACGAAATAAACATTTTTTCATATTCATTTCTATTTTTATCTCCTCGTCTGTGGCAAGGACTCCTAGAGCTCGATAACAATAGAAATTCTATTGTGTCTGGTATTTCAACAGGCGACCTAATATGTAATACTGAGAATGCAACCCGGGACCTGTCATTCTGCGTCTTACACCAATTTCGAGGTTGTTAGCCTCTATGACTTCTGTGGTCTTGTAAGTTACAAGTCAGAGGCTATAGAGGCTATAACAGCTTCGGAATTGGTCTAAGACGCAGAATGTCAGGTCCCGGGTTGCATTTGTAACAGACTTTAATACCCAGTACCGTGAGGTACAGGGTGTTAAAGCGTGATCTACAACTATCTCATTTTTTTCTAAAATAATATTTACCTACGTGCAATTTGTTCCACCATGTGAAATTAATATAAGAAATACAAGAATAAATACATTGCTGCTCTTATGATTTCGTAACCGTTATGTTTATTTTTAAACAAAATACTACCTATTTTTAGGTATTGTCAGAGACTCAAAAAACCAAACAGTTGCATGATATTGTGAAAACACTCGATATATTTAATACCAGCCTCGTGACATTCGTCTCTGTCCCCACCTGTCCAATACAGCGCGTGCCAAGTATTGGCCTAAGCGTTACTCATCGTAGCGCCAGTAAATGGTTTTTTTCTCGCGAGGAAATGTAAATGGGTCTAGTACAAACAGACTTCTGCAATATTCAATAATTCAATAATGTATTTCGCTAGAATATGACAATAGATGTTAATTTGTGCTGATTAATTGTGGTAGCATTATTTTCTTGTTATTGCTAGCACTTACGGGCTTCAGAATAATGCACGTGAAGCCTATAGTCCCGGTTGTCGTCTTAAGATGGCATTCGTTAAAACCCACCAACCCGCATTGGGCCAGCGTGGTGGGTTATGGCCCAACCTCCCCATGTGTTGTTGTCCATATGGGAAAGCCTGTGCCTGGCAGTGGGACGTTTATAGGCTGATAATTTGATTCATACCATTACCATTTAACACTACACTTTAACACGGTAAATGAAGCAAAGAACCGTCTCGCGTAGGGTGAAGGAAAACAACCACCCCCTCTCTTTCCTTTGGTATCGTAAAAGGCGACTAACGGACTAAAGACTGCACATACATCCAACAGCTTAGAGTGACAATGGGGTAACCACCTGTCACGCTGAGCACATGTGCAGTCGCTATTTGGTGAAAAGTGGACTATGGTAGAGGACTGCTTTTGCGGTTCTCATTGCCTAGTTTGTGACTAACCCTTCGGGGATAATAGTCGTGATTGTGTATGTTTATTTTTATAGTGTGATAGGCTTGCATTTAGCGACTATCTCACCTGATGGTAAGTGATGATGTTGCCTAAGGTGGAATATGTGGCCTATGTATGAAACAAAGAATGTACGTCAGGCAGGATCGCAGCAAAGATAAAGTATCTCCAGTAAACGGGCGTCATGTGTATGTAAAATGTAAATGTAAATGTATGTGTTTTTTAACAAAACGGATGTCGAAATGAAACCCTTTTTTACGGACTAACTCACGTTTAATTCCAATATTACATAGTTTTTTATATTATCCTGATATGAATAACTTCTAACTGTGAGACGACCAACACCTCAGTCTCCCTGTGACCACGGACCCTGTAAAGGTCAGGATAATATAAAAAAATGTAATATAGTAAATTAAACGCAAGTTAGTCCGTAAAAAAGTGTTTCATTTCAATGTGTAGTGCGCGCTTAAACCTCAGAAAACAATAAAACGGATATAATTCATACATAGGTACAGTCACGAGCAAAAATATGTAAACATTTGTAACTCTTAATACAATGGAATAAGTGTCTAAGTGTATACATATTAGTGCTCGTGACTGTACATACAATCACGACTATTATCCCCGTAGGGTTAGTCAGCGACTAGGCAATGAGCACATCAAAAGCAATCCACTACCATAGTCCACTTTTCACCAAATACCGACTGCACACGTGCTCAGCGTGACAGGTGGTGAGTCCATCGCCGCTCTATGCTCTAGTCGCCTTTTACTACAACCAAGGGAAGAGGGGGGGGGGGGCGGGGTAGTAGTAACAAAATGTATGTCATACAATTTAATAAATGTGGTTACTGACAATAGTGGAGTACTAAATCAAAACAGCAAATGTGACACTTTATTTTCCCGCTAAGAAGTCACCAAAATTTAAAATAAATCGCATTATGACTATAAAAAAACAAGAATCGTTATAGATACTCGTAGTACTAAATAAGTTTCTAATTTAGTTTAAAATTAAATGTTACAAAACAAACGCTAACCGTGATAATGACGTTATTATTCCACGAAGTAAAACTGAATGCGTCATCCGTTTGTTGTCATTCGGAACCGCAAATTTAATAATTGTGACCTGAATAATCTTAAAGTTTTATACATTTTATACGCACAGGGAGGTAATTTATAAATCTGCATCTTTAACCGCAAGTTGTACGCAATAAGCAATAAAAGTCTATTCTATTATATTGCCCGCGGCTTTGTTCGCGTTAATTTTTCGCGGGACAATGTAGCCAATAACCGTTTTATTAGCGGCTCGAGCGTGAAAGCAGACAAACAAACAAACTCAGTTTTGCATTTAATGCAAGTTTATTTGTTTGTCTTTTTTATAGCAGAAGGAGGCAAACGAGCAAGAGGGTCATCTGATGGAAAGTAATCACCGCCGCCCATGGACACCCGCAAAACCAGAGGAATCGCAGACGCGTTGCCGGCCTTTTAGAGACGCAACGTCTCTCCGAAGAGCCAATGGATCGAGGCTCGAGCCGACCTGAAATAACCACGTCGTCGACAATTCAGATTCGAATCTGCGTTGAATGCGGTCAAAAGGAAGGAGTTGGTATTGGGGTGCTCCAGCCCAAAAATGGAGAGCAGTATTCCATATGCGGCCTGACCTGTGCTTTATACAGTTGTAAGCGGTGGACCGGCATGAAATACTGACCCGCTTTATTAAGCACACCAAGCTTGTCTACTCCACGGAATGATATATTTCTGTGGTCTACTCCTATATTCTAATCTTAAGTAATATTATACATTTTATAATATTAGTTAAGATTAGGATATCGTCTTCTTTCAAACTCGTTATTCGAACAAATGTCTATGCCAAAAGACCACAGAGTTAGATAAAAACAAACTATTCGTTTCACGTCGAATTAAAATTGTTTGTGTTTATATAGTGTACAGGTTTCGATATTATTGATCGTCATAGCCGTATATTCGGAAGTTCGAATTGATTCGTATAGGCAATGCTCTGCGTCCTATTTAAGGAGTACCTATTTGTTAATCAAAAGTCTCCGAAACTTTAATTAACCGCGAGCAGCAAGGTCCTAATGAATGTTCTCGTAAAATTCAATACCTACCGTTTGAACAAAACAAAAAAGAAATTAGAAAGAGAACCCCTAAGGTACGCCAAAACAAAACCATTAGTTTAAGGTTGCCCTAATTGGGATCGTTACTCGAAGGCGTATAACGTGAAACCTTCTTGTTGGGCCAGGATAATTTGTCTCGAGACTTCCTTTAGTAGCTCTTAAATAGGTTTACAAACTTATCGCTTCGAGGGTGTCAGTAACATTTTTATAGCTATAATTTTAGTTGTCACATATAGTCCTAAAACCTCCTGTTCCAGTTTCTTTTCAAAATGTATTCTAAGACTCACGCAAATACAAGACATGATATAAAACACTTTTTACGGATAAACTTGCGCTTAATATCTACATATTTTTTATAAGCTGTGTGGTGGCAGCCGTGTCTGCAACAAAGACTGCACAAAGTATTAATTCCAACAGCAGAGAGCTGGCGATGGGCTCATCCTGTCACTCTGAGTACATAATGTGCAGTCGCAATTTAGTGAAAAGGGGACTATGGCAGAAGACTGCTTTAGCGATCCTCATTGCCTCTGAGTAACCCTTCGGGGATAATAGTCGTGAGTATAATTACTCCGGGAATTCAAATGGGAACTCACCCAACAGCAGTCAAAATAAAATTGCTAAAGATTATCATTTAAAATTTATTTACGAGCATATCAAAAGCGAACGCACAAAATTTCAACTTCAATTCCAAGAAACATTCAGAATAAAGAATTACAAATCTTATCAATCCATCTTTCGGTAAGGAGCCGCGACTCCGTCATTGCGTGTCCCGTAGCTCGAAATAAAACAATACGGTCGTACGAAACATTATCTGGATGTTGTAATGATGCCAACTGGCACCCGCTGAGTTCACTACACTCCGCTATCCAGTGATTCATAATTATATTCTTACGTTATGTAAACAAACTTCTTTTTGCATCCGCGAGAAATAAGAAAAAAGAACAATTTTTCTAAAAACTCGTTTTTTTATAAAAGAAGGAGGCAAACGAGCAGGCGGGTCACCTGATGGAGAGTAATCACCGCCGCCCATGGACACCCGCAAAACCAGAGGAATCGCAGGCGCGTCGCCGTCCTTTAAGTTTAAGGAAGGAATAGGAATTGGGAGAGGGGGGGGGGGCTCCGGAACCCTCACTGGCCGGACGAAACACAACAGCACCAAGTGCCATTATTTCACGCCGGATATTTGTGAGAGGGTGGTATTACGCCGGACGAGCCGTCCCAATGCGTGCTGCAACGCAGCGCGGCTCTACCACTCAAAATTATTATTTATTATTAATATATATTTACTTACGATTAAGAAACTCTCGAGAAAGACAAAGGATTGATACATTCGAGATTTGGTGTAGGAGGCGAATGCTTAGAATACCCAGGACAGCATAACGCACATGCGTCGATCCTGACCCAGCTCCAAATAAGGGCTGGCTAACCCACCATATGCCAACAACGCATTATTACGTATTTCGGTCTCACGGTACGCTGAGACGACGAAAGTCTGGAAACACTGATTGTGGTTGGGAACACCGGGGACAAAAGATCGCGTGGTTGCTCATTAACAATTCGTAAAAGACTCGACCTACACCAAATTTTGCACGGTCGTAAGAGACGCGCTGGACAGGAGCCGGTAGAGGCAGATCATCCGCTCCAGATGCAACCATGATCCTCAGACATGACGGACCGCCACGTAGAGAGAGAAACTCCCGGCTCCGAGATACAGGGCATAATAAAAAATAGAAACTAGGCTAAATCTTCTTTTCGCTTTCTCCAGGTTGGATGTACAGTCAGCATCAAAAGTATAGCTTAGCATATGAAATTTTCAAATAATTGTTACGGTTGAAATGACCAGAATTGTCTGACATAGCTGTTGAGTCAAAAGTACATTACCGTCACTATAGTTAATTACAGAGAAGTTATAATTATAAACACAAAAAATGTCATATAATTCTGAAAAATGTAAAGACACTTACACGTGACTATTACTTTTGCCACCTTGTTTTTGTTCAGTTACTTTTGATGCTGACTGTACTGACGTGACGCGAATCTATGTATGGATGTTTGTATGATGATGATGAACGACCATTAAATAACGCTTTCTTGAACCTAGTTTGCGAAGGTACTTAATTCAATTCCCTGGTTGGGTACAGCGTGTTTTAGATTTATCGATGTGTAAGCCCGGGTTTCTAATCACCAAACCGCATTTGGCAAGCGTAGTGATTAAGCTAAGCTAATACCTATCAATTGTAGTTCGAGGGCGTAGCCACTGGCGATTTCGGATTGCGATTTTGCAAGTTAAATCGCTATTGCAATGCCGGATGACCAAATTAAAAACATATCTACCTTCAAATTTTAAAATGTTGAAAAAAAAACCACTTGCGGAATTCGGGCCTGCACCTTTCTGACATTCCTGGTCAGGTCCTAGCTACCGTGGCTGTTAGGCTGGTCTCATACATCCGGAATGGCTCTCTGGATTCATAATCTAAAATTCATAATCTATATTCACCTTGCCTCACACATATCTTAAAAATTCATATTGATCAGTAGTCTCGTGATTCCCGGCACATGCAAACGTCTCATGGAAGAGGAATTAATACTAATCGCATTGCTTTTGGCTCTACAAATAAAAAAAAGAAATGCAAACGCAAACACTGCCGCACTATTAAAATGTACGGGAATACGTGCTTTATGAAAATATTCCGATCCGGAATTCAGAACGCTCGTCAGTATCATTCTTACAGATCGATCTGAGAAATTCATTATCTGAAAAAAATCAGAATGTGTGTGGAGCATATTGATATTGTATGGTATTCCGGTCTTTCTGAATTAATAATATGAATATCTTTATTATTGAAATTTTGCATCCACAATGCTATATAGGATAAAATGTTTACTAGAAAAAAAATCAACCAGTCTCAGGAAGCTCGAGTGGGATTCGAACCCACGACCTTTGGATTGCCGAATCCCACTCGAGCTTCCTGAGACTGGTTGATTTTTTTCCTAGTAAACATTTTAATAATATGAATTCAGATAATGAATCCAGAGACCCATTCCGGATGGATGAGGCCAGCCTTATCCATCCTGCCGAAATTCATAACCACTATTTACTTGTAAGAGGGTTTACGCATTTCGGTTTTCCATACAAACTTCCAAGTCGAAATGTTGAAAAACCAATAAGCCAATTTTAATTAAACTTCGCACGCTAGAGTAAAAATACAGGGATCTACCTAAATAGTTTGATGAAAACATTTTTAAAAAACGTTTATTTAACTGAGTTATTGCTATTTTAAACTTTCTATATTTATTTAGCTGAGTTTATGCGATTTAAAACTTTCTACAGTGAACTATAAATCGTAATAACTTAGTAAAATATACATTTTTTTTTATTAATGGTTTATACAACTGGTCGCTTCAAAATTTACAACAATTGATTTACATTAAAACAACGTTATTTTGACATGAGCGGCCTTCTTGGTATAAACACAACATGCAATTGCATGCAATCACATTAATGTTTTCAGATTTCTGTATTTTTATTTAGCATGCAAAGTATAACACACACACAAATTATGTCAAATTTCTTATTCTACGAGTAGTAGATAAAACAACAGTAGTAGCTTAAATGTAACTAAAATATTTTTTAGGACTCACGCTCGGTATGACAGTTTCGTTCGCTCTTTTCCAGTATTTACCGAAGTTCCGATACCTACTTCTGTCGCAAATTCGGTTTCTTTTCATGGAACGAGACCGGCGGCACCGCTAAGTGGGCTGAAATTAATTATAATAAATTATGGTATTGTTCTAAAGCCGCGCGCCGTTGCTCGAATGAAATATTCGGAGGCTTTCTGTTGAAACTTCTTTTTTGAATTTTTCGAGGTGTAAAGCAAGTCAAGAGTAGGTCAAGTGATTAATGGCGGGATTAATTCAGTGTTTTGCGGCGATAACAAAATATTAAAACATTTCTATTTTTACATGTACTTTGTGTTTACGATACTTACCAATACATTGTTGCAAATTGCCCGCGTATGCAAATTATGCGACTTTTAATTGCACTGTTTTGTTTAAGTCTCATGAATTTTCGTCATCATCAATCTATAAGCGTCCATCTGCTGGGATGATGAACTCAGGCCTTCCTTCAAAAACAATTATACATAGATAGATCGGTCTACTATTCACCATATTAAACCAAAGCTTTAGGTGGATTTTAACTATTGCGATTACACGGCAACAACTGGGACCACCAGTTGTATGTGCTTATGCTTACTTAACGTTTTAAATTTAACTTAACATCACATTTACGAATCACGGAAGAGCACGCAATATTTTGCAATATTCTGCAACGCAGAGCGCGCTAGCAACTGCGTTATCAAATCATAATACTCATTTTGACACGTGCTAAAATGTTTATGAAACCAGTCAACTATTCATGAATGAGTTAACACACATTCAACTATTTTTATGATTGCCATCTCAAAGTAAAAATATAACAAGTAGAGCGGAGCTAAAATAGTTTGGCAAATGTCCAATTAATTATTAAAACATTTAAGCACGCGACAAATACACCGAAAGAGGCGGGTGGAGTGAATAATTCATGCACTCCAAATTCTATCCCTAACCTACCTACATAAACTATTTCTATGCGGTTTTATATTACATAAAGTTAATTTAGAAAATATTCTTCTTTTTTGACAACCCTACCGTTTAATACTTCAAAAAATGGAAAATATTAAATTATAATATAAAAATAAAATAATTTTAATTTAATTTTTAATCTAGCTCATCGTTTATTAAGTATTCTTACCCATCGTTGTTTTATTTATCGTGTTGTATAGTTGCAAACTACAAATAAAGTCCTAGCCTTACTTACCTTTGTTAAAAAATAGGTTTATATAAAGAAGTTGCTACTGCCTACACTGTTAATGAAAGGCCAAGGGAAACAGATTTATATTTTTCATAGCCGGTAATAAACACAAGCTCCAAGATTAAAAGTTTACTACATAATATGAAACACAGCGATATCTGCAGGCGCGGATTGTTTGCAAACTAATTTTGTAAGCATTTTTCTTTTCTGCTCCTAGTCCATCTGAGATTTCATAAAACTTCATTAGCGAGTTAATGAAACATTGTTTACTTCTGTATTTTCTTAACTTGTTCAATGTTACAGCTGGTAAACGAGCATACCGTGCGGCCTGTCTAACGAAACGCAGCCACTATAATGAGCACTAGATATTTGCACAATAAAAATTAATATAAATTATTTGTATCAAAACATTCTTCATTATCTATTTATACGTAGACACTTACAACGCTTAAGTATTGTTCGCACTTCTATCAATAATTTTTGATTCGAATTCAAATTCTAAAAAAATAATTATACGAATGTTCTTTCCAAAATCCCAACAAATTTTACTAACGGTCAAGTAGGTAACAAACTGGATGTATCTGTTAATGGATAAATGTAAATCGTAAAAAAATATTAAAAGTCCACAACGCAAGCATGAAACGACTGTACCAACATGAAAATTGTTCACAAAGTAATAACATTTTATACAGCTTCATTAGTTGCACCCAGTTAATGAAAACATTATTCGCTAGCGTTTTAACTTAAACTTTAAGTTACATTCTAATCTTATCTTATCTAGTGGGGCCTGCAGAGGTCTCCCTCTCGCAGCAGGACGTCGACCCATTGGGATCTTTTGTGCAACCCCGTCCTATCACTCTGCCTCCTCAGGGAAGATAATTGCCATAAGCTTGGCAATGTCCTTGAGGGCGAAGAGCCTAAAATCTTCTGGTTTCGGGTAGGCCGATCCCAGAAGATTAATTATTTTTAAGAGTAGCAGTCACACAGTAGGTGCTGCATAGACTCCGTTTCCCCTCCACATGCCCTGCACAGGTTGTCTGTTGCTAGTTGCATTTTGTGGAGCATTTGTTTAGTGGCATAGTGCCCAGTCAGGGCACCGGTGATTAATCGGGCCTGCCTTCTGCTACCTCCGCATATGATCCTACTTCGTCCTACGGAGCCTTGGCCAATGAACAATTTTGAGTGTCTTATGCCGGGTAGCTCTTCCCATTCGGGTCTATGCCTGTTTTCAATGTCAAAGTCAAAGTCAAATTATTCAAAGTCAAATTATTTATTCAATGTAAACCTTTACAGGTACTTATTGACGTCAACACTAATAATAATTAAAAAAACAGTTAACTAACTTGTAGTTAAGACTTAACAACTAATTTAACTAACTAACTATAAGTATTTTGGATGTGGTCCTTGAAGGCTTTGTTGATGGTACTTGATGCTAGTGCCATAAACGGCTCAGGACCAATATATGGGGTTTTTGAGCCCTCCCAAGCAAGTGGATCGGCCATTTCATTGCTTTGGATTCCCATGTGGCCTGGTACTCAGATCAACCTCACCCTGTTGTGCCTACCTAGCTTGTTTAAGGCTGTCGTGGTTTCAAGCACAAGGCTGGAGTCGATTTGAGGCGATATAAGTGATTTGAGCGCGGCTTGGCTGTCACTCAGGATGAATATGTTACGCTTTTTAAGCAATTACATTACTAGCTATTCTAAATCTAACCCGGGATCTTAGGTCTAATATGATCCCGGGTGATTTGTAGCGAAGGGTACACAAGGTACAAGGTTTGGTTGGTGATAGGTAACGGGCAATGATTGGTCCTTTATGACATTTGCTAAGTTTTGCCTCATGTTATTCTGTGTATTGACGTATAATTCACTGCCGAAATATGTAGTACCATTCCGACTCCGAAATACCTAAAAACAATTTGAACGTGATTTGGACTCACCACCCTGATGTTAAGATTTATTTTTATGTATTTTTTGTAATAAACACCCAAAAGTAGTATTATTGGCCTCTTGAAGCACAATGATTGACCTAGCTACCAGACCTGATAAACAATGACCGGGCTAATCATTGCACACGTGGTGTGGCAATGAATGTTAGTGGATTATGCAATAGTGATGCGAAGCGACGAAAAAAGTCAAAATGCGTCTTTTTTTTCTTGCATTTTTTAAGATGCATCCTATCCCTAGACCTACACTCACATAAATAAAGGTTGATCAGCTAGCTGTCATACTTAAGAAAAGCCTCAAAAGGCAATGTGTAAATAAATATTGGACAACATCACAGACATTGATGTGACTCCGAGATAAGTAGCTAAAGCACTTGTGTTAAGGTTACTAGAACCAACGAAGGTACCACAATATATAATAACACCCAGACACAGAACAATACATGTGGTATCACACGAATGTTTGTCATGGGTGGGGATCGAACCCACGACTCTTGGCGCAGAAGTCCGGGTTACTACCAAATGCTCTAACAAGCCGTAGGTAGTGCCCAACCTAACCAAGGTACAGTAACACCTATTATTAAATACCTATATAGGTAACTATAAAAATGGATTGGTATTTAAATAAGATACCTACACAATGAAGAAGATAAGGGTAAAGTCAATGATATTATATAAAACAATGGTAAAGTTATTTAATTTTCGATTGACTGGTAAAATAAAACTAAACACATCACTACTATGTCTCTTTGGAGCCGATATGATGATTGGCCCTGATGGAATACAATCAGTGGCCGCGGTCAATAACTTCAAAAGCATAATGATTGGCCCTGCCAGTTTTTGTTAACAAAATGTTTATGACGGCTTTTGGAACAATTTTAAAAATAGCGTTTATAACTCGACACAAATTAAGTTTAAAATAAAATAGAATATTGTGAAACCGTATTTTAATTATTGGCCGTCATGCCATTTAATTAGATGTCCATGTAACTCGTAAGTACAGTGATTGACCGTCCAGTATTTTTTTTTGATGTTAGGTAGCCGGTTATGTTTGAGTTAATTAGCACGTAGTCAACCTAACTAAATGAAAGAATCAATTCATTTACTATAAGAAATCATAATAAACAAGACACGAAGCAATAAACTTAACCAGTCTTAACATAATTTGCTTAGAATCCACAGCTTATCGACGCAATCGCAACAGACAAACAAAAATATTTTTTTCTCATTGTTGCTGCTAATGAAATCATAAAGCTACAACAGGGATTTGTTAATTATGAAATGTAGGTTGTATAATTTTATTTAGTTAGCTTTATTTCTGCTGGTAATTATTAATATTTTGTTTTAAAATCAATCATTGGTGCGGGACCAACAATAGTACTTGTTACCTAGGGCTTGTTCTAAGTCAATTTGTCAAGTTGTTCCTCTTTTAATAACAAATATTATTAGTAGTACCGCTATAACACACTATAGCAGCTCACTAAAAAAATACTACCACCCCCCTCTCTTCCCTTGATCGTCGTAAAAGGCGACTAAGGAACTAACTGCCGTACTCAGAGACGTCAATTAAGTTTCTTGCTGTCACTTTCATATGACGTATAGTGCTTAATAGAGAAGGAAAGATATATAACTGTCATTAAAACTTAACTGACGTCTCTAAGTACGGCAGTAATGACTGCACATATATCCAACAGCATAGAGCGGCGATGGGCTCACCACCTATCACGCTGAGCACATGTGCTGATGGAATTTGGTGAAACGTGGACGTGGAACGTGGACTATGGCAGTGAAAGTTTCACCGCCGTGGTTCCCGTTTCCGTGGGAATATCGGGATAAAAAGTATTCTACGTAGCAATCCAGGTTATAAACTATCTATATGCCGAGTTTCTTCTAAATCCATTCAGTAGTTTTTACGTAAAAAAGTAACAAACATCCATCCATACTAACAAACTTTCGCGTTCATGATATTAGTAGGATGTTAAGATGGTGTTGCTAAAATTGTTTGGTCATAAAGGGAAGATGAATGAAAAAAGAGGCACAAAAAGTGTGCAAGAAGCGAGAGCGAATGAGATAGTTGGAAGACCTCGTGGGAAGAACTCGGCGAAGGTAAGTACTTCGACGAGTCCCCTTACTCTTGAAACCAATCGGTATTGGATCGGATTGGTATTGTGAAATTTCGTACTTTTAGTTACAACACCAGCGCTAACTTGTATTCATATGGGGTGAAGTAAATGGCATTGAGTTTTGTATTTTTATCACTCAATATCCGCGCAATGTACGAAACTTCACTATAGCAATCTCGATCGATCGGCATCGGTTTCAAGAGTAAGGGGGCTGATCGGAGACGTTCTTGTTAAACCACTCACTCGTGGAATTTTTCTGACACAAAAATTGGCGCAACTGTCAACGTCAAATTTGACAGAACCGAGCATAGACTATACGATATTGCGATCACGATGCATAAAATGTACCACAGAACCGAAATAATCAAATTTGTTCATACTAAAGTAGTCTGTAAGTCTATGAAAACACGGTACAAAGTCAAGTGTGTTTTTGTAGGTGCGGTCTCATGCGACCGCTTGGGGGTTAGGGGTAGGTCAGGTCAAGAGTACTCTAAATCCACGTACATTTAAGTAAAATTAATAAAACGCTAAAATATAAAACATTGAGCTATAAACGCAGCTTCATCTTAACCGAATGTTCAAATATTTGTAAAAATATTTCTTTCGGATCTCAGAGGTGAAAACTTCTAAGATTTGATGAAGCAATGTTGACTAAAAACATAAAAAAAGCATCAAGCACTGACAAATTTCGACGGTTGAAAGCCAGACCTCGGTAGCCAAGTGGTTAAGGCAGCCGCCCGGAATGCGGAAGGTGCGTGGTTCGATTCCCGCCTGAGGTTGTCGTCTTTTTTCAGTGTTTAAAATTTTACTTAAGTATATTTCAGCGTTAATAAAACGCTAAAATATAAAACATTGAGCTATAAACGCAGCTTCATCTTAACCGAATGTTCAAATATTTGTAAAAATATTTCTTTCGGATCTCAGAGGTGAAAACTTCTAAGATTTGATGAAGCAATGTTGACTAAAAACATAAAAAAAAGCATCAAGCACTGACAAATTTCGACGGTTGAAAGCCAGACCTCGGTAGCCAAGTGGTTAAGGCAGCCGCCCGGAATGCGGAAGGTGCGTGGTTCGATTCCCGCCTGAGGTTGTCGTCTTTTTTCAGTGTTTAAAATTTTACTTAAGTATATTTAAGCGTTAATAAAACGCTAAAATATAAAACATTGAGCTATAAACGCAGCTTCATCTTAACCGAATGTTCAAATATTTGTAAAAATATTTCTTTCGGATCTCAGAGGTGAAAACTTCTAAGATTTGATGAAGCAATGTTGACTAAAAACATAAAAAAAGCATCAAGCACTGACAAATTTCGACGGTTGAAAGCCAGACCTCGGTAGCCAAGTGGTTAAGGCAGCCGCCCGGAATGCGGAAGGTGCGTGGTTCGATTCCCGCCTGAGGTTGTCGTCTTTTTTCAGTGTTTAAAATTTTACTTAAGTATATTTAAGCGTTAATAAAACGCTAAAATATAAAACATTGAGCTATAAACGCAGCTTCATCTTAACCGAATGTTCAAATATTTGTAAAAATATTTCTTTCGGATCTCAGAGGTGAAAACTTCTAAGATTTGATGAAGCAATGTTGACTAAAAACATAAAAAAAGCATCAAGCACTGACAAATTTCGACGGTTGAAAGCCAGACCTCGGTAGCCAAGTGGTTAAGGCAGCCGCCCGG
Source organism: Scoparia ambigualis (assembly GCA_963921215.1). Lineage (NCBI taxonomy): Eukaryota > Metazoa > Arthropoda > Insecta > Lepidoptera > Crambidae > Scoparia > Scoparia ambigualis. Next base: position 5,743,119 of record OY992522.1, read on the forward strand.
AATGCGGAAGATGCGTGGTTCGATTCCCGCCTGAGGTTGTCGTCTTTTTTCAGTGTTTAAAATTTTACTTAAGTATATTTAGGCGTTAATAAAACGCAAAAAATATAAAACATTGATCCACGTACATTTATAAAAAAGGTTATGAGGCTGGCTTATATAATAATAATAATTTTAATACCATCGCAGTAACACAATTATAAATTTGATTATATTTTAGCAAAGGCCACATTTATAATTTAACAAGTTCAAACCGGTATCCCAACAAATTATTTCTTTCCCACACTGCGCGCCAGCAAAGAGAAACTCATCTGCTGGAATTCGCAATCGAACTTCGGACGTAAAACTGAGGTTGTTCCCAACTGAGCTATAACTATACCACCTTACTATCCTCGGGGCAATGAAGCAAACGAATTCGTACCTCGTTACGAACTTTAGTTTCTCGAGATCAGCCCGGCGTATCGGTTGGACGTTCTTAATGTTGGGCTGCGAAGAAGTTTTGTTTTTGTAACGTAGATACGCTTATCGATGAGAGAATGTATGTTACTTATTCATGCAGTTTAGTGGTCAAAGTCAAAGTTTTTTTTTTGTAAATTGATTAATTACAAATTCTTTTACACGTTAAACGTTGTAGAAGGTAAGTACAGGATAAAGTGAAACGACTTTAATCCACAAGTTCATGCTATTAAAATAATTTTCTGTTATCTATCTATCTTATTGTCGAAGTAACAAAAATAATAATTAAAAGACTGGTGGTAGATATTTACTGTCGGCCTTTTATAAACTGCGGCTTTTTGTCTCAAATTAAATTGTGTGACTGCATCGCGGCACTAACGATTGTAAAGAACGAGAAGTATGGAAAGATTTGGAGGAATCCTTTACATAGCATTTGGACGAAATATTACAATTATAATATATATACATTTCTATTATAGATTAAAATCATCATTTCCTTACTCAGGTGTATCCCACGACCGCTCCTACACCTTGTTCCGGCTGGGCCGAAGGGTGCCCAATCCCGTTCGGCAATTCGCCGAGGCCGGGCGGTCGGACGCGCTCGGCTCTGCACCCGGCACCATGGACGTGTTCGGGGGGCCAGCGATCGGGCAAGGCGCGGGCAGGAGTGAGGCGGAGTTCTTCGTGGACGGAAACCATTCGAGGGTAAGTTTTCTTTTATTTTAGTTTACATACTATTCTATATTATTGCACAAAAGATCCCAATGGGATGACGGGCTACTGCGAGAGAGAGATCTAAGGAAACCCAACGTGCTCGGCTCGGCACTCGGCACCATGGACGTGTTAGGGGGCCCGGCGATCTTGCAAGGCGCGGGGAGGAGTGAAGCGGAGTTCTTTGTGGACAGGATTCGAGGGTAAGCTTTTTCATCCCTTACGGGTAACCACTAGGCCTCCATCTCACCTGATGGTAAGTGACGATAAGGCCGAAGGTGGAATCGCTTCACCCGGAATCAACCACTGAGGAACAGCTTTCTTATCTCTAAGCTGTCGAAACACACCAATGTTACTAACATTGTTGTTATGACGCCAGACTTTAGATAAGATGGTGGCAGCTAGCCAGGCGGACTTACACTAACCAAACCAAGTACACAAAGATGTATTCTCCGCTGGGAATCAAACCCGCTACCTCTGGGTCTAAAACCGGTGTCTTAGCCACTAGACGACAGAGGCAGACAAAAACAGTGTTTTGTTTTGGTTTTTCATACTATTCTATATTGTTGCCTAAAAGATCCCAATGGGTCGACGTGCTACTACGAGAGGGAGACCTCGGTAGCACAGAATGTGTCGGTAGGCCCCACTAATATACATATATTATACATACATATAATCACGACTATTATCCCCGAAGTGTTAGTCAGAGACTTATAAAGACCGCAAGAGCAGTCCTCTGCCATAGTCAACTTTTCACTAAATAGCGACTGCACGTGTGCTCAGCGTGACAGGTGGTGAGCCCATAGCCGCTTTAAGCTGTTGGATGTATGTGCAGCATTTAGTCAGTTAGTCGCCTTTTACGACACCCAAAGGAAGAAAGGGAGTGGGTAGTATTATTTCATCGCTACGCAACACAGTTATCCGGAATCCTCCTAGGCAACGGGCTATCTTAACTGCGGGAACACAAGAATGATGTTAATACAATTTTTGTGAAATACTCAGTTTTAACTTAAAGCATAACCTATTATTAACCAAGCCAAGTACATTATGATATATTTAACTTTTTTTTGATATCCGAAGAAACGCTTTAATGTCTAATATTTATCAAATTCGCACTCAGAAATCAGAAACTTGTTAGTGGGTTTTCCAACTGTCTCATTCGCTATCGCCAACTCAATCACTGTTGGTAGTCTCTGTTAATTTTATTGGTATCACAGAGAAAAAGTAAAGCTATAGTATCTTAACGTTCACCACACATCTCAATCGTCAATCTTCAATCGAATTGAAGATTGACAACCAACCGTAAAACAACGATTTCCAATTACCCAAAATTATCGACAATGATCATAGTATCGTATCCCCAACAATTGCTATAGAATCATTTCAATTAAGATAATGACACGCCGACGGGACAGGTAACATTACAAATTCAATTAACGGACACAGCGGGCGCAGGTAAGCCGCATTCGTTATTACCATTACCATAAGGGTCAAATTTAAACATTACCCGAAACACAAAGGTCGCATAATCGAAAACAATAACTACAAAACGATGACAATAGCAAAAATTAAAATGCGAATTAACAATAACAAGGCTAGTAGAATGCGCTTACAAAACAATAACCGAAAATATCGTATTACATCACTAATTAATGGTGGAGAGAGAAAACGAACAACAAGTTACGATACGTTATACGTTACGGCCCGGAATAAAAAGGCGAGAAGTAATAAAAGGATATTTATCGGAAGCTCAACTGTGTGCTGTTTCTCGTTGTCTAATTCGGTTTTCTATGGCACGTGCGTTATGTTATTCGTCAGTTTCGTGACGTATGAAGAAAGGAAATGAGTGAAGTAGAATTACCGAATTGAAATGCACGTAGCCAGTTGCTTAGAATGTAGATAATAAGGTTTGACGGAGCTGACAACATGTATTACAAAAAAAAGATCCCAAAATTAGAAAAGTAACATAATTTTAAAAATAACCTCCGTGCTTCGAAAGGCCCAGCAGTGGGACGTTTATAAAGATGATGATGATGATAATGAAAGCTCCAGGGTTCATAGGCTAGTTAACCGATTCAGTAACGTGAAACAAACGCACTTAACAACAATAACAATAACAATAACAATAATAATAACAAATAACAATAACAATAACAATAACAATAACCAAAAATATCGTATTACGTCACTAATTAATGCCGGAGGGCAAACAGCAATTACGATAAGTCGCCGTCGGCCCGGAATAAAAAGGCGGGATTTAATAAAAGGGAAATTCATCGGAAATCTTTGTATCATTGGCAGTTAAGCCTTATTTGCGATTGTTTGCTGCGATGCGTTAGTTTGCGGTTGTTCCTCGATATCTAACTCTTATGATACGTAGGTCTACGGCTTTATGTTTATAAATAACGCTTTATCTGGCGTTTTGTCAACATGACCTTTTATGTTAGAACACCATTCAAAGTTAACAAATAAACTTAAAGCAAAGCTATGGCTAAGTAAACCCTACCGTAGAAACTTTGAACCTCGAAAGCTGCATGTAGAAACTTAAGTAAGTTAAGTTTCAAACTTTATTTTTGCAAAACCACCAGAATCGAAGACAGACATATGTTCCAGTTTTAAAACGTAACTCCGTGTGAGATATACGTTAGTACAGTTGAAATGAAAAACACAAATACACTTGGCTCATCAAATTGACACTAATAGCAATTTGTTCTAAAGAGATAAACGTTAAAAAAAACTCTAAACTGGCGTAATGCCAACAATAAAGAGTAATCAATATAGGTTGTTGATCTTCCTTTGTTTTTCCTATCGACTTTCCTCGTTGCCTTGCCCCAGTTCGCGTACTAATGAGAGAATACCTTTAGTTCCTTTTCAGCTCTAAATGTTTTTAGAAGTAGTGCTGTTAGTTTAGTTTTTAAAAGAAGTTCTGTTGCACTTCTTTTGCAAATAATTTTAACACAAGTTTTAAGATAAGCTGTGCTCTTTTACGACGACTTAAGATTTTGCATAAGTTATTAATATTTATAAATGCAAACGAATAGAATAGTCTATCTATATGTCGCAGGGATATGATAAAAACAGAGATTTGGTCAATTCCCTACGTGATTCAATCAAATCACGAGGATGTTAAAATAACAACACGATTTTACCATTTCCCTGAACAAATATAGGGATTTGAACAAATACCAGAACTGGTTCCGTGAAATGACCTTTAAGACAATCGCTATGCTGCGCTTCGCGATTGTCTTAAAGGAGATCATTCAGGCTCCATACATTTTTAGGCCTTCTCTGAAAGTGACGGCCAACAAAAAAAAATAGTACGTATTGTTAGAACCATTTGGAGTAATAGTTAATATGGCACAAAAGTTGTAGGATTGCTCTGAGCCAAGTTATACAAGTTCGATGAATCATCATTTTCATACATTTATTGATTTCTGAAAGTGCTGGAACTGGGAAACATAAAATAATGATAGATATTGCTAGAACTAATGATCTGAAGCAATTGTCATTGCAGCGCAAAAGCTGTGGGGTCATCATCTGTTCCGTTCATACAAAAAAAATTAGGATTCAATAAATGTATGAAAATGATGAATCTTCGAACTTGTATAACTTGGCTCGGAGCAATCCTACAACTTTTGTGCCTTATTAACTATGTCTCCAAATGGCTAGTTCTAATAATACGTATCATTTTTTTTTGTTGGCCGGCACTTTCAGAAAATGCCCAAAAAAAATTATGTCCTTTCTAACCTATCACGTGACCTACAGGAGTAGGGCAATTTATGTCCTAGTGGTGTTCAAATCCTTAGATTTGTTTAAGGAAATGATAAAATCGTGTTGTTATTTTTAAATCCTCGTGATTTGATCATCATATGACTGCGACATATTATTATATACTGTCTCACTGCTGGGCAAAGGGCCTTGATCATTGAAAGCAAGTCTTCACTACAATTGATGAACACACACAGCTACTCATCATCATCATCATCATCAACATCATCATCATCAGCCTACAAACTCCCCACTGCTGGACACAGGCCTCCCACGTGAACAATAGCACGTGTTGATATTGGGCCATAACCCACCACGCTGGTCCAATGCAGGTTGGTGGATTGTAACGACTGTCATCTTACGACAGCAACCGGAACCAACGACTTAATGTGCCTTTTGCCATTAGGAGCCAATTGATGAATCTGTTCCTCCCCATAGTTGATGAAAATTAACACCGACGACAATGCTAGGCTTCAGGATTTTTTTTTAATCAGTGCGAATAATTTTATATATCATTCGGTAACGTTAATAGACATCATTTTCATTTTTTTTTATTTATTTGTTATTAATTATTTGTCCGGCACAATAAAATAACTCGTGAATACCGGGCGAACGAGAGGTCACGTGCCGGTGCAAGTGCATTTACCCGCCCGGCCGCCTGGTATAGTAGTCTGTGTCAGAGTTCAATTTCGCGGTCCCGGTCGATTTACCATGATCAGCGGTATTTTTGTGGATATGTTAGATCAATTTTAGTTTCTTTATTTTTCACTTTAAAAAATTAAAATTAAATCTGTAGAGCTATGAAAATTTTTCCTGTCTAAGCTAGCATCATCGCCATTGGTTTCTATAGGACACTTCCCATTTTGATACACTTCACCAAGAAACCAATCTTGGAGGTTACTTTAGAGCTTACCGTTCGTAGATATGAGGAGTTTTTAAGTAAGTACTTAGATAGATAGATAGATAGATATGGTAGATAGATAACTCTTTACTTGCTAATACCACAAAGATTTACATAGAACAAACTTAAAAAAAAAAACAAAATTACAATAATACAATTCGATTAAAACTAGAGCCGCAATTTGACGGTCTTATTGCTCTAAGCGATCTCTAACGTCTGGTAGAGATTTACCGACTGGTTGTCTAACCAGTCGGATGGAGAGAACTGATAAACTTAAAATCGGAGGTGCAAATGATAAGTAGTTAAAATTTACAATTTTATACTGAGCCTTTATCTCACCTGATCCTATGTGATGATAAGGCAGATAGTAGAAGGGCACTTCACCCGTACTTCTCAACTACTGAGGCGCTACTGCCAATCTTATCACTTATTGTCGGAAAACAACTAGTAACTTTAGTGTATCGTGACTTATTTAGATAGGATGGTGGTAGCTAGCCAGGCGGACTTAAAACTAGAAATACCACCCACCAAACCGAGTGCAGCTCGCGGGGTATCGTACAAGGGACCTCTGAATCTGAAACCAATGGTCTAACCACTAGTCTGACATATAAATCAAATGAAACTGTGGTTTTGAAGCCCTTCGATATTGTTGAAAGCTTAGGAAGTGTACCGAAACAAAAGAAAGCTGTGTAATATCCCAGATAGAACAAGTCAATTTATGTAAATTACATAATATACTATAATTATTAGATGATAAAAGGTAATTTTAATAAGTTTGATTAGAACGATCGGTTCCCAAGGGCAATATAAAAATATATTCTCATTTACAACAAAGAATCTTTGGAACAGAACGATTTAACATTAAATCTCTCGGATGAGCTTTGTTCAATTTTCAATTTGAATAATTACTTGTATTATCGTACAAAGTAGATAAGTATTATTTTTGTATCTAACCATAGTAGATTTATTACTTATAAACATATTGATAAATAATAATTATCTTAATGATAACTTAATGTACTTAGTTGATTATTTATTTTAACTAATTACAAATTGCTAGTTACCATGTTTTTGTTGTCTTTGATTATTCAATATTTCTTTACTAAAAATAAAAGGCGACTAACAGACTAAAGACTGCACGCACATTAAACTGCATAGAGCGGCGATGGGCTCACCACCTATAATGCTGAGCACATGTGCAGTAGTAATTCGGTGGAATTTGGACTATACCGAGGACTGTTTGACTTGACACTGGCTAAATGATTTTATAAAAAAAGAAAAAAAAAGTGCAAGTATTGTAAGAAAAATAATTTTTGCTTTTACTGTAGATTGTGTAGAACTTATAATGTAGACATGCCAACGTGCCAACGCATTTTAAGTTTTATCTCGTCGCGTTACGGTACCCATGAAACAAGGGAAAACTTTTTCCGCTTCGCGTCGCCGAAAAACGGATATGAGATAATTCCACTCACACTTCACAAAGGGCTACACCAGCTACAGCTGCAGACGTCTCTGCGTCGATCCATCTGCTGCTGGCATATTAATTACTGGAACGTCTGAACGTATTAATTCTACCACGGCCCTTGGATTAGCAACGTAATTAACATACAAAATGTATGTTAATATTTAATTATCATCATCAGCCTATAAACGTCCCACTGCTGAGCACAGGCCTCCCACGTGGACAATAGCACGTTGGGATATTGGGCCATAACCCACCACGCTGGCCCAATGCGGGTTGGTAGGTTTTAACGACTGTCATCTTACGACAACAACCGGGACCAACGGCTTAACGTGCCTTCGGAAGCACGGAGGAGCTCGAGATGTTTTTAATTGGTCACCCATCCAGCGACCCGCCATTGCAAAAGTGGATTAGCGAGCAAGACTGCAACCCGAACGCGCTAGCCGCTGCGCAATCGAGCTCCTTTGATACTAAATTATTATCTTTACAATATTTTAAACTAAAGTTATCCAGTGTCTGTGCATGGCTCCGCTTTCTAAGCCACGCAATACATTTTAGGCGGTTTTCACTGATAGAAAGATAAATAAAGAACAATTTTTTTATGATTTATTGCAAATATTTTGTACAAAATGGCTGAAGTATGTGGACAAGGGCGCGCGCGCTGTGTTGTTTTTAAACTTTCTATAGTGGTCTTTAAATCGCAATAACTCAGCTAAATAAACGTTTTTTAGAAATGTTTTTTTAACAAACTATTTAGATACCTATATTTTACTTTAGCATGCAAAGTTTCAACAAAATAGGCTTATTAGTTTAAAAAAAATTCGACTTGGAAGTTTGTATGGGAAACCGAAATGCGTAAACTCTCTTAAGGGTGGCGAATGGGGGCCATTTCAGCCATAATGTGCTGTTGTCCATGTGAGAAGGCCTCTTGAAAAAAGACCACAGGTGGAACTTGAGCCTACGACCTTTCGCTTCTGGGAAATTCGAAATCCAATGATTAAATCAATCATATTGTTCCAGGTATCAGTGATGGCCCGAATGATTCCGTCTCCCGACTGGTTCATTGGTGTAGACAGCTTCGATCTGTGCGTTGACGGCAACTGGTTAGACAGCATCACTATAGAGGTAAGTTATATTATTTACATTATTCGTAATTTTGTTTTTTTTTGCAAATAAACTCGAAGAAATTAAACTTTAAAAAAAATACTGCCTCAGTTGGGAATCGAAGCCACGTCCTCCCTGCGTCTTCGATCATTTAAACATTATGTTAATCATAGTCATAGTCATAAACATTTATTGCATCATGTTGGTATGGTACATAGATCTTACAATAATATAAATAGTCCCTTAACATGACCCTGTAAAGGTATCGCAACAATTTGGCATTAACATGCAACAACATTTTAAATAATCACATAACGAAATATCCCTTAATTAATAAAACATTTCTGTGCTCAGTACATGCAACAAAAAAAACATTTCTGTACCTATTCGATACATGCAACAAAGTATTATATAACAATAACCTAACCAAAAAATATTTTAATGAATAAAAACATTTTTGTATCAAGTACTGCGCTGACTATTCCACCACCTAGGTATTGGTTAGACTCATCGAAATTTTTCAACGCTTTTGACTTTATGTTTTTGTAGTAAATTAATTAAGAAAGACAATTGTAAGACATACAATTTATTTATTTACATTCTGTTGGTGACGCTGACGACAATGATTTCTCTCGTAGGTGGACCCCCTAGACGCTGGCACAGACAACGGGTTCACATTCACCGCCCCGAACTGGCCCACTGCTCCCCAGGGGGTGGCCTACCGCATCACCTCCAAGTACCCCTCACACCCAGCCGGCTCGTTCTTCTACCCGCACTTGAGGAGACTACCGCCAATTGCGACTTTCCAGTTCATAAAAGTAAGTTAGATTTGGTGTACGGTCAGGCGTGCAGTTGAACTAAACTTTGAAATATACACCATAAGTTTGCTTAGAAAAGAAATCGTCGGGAACTTTTCCTTTACTGATCCATTTAGGGTTTCCACTTAGTATTATAAAAATAACGATGTTGCCATTTATGATTAAATCATATTGACGACACCTCAAATCGTAAAAGTTAGTTGGTTAATATTTAAGGATTTCCAAAAAAAACATTAATCATAGTAATATGTCAATATAATGATACTGATTGAAATACGCATTAATTGTCACCATTACCTCAATCACAAACATAATTGACTTGTGCGGTCGCGCAAATTGAATTCCAAGAACGCTTCAAAGCGGGTCAACATTCAATTTCCGTCACAATATTTATGAATAACTTTATCATTCAGCTGCGCGAATACGAGCTCTCCGAAGTGTTTCACCGGAGCAGCGACGACAGAAGATACGACGTTCTTCAGCTGGACAAGCTCAGCCACAACAGCATCGATGTGCTGGACGGCAACAGAGCTTTGTCCATAGCAGAAGAAGTGGAAAGAGCAGAGGCGCCCAAGATATACGCTGAGGGATCATTGACCACACCTGATGGAGCGTACTCTTACTACACCGTGTAAGTAGGCTGACTTCAGCACTTCGATATACGCCGCGGGATCCTAGTACCAACCTAATTGACTCAGCACCTTCTCGTAAGTTCCTCCAAGGTTTGTAACAGAGCAAACCTTTCTTATTTTAATAATCATATTTGTGATCATGATAGCAAAAGTCAAGGCCTATTAGGATTAGGGTCTAGGTTGGTAGGTTATCGCCTGTTTGCCTCATGTGCAATTTGTTTGTGTGAGAAGGTCTGAGCCTAACAGCAGGGACAGTTAACAAACACCATCAGCCTATAAACGTTCCATGTAGGCTGATGATGATTGAACCATTGGTTACGAAGACGAGATGAAAGACGTCCAATTTTAGACAAAGGCTTCCCTCAAGGATCTCCAACACGTTCGGTCTTGTGCTGTTCATCCAGCGTCTACCCGCAAACTTCACCAAATGGTCGGTCTACCTTGCTAGACTGGGCTGCCTACCTTTTTATATTAGGGAAAACTCATTACTGAGTACCAGCGCCGTTTAGTCCGTTCGTCACCTTTTGCGACACCCAACTGAAGAGATGGGACGGTAGTATTATGAGGGGTCTACTTTCAAAACCCCCTAAAGACACTTTTTCACAAACGAAGATAATTTTATTTTAAAATTCATGTTAAAATTTTAATACAAAACCGCATAAAGCATCGTTCGCGACGACAACAATAACGCCCCATAGCGACAGTGACAGTGTCTAATAGCGACATAATAAACTCCGCTATTGGCCAACTCTGTTTTAGTGGAATTTGATAGTGACGGACTGGCGCTTTAGTGGGTTTTGATACAAATGTCACTTTTCCTAATGGCTTTTATACGTGTTTTAGTGGGATTTGTTACGGAACCATTAGTGGACCGTGGAAGGAATTCACTGTATTTTGTTTTACTGGTAATACTCAAATTTTGACCAATATTTGTTTTAGGGGGTTCTGAAAGTAGACCCCTCTTCTATGAATGAGCCGCTACCAGCACACCACATTGGTAACAGAAATCGTTATACGGCAGTGTGAACTCAACATCCATCACGACTGAGGAGCCTCGATCAGCGAACGAACTGCCGACGTCAGGCCCCACTGCCAGCGAGCGGTCGGCGCTGCGCAGCCTCGCACGCCGCTACAGAGCTCGCCGGCGACGCAAGCTACGAGCCGACAACACCGACCCCGCTGAGCGGAGGAAGCGAAAAAGAGCGAGTGAGTACATAATACATACATAAATATTCACGACTATTATCGCCGAAGGGTTACTCGGAGACTAGGCAATTAGGACCTCAAAAGCAGTGCACTGAAACGTGGACACGTTTCACCAAATGAAAACTGCACAAATGCTCAGCGTGAGAGGTCGTAAGCTCAATCCCGCTTTATGCTGTTGGATATACAATCAGTTTTCAGTCGCTGTTCACGACACCCAAATGAAGAGATGGGGTGGTAGTATTCTTTTAATAATGATCCACCACATCATCGTTATCATTGGGTGTGTTATTCATAGCGAAGTTTGGAGGTCAGTCTTCAAAATTTCTTGCGGTCCCATGGAGTAGCTTTTAACTGACAATGCGATGAATTTATTTGTATTTCCAAGTTCAGTCCACTGTTTGATTTCGCCAAACCATTTACGTCTCGGACGTCTCGGATTTCGCTTTCCCGGAATTTTGTCTTCGAGGATTAGCCGTGGGAACGCCACCACAGACCATACTCAGGGTATGAACGATTTAACCAAAATCTTACTGTGGTGCAGGGTTGCTTGACTGCCGCGTGTCAGACTGGGGCGAGTGGAGCCCGTGCCGCAGCGACGGAGGCTGCGTCGGCTCGGCGCTGCGCACGCGCCGCGTGATCCGCCGCCAGCGGCCGGGCGGCGCGCCCTGCCCGCCCACCGCGCAGTCCAGGTGGTGCGCGACCAACTGCACGAGCACGACTGCCGAGGACTGGCGAAGCAATCTTACGTAATTCCAAATTCGAAAATTTAAATTTTTCCTTTCTTTTGTTTTGTTTTTATTATTTTTATGGCGTTCCGAAACTGCTGTACTGCTGTTGTTTTAGATACTTTTTCGTATGAAATGAAGCCGTTTAAAAATGTATTAATAAATAGACTTGCATTAAGTAAACAAAACCATGTTTTATCATAACGAAATTTCATTTTTAGATTGCACAGTTGCATGTGTCATGCTACTTTGCTGAAACATCAGATAGATATCTAGTCTTAGACCTTAAAAATACCTTTAAAACTATAAAATTGTTTCAAGTGCTACTCTTAGTAACAAAACGTACTTAATCAAAATATTCAGCATTTGATGTATGTGTAGTTTTGGAAAGCATTCTGTAACAGTTCGAATACCCAACTTTAAATTGCAAGCTCAAAAAACTCTTAAAATTTCTTTAAAAACTTCATCGTTAACAACAAGTCCTTTTTTAGCGTTTTGTCTGTCCGTCCAAGTGTATCGGTTAATTTTGAATATTTCATTTGTATTTCAATGGTTAGGAGAATGGTCAGTCACGAATGTTGATCATTGATGATCTTGAACGATTTTATAATTTTTCGTATCACTTCTCGTAAGTAAATAATAAATGAAATTTGTGATGATTTTTTTTCGAAAATTCGATGTTAATAAATGACAGTCAACCTTAGATTAAATCAACAACAGTATGATCTGTCTTTTCTCTAATGATTAGCTGTGAAACATAAGAGCATCACTAAAAAGAAAGAATTTCTAACGTCTAATCATTGAAACTGGACGAGGAAATCAACAATTGACATTCGTGGCGTGTCGATGATGATGTAAAAATTAAAAGAAAACAATAAAAGTTTTGTAAAAAAGTGTTAATTAAGCGAGAGATGACTGTCGATGTTTGGATTAATACATAGCGTTACGTTTGTTTACCGCTGTATCTAATTAGGCTTCTTATAACTTTTCATTTGTTTGTCAATTATTGTTAGTGTCGCTAAGTGATAGTTTAAGCGGAGATGTGACTTCAAACTTCAGTAGATATTCCAAATTGTGGTGCCGAGTCTTGATAACACATCGTCATCAACTTAAGGTGTAGTCGAAGTCAATAATATCTTAGCAATTTTGTTTCTTAACACATAAGTGCTGTTGAGTTAAAATACATTATAAATATTGTGCCACGGTTATTTGTACTGACAATAAGCTAAACTTTAAGGTATTATTGATCTCTACTATACTCCCTTTTTGTAATAAACCATGTATCATGCTGAATGCTACATGCTAGAATGCTTTCTATTTAGTTTTATTTCTATTACCATTTTGCTCTAGTACAAAACATAAATCGTGTCTTATGCTATACAATTACTAAAAAAAAAATTATTTACTAAGATAGCACAGGACTGTGCTATCGAGTCTAGAAAATAGTACACTTGTGTTATCACAAAAAGTATTTTAAAAAAATCACGCAAACTATGTTATCTTTGTACTTTCCCCATCACCATTTAAATCCTTCGACATAAAGCTGTCAGTCCCACTCACTCGCAGATGATAAAGTTTAAGTTCTAGTAACCAAACTTTGTGGAAGTAAGTAGCAATACAATACAATAACGTATTGAATTAAATAGTTAAAGATACATATCGTTTACCTAAGTATGTAACATTGTGACAGTATCTCAATAAAATGTAGCATTTGTTTTTAGAGTAAATACAACCCAAAGAAGCAGCTCTTATTTTTCATACAAATAAGTAAGTGTAAAAAATATTAAAAAAACTAGTTAAGTCAGTATTTAGATAAGTTAGAAGTTAAGGGATCGAAAGCCTTCTAATAAAGCTATAAAATTCGAGATTATTCACTTTTTTAATATGTTAATTGACAAACTTACCATGAACCTTTTTATACTCTATTTTTACTGTTTGTTTTGTTTGTTCAATTTTGATTTAAATAGAATAAGCGTTTGCAATTATATCGCACTCCTAACAACTTAATTTTAAATGTAAATGAAAACTTTATAAATTTAAAGACAAATAAACAGGAAATGTTTAAAAAATCTTGGCATCCTCCAATTACTTATAAATAAATTTAATTATAAAACTGTTTTATATAAGAAAAGTTACATCAATAAGAATTCACTGTCTTCTCAATAATGTGAAAAAAAATGACATAAATGTTGGAGTAGAAGTGAGAGTTTGTGGAAAAAAACCTTAAAAATTCGCTTATGCCAAAGAACTTTAGGCTTAGATTACAACTGCATTTGCTAAGTATATATTTTGTCATCCAATACCAACCTGACAGTTATATAATAACGTTTATTTACTATCGAAAGATCTTCATTAGGAGCTTAGGTGTTCTCGAGAAAAATGTAAAGGTTTATGTAGATTGTTCAAACAATTTGAAACTATAGGTAAATGTAATATAGAGCCAACATGAAAGCTGAAAATGTTAACCTTAGCGTAACTATTGGAGTATGTGTATTTTTTACAATGTAAATTATTCTGATTTCAATAATAAAACATCTTAAATAACAATAGTGGTGTTTTAATCACATGTTTGTGAAATTATTTGTTTTTTATGTTACCTTCCTATCATGGAACCCGCCGACCCGCATTGGGCCAGCTTGGTGGATCATGGCCCAGTCTCCTCATGTGCTGTTGTGAAAGTGGGAAGCCCTGTGCCCACCAGTGGGAACCTTAAAGGCTGATGATGATGATGGTAATGTTGTCTACAAAAGTATTCACCAAAGATCGGTAGGTAAAAGCGTATAAAGGTTGATCTGTCATACGTATATTACATATCTACGTACAATCACGACTATTATCCCCGAAGGGTAAGTTAGAGACTATAGGCAATGAGGACAGATAAGGCAGTTCTATACGCAGCAGTGCTCAGCGTGACAGGTGGTGAGCCCATCGCCGCTCTATGCTGTTGGATGTATGTGCAGTCTTTAGTCCGTTAGTCACTTTTTACGACACCCAAGGGAAGAGAGGGGGTGGTAGTATTCTTTCACCGCTACGCGACACGGTTATTTTAATTACTATACGAGTTCGTTTAATTATCATTTCGATGTAATTCCATGGTCGCTTTAGTTTCAAACGGACGCGCTACACAAAAGAGTTGCAAAAAGCTGTGCATGTGATATAGTGAATTACACTATCAGCACGTACTCAATAGTACGTGATAATTAAGGTCTTCCTGATTGACAAGGCGTCCTTCCTCTAGTCACGTATAGATGTGATGTTAATTAGTATTTAAGATGATACACTAGAGGATAAAGAGGATTGATTCAACGCAAGACATTGTTTCATTTCGGGTCTCCATCCCAACGCCATTACATGGCGACCGTGACATGGTGTCACAAGTCCGCGCCGCGAAATCGCTAGTTGAAGTCTACAAAATATCAGGAAAATAGTGCTACACGGGCCTACAAGAAGGACGAAGGAAATAAGAAGAAAAACTGTAAGCCAAAATTGTTTAACTATGGGAAACCCACAATCTAAAGACAATATTATTGTCAGTCAATCACCAACTCAATCGGCGGCAGCATCAACTCCCTTGGCCGTTGGGATGCAACTTTCAGAGATCTTTTTACTGACCATCGTCGTTGTACTAGCGGGCTATATAGTACTTAGGCTGCTACGTTACTTCAACGCACGACTATTAGAAGAGGTAGAACGCAGAGCGGTTCGACGGGCAATTGGACCAGCACAGAACGTGTAAGCCAGCACGAATTAATATAACTATGCTACCAAGAATCTATGTGTGTGTGTGAGTGATTTTTTTTTCTAAAGTGTGTTCATGGCAAACCTGTCAGAACTCTTGAGTGAGCTTAAGGCTATTAGAGACTCTATTATTAAATTAAGTAAGGACAAACGTTATTCCGCTCAGGGGCAGAATAAGTTTTTAAGAGCAAAGGAAATTAAAAATATTTTTGAACAAATATCTGCAGACTTATGTAAAAAAGGGATAGATGCTGTAGAATTACAAATAACAAAAGCAATATCGTCAAAGTTTTTATGTAATTTTGAGGAAATCGAGTCACTCGTTAACCCGCATCATTCAGAAACGATCACAACCATGGCCACGTTCGATCTAAAAGTCGCGCTCACGCTCCTC
The DNA here is from genome assembly GCA_963921215.1 of Scoparia ambigualis. Lineage (NCBI taxonomy): Eukaryota > Metazoa > Arthropoda > Insecta > Lepidoptera > Crambidae > Scoparia > Scoparia ambigualis. The sequence continues at coordinate 5,759,031 of OY992522.1, forward strand.
CCAGTAGTAGATTGCGACGAAACGCAAATTAACCAACTAATAGACGGAATAGAGTATTATAGTAGTACCCTTAGAAACGAGGACCAGCCTCTGTTAATCAATTTTGTTTTAAAAACTCGTCTTTCTAGCAGTGCTAAAACAAAAATTAATAAGTCTTATGTGTCTGTGGCAGACCTAATAAAAGATATAAAAAATGTTTTAATTCCGATAAAATGATACACAGCCATTTTAGACCGAATGCTACGATGTAGGCAAGGAAACAAGACCATAGAAGTGTTTGGTAGTGAAATCGAAAAAATGTCCAACGATTTAAGTACAGCACAGGCTAATGGAGACGAGTCGGCATATAATTTATTAAAGCCGATTAATGAAAAAATGGCTATCAAGCGTTTCGCTGACGGCCTAAACAATGCTCGTACAAGCATTATAGTTACGTCTAGGTCCGTAAGCACAGTTAGGCAGGCAATAACTATAGCCTTAGAACAAGAAGACTCGGTAGTGAAACCACCAATAAACAATTATGTTAACTATGTTTCGAACCAGCGATTTGAAAAGATAAATAAAAACTATCATCAACAATATAATAAGTCACGTAACAACAACGCGACGAGTCAGCAAGGTCGAGGTCGTGCCTACTATAACTCGAATAGGTTTCAGGGTCAGCGCAACACCAGGTTTACGTCACCTCATAATAAACGTAGGAATGTACATTTCTTAGTTGACTCAGCAGAACAGTCTAATGACGAGAACGAAAGTGAACGTCAGAGTATACGTCAGAACGAACATCATAGCGATGATTTTTTTCGTTCTGAATAGCGCTGAGGTAGATATTTGTAGTTATGGTAGTGGTAATTACGTTTGTTTTACTTGTAGTCAAACTCAAATTTCTCTATTAGTAGACACAGGAGCAAGCATTTCAATTTTAAAGTTAGATTGGTTAAATAAACTCCGTAGCGTGTCCCGCGACGCAAAGCTAGTAAGGGATGAAATTAAGATTAAAGGAGTATGTGGGGATCTAGTATCAATAGGTTATGTTTATCTAGACTTATGTGTTAACAATTATAATTTTAGGCATAAGTTTTATGTGTTTAGCAACTTCCACTGTAAAAATGATGGAATTTTAGGAGAAGATTTTTTATTAAAATATAGTTGTAAAATTAACTATGAAAATAAGCTGGTTACATTACAGGATAAGATAAGTCTAGAATTAGGCTTAGGTAAAAACATAATAACGACTATTCCAGGGAGATGTGAGGTCGTAAAATATGTTTCGTCAGAGATAAAGGGCGAATGTGTCATTTTAGCGGAGGAAGTTATTGCAGGCGTATTTGTAGCAGGCGCCGTGGTAGTAGGAGACGGGAAAAAGATTCCGGTGCGATTTTTAAACACACGGGAAGAAGATGTAAAATTAAATAACTTTAGCCCGAAAATTAGAAAATACTCGGATTATTTCGTATGCTCTTTTGATACGGAAAACGGAAAATCTGTCGAGAGGGTTAAACAACTATTCGATTTTCTTAAATTAAAAACATATCTTGGTGATGAAGAGAGACGGTCTATTGAGAAAATATGTGCAAAATATGCAGATATCTTTCATATGCCGGGTGATAAGCTATCCGTTACAAACTTATACGAGTACAACATTAAACTGCAAAATGACGCGTCTCCTGTTTATGTCAAACCGTATAGAATACCGCACGCTCAGAAGGCTGAGTTAATAAAACAGGTAGGTAAATTGTTAGAAGAAGATATTATCGAAGAGTGTACCAGCGAATGGTCTTCTCCATTATTATTACTTCCGAAAAAAGCTGACAGTAGCGATGAAAAAAAAGTGGAGAATCGTAATAGATTATAGACTTTTAAATAAAAAAATAGTAGACGAAAAGTTCCCGTTACCAAATATACAAGAAATTATTGACTCACTTTCGGGATGCTTATACTATTCTCATTTAGACCTCAGTTCTAGTTATTACCAGCTAGGGTTATCACCAGAATGTAGGAAATTCACTTCTTTTACAGCTGATAAGCAATATCAACTGAAAAGATTACCTATGGGTCTCAAAACGAGTCCTAGCGTATTTTCTAAACTTATGTCTATGGCTCTATCGGGTTTAAATCACGAGATATGTTTTCTATATCTCGATGACGTAATAGTTTTCGGGAAAAGCCTATCGCAGCATAATACAAATTTAATGAGTGTATTTGAGAGGTTTAGGTCAGTTAATTTAAAACTAAACCCTTGTAAGTGCGAATTTTTGAAGAAAGAAATTAATTATTTAGGGCATGTTATTACGCCAAACGGGGTGTTGCCAGACAACAGTAAAATCGAGGTCTTGGAAAAGTTCCCAGTACCTTAAAATGTAAATGAGATTCGTCGTTTTGTGGCTTTTGCGAACTTTTATAGAAAATTCATAAAAAACTTTGCCACAATAGTGTACCCACTAAACCGTCTTTGTAAGAAACATGTCGAGTTTCAGTGGACGGAAGAATGTGACGTGGCATTTCAGACCTTAAAAAAGTCACTTAGTTCATTTCCTGTCTTAGATTATCCAGATTTTGGAAAAGATAATGTCTTCCGGTTGCAAACCGATGCGTCAGGGGTAGCCTTGGGGGCTGTATTATCAAATGGAAATAATAAGCCCGTAGCTTATGCAAGCAGACAATTAAACAGTTCAGAAATAAACTACCCAACCATTCATAAAGAGTTATTAGGGGTAGTGTGGGCTATAAAACATTTTCGACCATATTTATACGGACGAAAATTTAAAGTATTAACAGATCATAGACCATTGGTTCATTTATTTAGCATAAAAGATCCTAGTAGCCGTTTAACTAAGTTTAGACTTTGTTTAGAAGAATATGATTTCGATATTGAATACATAAAAGGTTCCGAAAATGTAACGGCAGATGCCTTATCGAGAGTCATTATAACATCAGACGAGTTAAAAAATCTAAATTCAAATTTTTTGGGGGTAGTAACCCGTTCAATGAAAAGAACCATGGAGCAAAATAATGAACCCGCTACCTCTGGAAGTAGCAGGGTTGAGCCCCCTGTTGATCATAGGCAACCAAGAGTGGTAGATATTATGCAGAAATCACAAAATGATGTAAGGTTAGATATTTGTTCGTATGAAAACTTCGTGAAGTTGAGGAAAAAGAAAAGATACGTCTCACAGACGGGTGATATGTTATTTAGTGACTCTACTATTTACATAATTCAGGAATCTCTACTAACGGAGGCGCGCCGAGACGCAACGATAGGAGAACTGAGTGCATTATGTAAAAAATATAATATTGTAGAAGTCGTTGTGATTAAAAATGGGTTTAATAAAAAGTTTATTAAAATTTTGACCCAAACTTTCATGAAACATAAAGAATTACCGCGGTTATGTATTATTAATAACCAAGTTGAACATGTTACAAATAAAGACTTGATACGTGTTATACTAAATGATTATCATTTATTGCCGACAAGTGGTCATGTAGGCATAAATAAAATGACTAAGAATATTCGAAAAAAATATTTTTGGAGTAATATGCAAAAAGACATAACTGAATATGTGACTCGCTGTAAAGATTGCCAAAAGCAGAAATTTTGTAATAAAAATAATAAAGAGAAAATGGTAATAACCACTACAGCATCTACTTCTTTTGAAAAATTATATTTAGATATTGTGGGGCCGTTGGAGGTCGATAATTTGGGTAATAAATACATATTAACAATACAATGCGAATTGACAAAGTTTGTAGAAGCTTACCCAATACTTGATAAGTCAGCTGAAACTGTTGCTAGGGTTTTTACTGAAAATTTTATTTTACGATATGGTACTCCCAGGGTTATTGCGACTGACTGTGGAACGGAATTTATTAATTCCACGTTAGAAACAGTATGTAAATTGCTAAATATTGATAAGTTAAATTCAACACCCTATCATCATGAGAGTATAGGTTCGCTAGAAAACTGGCACAAACATCTGGGATGTTACTTGAGAATACAAACACAGAATCAGTCGGCAAATTGGAGTACCTGGATACCATATTGGTGCTTTGCTTATAATAATTCTGTAAATACTAGTACCAAATACTCCCCTTATGAACTAGTTTTTGGGAAAACATGTAACGTACCTAGTAATTTAGTTAGTAAAGTTGATCCCTTATATGTATACGACAATTATCCATCGGAGTTAAAATTTAGATTGCAAAAAGCTCATAATGATGCCAGGAACAACTTATTAATATCAAAACAAAGTAGAAAAACTAATTATGATTTAGATTGTAAGGAAGTACACTACAAAAAAGGTGATCTACTCTTGTATAAGAATGAAAATTATAATAAATTGAATGACTTGTATTTAGGTCCATTTGAAGTTTTAGAAGAGCTAGGTACTAATGTAAAAATATTAAAGAATAATAAAGAATATATAGTTCATAAGAATAGGACTAAGATATTTAGAAAATAAGAGTTTACTTTTCAGGGAAGGGATGCCTAGCCTTTTCAGGGGAGGTGTGATATAGTGAATTACACTATCAGCACGTACTCAATAGTACGTGATAATTAAGGTCTTCCTGATTGACAAGGCGTCCTTCCTCTAGTCACGTATAGATGTGATGTTAATTAGTATTTAAGATGATACACTAGAGGATAAAGAGGATTGATTCAACGCAAGACATTGTTTCATTTCGGGTCTCCGTCCCAACGCCATTACATGCAGTACACTCGGCTGCGTATTAACAATGATATCATATTCGCCTCTGTGGTCTAGTGGCTAAGCCACTGGTTTCAGACCTTGAGGTCCCGGGTTCGATTCCCAGCGGGGGGCACATCTTTGTGTGCTCGGTTTGGTTGGTGGTATGGCTGTTAAGTCCGCCTGGCTGCTACCACCATCTAATCTAAGTTTGTCGCCATAACAACGATGTTTATAGCATTATTGTGTTCCGTACAGTTTGAAATAAGATAGCCAGTTCCTCAGTGGTTGAGGATTCCGGGCGGAGCGCGCTTCCACCTTCGGCCTTATCGTCACTTACCATCAGGTGAGATAAAGGCCAAGCGCTTACCCGTTGAAGAATAAAAATAAAAAAGGTATCCAAAACTGTCAAACTTCTACAATCAATATTGATCCTTACACCCAAGAGATAAAATCCAATACGTGTTGAAGAAATTTCTCATTTTGAAGTAGGTAGTTTTAAATCTGTATCTAAAACTAATTGTAAACCTTAATTTGGAAGTTGCATAAACACATCTTTAAAAAAACACTTTTAAAATCCTCTTAAACTCAATATGAAAACCTTAACCCATTAAAACATTCACACAATAGTCCAACCTTTTTGCAGACGACTGAGAAGTAGACGTAGGAAATTAAAGATTGTATCTCCATAACGAGGTCCTCGCCGTTAAAGGAAACTAAAGTTTGGGTGAGCGTTAATTCGAGCCATTTGCACAGATTGTCTGTCTGGATGGAAATTATAATAGAAGACTGAAATGTCTTTTAGCCTTGACTCTTTCAAACTTGATAGTTTCGTTCTTCTTACATAATTAGGATTCGAGTACATGCTGGGTAGAGTGGCTGGATAACATAGTTTTCACGTTCGGGTAATCTTGCAATTTAAGTAGTTCCTACCTAACTTTCGCAATGGCATTTTACTTAAAAAAATCTACTGCTTTATCTAAAAGTTTCTTTCTTGAGCATCCTACCTTTCTCTTGAAGAACTCTTTCGTATTATTGTTGACTTCATTACTAACCAGCCCCCTTACTCTCGAAACCGATCACTGTTGGATCGGATTGGTATTGTGAATTTTCGTATTTTTAGTTACGACACCAGCGCTAATTTGGATTTATATTGGGTAAACTAAATGGCTTTGAGTTTTGTATTTTTTCACTCAATATCCACGCAATATGAATTCATATTAGCTCTGTAGCCTAATTCACGTAATAAAACTTCAACGGCATGCAAGCGATTTGATCGCTGAAGTCACTTTTCGTATTCACGTATCAATCGCACGATTTTGTTTAAGTCGGTTTTGTGTAAGCGTATTCACGTGCATTAATCGAAGTTCGATCGTTGCCTCCGCGGTATTCACCTATTATTTTGACGTTTAGTTTTATCGGATTTTAGCGATTAAACGTCAAATTAGACAGTTTCCAAGTCGTTGGAAAAAAATAATAAACATTTCTACATGTTTTGTTAACAAAAAGTATTAGAATTTATTTGGTAGAACTGTAATGGCAACATTATGTTTAAATAGTTGACAAATCGCTGAGTTGCGATCCTATCGAGTAATCGTTCTATCGAAATGATAGGTGAATACGGATTTATGACTGTTTTTCAATAGGACGACTTCTAAACGTAAACGACATTTCGACTATTACGAAATACGTGAATCAGGCCACTGCTGTCGTAACTTAGGAGTACGAAAATTCACAATACCAATCAGATCCAATAGCGATCTGTTTTTATAGTAGGTAGTCTAGATACCTATTTTAGTCTTGTTTTACAATTTCCTTGTTGTGACAAATACAAAGTTACAGTTAATTACTGATTACATGGATTTTGAAGCTCATTGATTTGATTATTTCTCTGTTTTTCCTATTAAGCGCCAACATTATTTATCTTACAAGTTATTACAGTATTTATGTAACCAAGTGACAGCAAAGAGATTCAGTGTAAGACCCTAATTTCGAATGCAATCATCATAGATTATGATAGCCAATAGATTTGATAATCTATTCTGATCTCTCATGATAGATGTTATGAACAAGTAGATATGAAAAACGGTACTGTCTCTCAATATCTGTAAATGGAAATGCGGTAATGTATTGTTATAATGGTTTGGTGCTGAGTTGTTGACGACCGATTTTATTTTGATAATTTCTTTTCATTTAGATAAAAAGATAAAAAGCATTAATTTCGACAAAAACATAATATATACCTAGGTATATAGATTCACAAATATTACCCCCAATGAGTTAGTTAGGCAAAAGGAACCGCAGAAAGAGTCCACCGCCATCAAAGTCAAAGTCAAAGTCAAATTATTTATTCAATGTAAACCTTTACAGGCACTTATTGACGTCATTACTAATAATAGTAAAAAAAAAGAAGTTAACTAACTTGTAGTTAAGACTTAACAACTAATCTAACGAGCTATAGTCTGTGCCAGACAAATGCGCATCGCTACCCCCAGTACCACTGCATGCCGAAACAGAATCGCGTTGAACCGAAATATAAGCCGTGGTCATAGAATTGTATAAACAAACGTATCCTGGTACGAGACAAAAATAGCGGGCAATTGTCTCTCCCCTAGCGACACAAACGGCTAAAACTTATAGGTAATTTATCGTTTTTTTGGGATAAAAGGTGCATGAAGAATGATAAATCATAATGAATTGTTCACTTAAGTTATTACTATAAAGAATAAAATTAAATGTGATTTCCAATTATCATATTGATATTGTTGTAAGTAATAGAAATTGGAAATAACTGAGTTTTTGAAGTAAAATAAAGTTAATTAACCATAGTCCTTTCACCAAATTACAACTGTTTATGTGTTAAGCGTGATAGGTAATGAGCCCATCGAAGCTCTCTGCTGTTGGATGTATGTGCAGTCTTTAGTCCGTTAGTCGCCTTTAACGACGCCCAAGGGAATAGAGATTCTTTTGGTGAGTAGCTATTTATTAAACCACACGTCTCTTTCAACAAATAGTTGTATTAAAATAGGGTTGCAGAGAAAGTCATGATTTTTTTTTATTAAGGGGGGGGGGCTTAACGGTGAAAACGGAAAAAATGTGTGTTTTCTATTAGCTGTTATTAAAAATATTTTAGATATTTTCTCACTGAAATTTTCAATATGTATTACAGAACGTATGTGTGAGGTATCATAAACACGTAGGTACCTTTTCAATTTCTTGACTGATTTGAATTTCCAAAAAACCAAACATTTTTATTAATTTTTCGATAAAAACGTGAATGGCGCTTACGAATTATCGCGGACCCCGCACCGCGCAACCCCCGCGGGGCCTGGAATTTTCGCTGACCGCCTAACCCCCTCAGGCCATCATTCACACAAAATTAAAAATATTTTAATATATATCATCAAAATATTTTTAATCAATGACACTTGAAAAATGATTCAAAGCTTAAGATTAACTTGGGCTACATAATATTTGTGGTGAGCGTAGGAATATTACTATGAATTATTTGTACAAAAACCAATTTCAGTGCTTAATTATTACGCAGGTATTTAGACAGTGAGCTCTACTTAAAGATTCATTCATTAAAAAATGTTACAAGCTCATTAAAATGTTCGCTCGCGAATGACGCCGTTATCCAACGGGTAATATTAAATGGATTTCATTAAATTTAATGAGAATTTACGCGGATAAATGAATTACCTACTAATGAAACATCCGTGCGTTAAATTTTAAACGAGCTGAAATTTTAACTATGAATATTAATTAAAAATTTACAAAAACGAACGGAACGAAGAATGAATAACACTTTATACGTTTTAGGTAATTTAGTTTTATGTAGGTAATAAATATTATAAAGGACCGAATCAATAAATTGCATACACACAAATGCGTGTGTATGCAATTTATTGACGCGTAATTCATCGTGTCTTTAAAACTGCATAAACCATTATAGCATTAACCGTGTGAAAGAATACTACCATCCCCTCTCGTCCCTTGGGTGTCAAAAAGGCGACTAATGGACTAAAGACTGCTCAACATCCAACAGCATAAAGCGGCGATGGGCTCACCACCACCTGTCACGCTGAGCACATTGTACAGTCGCTATTTGGTGAAAAGTGGACTATGGCAGAGGACTGCTTTTGCGGTCCTCATTGCCTAGTCTCTGACTAACCCTTTGGATAATAGTTTTGATTATATGTATGTATATGGAAAACTGCATCCAGCAGTGATCCAGCAGATTTTATAATGGCTCGATCTACAACTCGATCCTGAATCCGCAGTGAGTTATCAAATCCACCTTCTCTGAATTGATTTGTAGGCTAAGTCACAAAGGTCACTCTTGAGGAACGTGAAGGTCGAAATAAAGCGAGTTTGAAAAGCCTTAAATAAGTAACATGTATAACAGGTGGTTTAATAAACAAAAAATTCCTTCAATAAATACTTTTTAAAATATAAAAAATAAATTTAAATTATCTTTCTACGCAAACACTAATCCAGCAAGTAAAGCTGTTTTTGATAATTGTTTAAATGAAATGAAACACTTTTTTGCGGATTAACTCGCGTTTAATTTACTATTTACATAGTTTTTTATATTATCCTGACGCTCGAACTCTTTACAGGGTCCGTGGTCACAGGGAGACACTTCGAAACGTCAGGATAATATAAAAAAAAAACTATGTAAATAGTAAATTAAACGCGAGTTAATCCGTACAAAAGTGTTTCATTTCAATGTGTAGTGCTCGCTTAAACCTCAGAAAACAATACTTGTTTATATGGTTAAACTATAATAACGGAGAAAAAATTCACCCAGACCCGAAATCAATTTTAAAAACTGATTTCTTAATTGACAAGCAAACAGGCAATTGAACCTGGTACCTCAGAGATGGTGCGGCCACTATAACCTCTCGAATATATTGCACAAAAGATCCCAATTTGTCGACGTGCTGCTGCGAGAGGAAGACCTATGCAGGTCCCACTAAGATAAGATAAGAACCACTCAACCATGAAGGTTGTAAAAGACTTTCATATCATCTAAAAATAGATATCTAAGAATAGATCATACTGTAGTCCGAAAGCTATTGCCGATTCTCATTGACGAGGTTATTTATAGCCGCCGCGATGCTTCCGGCGTGGGCGGCCCACTTCTACCTAATCTCCTGTTTGTTGGGCATCGATTACTGTCGCGTTACGTCGGTAGCGTGGGATGCGATTTTTGTAAATCACCGTCATCGGTCATGATTAAAGCTCATCTTGATATACAACATACGATAAAAGTTAGTTAGAGACTTGTCAATGAGGACCGCAAGAGCAGTGCAATGAAACAGTTCACGTTTCAACAAACAATAACTGCACATGTGCTCAGTGTGATAGGTGGTGAGCCTATCATTGGACGTAGGGGCACATAAATTGAAATAAAACAATATATCCTACTAATATTATAAACGCGAAAGTTTGTAAGTATGGATGGATGTTTGTTACTCTTTCACGTAAAAACTACTGAATGGATTTGGATGAAATTCGGCATACAGATAGTTTATAACCTGGATTAACCCATAGAATACTTTTTATCCCGATATTCTCACGTGAACTGGAACCACGCAGGTGAAACCGCGAGCGGCCGCTAGTACAGTCACGAGCGAAAATATGTAAACAATAGTAACTCTTATTACAATGATTTATGGGTCAAAGTGTAAACATATTGGTGCTCGTGACTGTACATACATATAACCACGACTGTATCCTCGAAGAGTTAGTTAGAGACTTATGCAGTATAGCATAGTCCTTTTCACCAAATAGCGACTGCACATGTGCTCAGCATGACAGGTGGTGAGCGCATCGCCGCTTTATGCTGTTGGATGTATATGCGGTTGTTAGTCCGTTAGTCGCCTTTTACGACACCCAAGGGAAGAGAGGTAATATTATTACCGCAACGCGAAACGGTTAAAAAAACAATAATAAAATACATTTAACAAGCAACCAATAAAAATAATGATCACTTGATACCCGTGCCCAGTTATCATTCATCTGTCACATCTTAAGTGACTTGCATATTAAGGGAAAAATGAAAATCAGCTTACAAATAGGACGTGGAAGGGAATTCACGCACAATTTGAGGGGTGGCCCGTAATGCAATAAGGGAAGGGAACAATTTCCAAGCCAGCATCTATGATATATGAGCATTGTAAGTTGTACGACGTATCAAGTGGTGGAGGGGAATCGGGTGGGTTATTCTGTGAAGCTAATAATTATAATCATAATAATAATCATTATTTTATCCAATAAAATGTATAAAAAATATTTAAATACCTTTGGCACTCACAAAACTTCTTAGATTTGATGAAGCAATGTTGACTAAAAACATAAGCATCAAGCACTGACAAATTTCGACGGTTGAAAGCCAGACCTCGGTAGCCAAGTGGTTAAGGCAGCCGCCCGGAATGCGGAAGGTGCGTTTTTCGATTCCCGCCTGAGGTTTTCAGTGTTTAAAATTTTACTTAAGTATATTTAAGCGTTAATAAAATGCTAAAATATAAAACATTAATCAAGGTAAGTATTTCTTTCGAAACCTTCGACCACATATAAAACTAGCTGCACAATCAAAGCTCTTCATTATCATCATCAGCATATAAACGTCCCACTGCTGAGCACAGGCCTCCCACGTAGAATATGCACGAGGCGATATTGGGCCATAACCCACCACGCTGGCCCGATGCGGGTTGGTGGGTTTTAACGACTGTCATCTTACGACAACAACCGGGACCAACGGCTTAACCTGCCTTCCGAAGCACGGAGGAGCTCGAGATGTTTAAAATTTGGTCACCCATCCAGCGACCAGGCATTGCAAAAGTTGCTTAACGGGCAAGTTCGCAAGCCGAACGCGCTAGCCGCTGCGCCATCGAGCTCCTCTCAACGCTCTTAAAACGTCTGAACAAAAAGACTATGTACCTAGCGAGATGTTAAGGTACTAATTTCGTTTAGTAGCGAGCAAGCTAAGTATAAACATGAAGAAGTGCTCCTTCAAAACTTACTATTCTGCCAAAACATTATCTATGTTAATGTATCAGTCAATAACCAATAACCGTATTGCGTAGCGGTGAAAGAATACTACCACCCTCTCTTCCCTTGAATGTCGTAAAAAGTGACTAACGCACTCATTACTGCACATACATCCAACAGCTTAGAGCGTCGATGGGCTCACCAACTGTCACGCTGAGCACATTGTGCAGTCGTTATTTGGTGAAAAGTGGACTATGGCAGAGGACTGCTTTTGCTGTCCTCATTGCCTAGTCTCTGACTAACCCTTTGGGGATAATAGTCGTGATTATATGTAGGTATGTTTCAGTTAAAGCTGCTACTATTCCGATACGATTTAGTATAGGTTTGTGAATCTATTATGTAATCGCAGTTCAAAATGTAAGAATTGCGGAATAACCCTCCCAGCTTTTCAAATACCAGTATCTATTGTATTAAAGTTTAGGGAAATTTTAACATCGCAGTTTGTTTACATGCACTGTGTAAATGGGATAATGTAAAAATGAAATGTATTGTATGACGGGTTAAATGGTGTGCACGAAAGTTATTTGAACGATTTGGCCGAAGCGACGATGCATGAATGAATGTTACAGATCTGTCATTCGCCGATTACGTTGTGTTATTTTTTTTTGGTAACAAGATATTTCTATTTATTTTACATGGCGTAGCCGCTTAAATATTATGTCTTCATAAGATACTAACCTTGAGATATATAACAATAGCCTTTCCTCCAACAGAATAAAAGAGTACTAGAGAAGAGACCTAATATTACATAGTATATACCTATGGTGTCTTGTGTATTTAGTTATTTAGATTATATACTAACCCGTAAATTATAACCTTTCTTAGCACAGGTATATGAGTAACCAGCATTATATCAAATAATAAGTGGTTACATGACTTAACAAACACCTGAGTGAAGTTGAAAAAAAAAGAAAATCTAAACCAAACATAACACGTCAACCCACCGTAAAGAGTTTGTTATAATCATAAACAGCGGCTTTCAAATGTTCATTGAAGCTTATCAATTTCGGTTTTCTAAACATTGTGAAGAGCGAACGAACAGTCTTTCAGCCGTCCGATATTTTAATTGCAATATCTGCTTACAAACAGCCACGTCGATGTTTGTGACAGCTTTTGAATGTTCATGACGTTTCGGCGGTAGGGTCGGATTCAATTAGATTACTGTACAAGATTAGCCTTCTGCGCTATTTCGCTGATTAATTTGCCGAGGGCCCTTAGGATAAGGTGTTATCGCGCCGGGCGGAATCGAATGTTAATTTTGTAATTTGCGTACAATTTGCAGATTATATACCGACGGCGCGGAGGTAATTTGTTTTTTGCTGCTAATTTAAAGACTTTGTTAACATTGGATTATGTTGTAGGAATTTCAATTTGATAATGTTGTTGATTGGAAGTGAATTTTAATGATTATTAAGATTGTTTTCCAAATTATTAAGACTTTACTGCTTGTTAAATAAACTATAAAGTTTGTTAATTTGTTCCAGAAAAGCGCTGTTTTTAAATATTTATTCATATTTTTTTGGTTTTGCATGAAAAGTATTCTATGTATGTTTTCCTTAACGTCAAATTTAATATTTTTTAATTATTATACGGCAGTTAAGCGCTTGGTCCTATCGCCTGATAGTAAGTGTAGGTATAAGGTCAAAGTTGGAAGCGCACTTCACCTGGAATCCTCAAATACTTAAGAACAAACTATTATAGGTATCTGTACCACGGTTAGTGTTTTTTTATCGGTACACGGCACAGGTAAGTAGTTACTGTTTGTTGAAAGCGGTATCACAGGACTCAGAAACTTCTAGCACTGAGGGTATTGCATGCGTTCTGCTGACTCTGAAGTTCTTATGTCTCTCATTTCAATAATTATAATAATAATAATAAACACTTTATTTGCACAAAAAGAAAAAACAACAATTACAAAAACAGGACAAATTATAAAAAAGACAGTACAGCCTTATTGCTTAAAAGCAATCTCTTCCAGGCAACCTTGGGTGAAGAGAGAGAATATTATAGAATAGTAGGGGGAGTGGGTGCATCTAAAGAAAGAAAGGATTGAAAAATAAATAGATATCTATATACTAAATACGGAATACGAAAAATAGAAGATAAGGAAAGAAAATATGTACAGTTAGTTAGGAGCAGAAGAAAGAAAATAACTTCTAACTTGATCTCCGAAAGACCTAGGAGTTAGAGCTTTTCTGATACTCTCAGGAAGTGAATTCCACAAGCGGACAGCATGGACAGTGAATGAATAGGAGAAGAAGTCGGTAGAGTGTTGAGGAATATTTAAGGAAAGGTTGGAAGACGAACGCAAAGCAATTCTTTTAAGGTAATAATTATTTTAAGGTAATAATAAAAATATATTTTTTAATTTATTAAAAAAATTTTAAGGTAAAGTGGGGCTGTTGGAAGAAAAAGTGTGGAATAAAGAAGCGTAAGAGCGTGTAAGTCCCTGTGCCGTCGAATTGGGAGCCAATTAAGTTTGGAACGAAAGTGAGACACGTGGTCAAATTTACGAAGGTTGAAGATGAATCTTATACAAACATTCTCCATTTTGTTTAGCAATTCCTCTGACAAATCAGTGTAGCAGACATCACCGTAGTCGATAATAGACAGCATAAGAGATTGCGCTATAGTAATTTTGGTGCTGGTTGGCAGAAAGTTACGCAGGCGGTTTAGCGAGCTATATGCCCCGAAAATCTTCTTTCTAACAGCATCCACCTGAGGTCTCCACGAAAGGTTCTGGTCAAAAATAACACCGAGGTTTCTGACGGATTTAGAGTATGGGATTATTGTACTATCAAAAGTTACTGCAGGAAGTTGTTCAAAATCGATCCTCGAAACGAAATAAGGACTCCCAATAATAATAGTTCGCGTCTTGGATGGATTTACGGTCAAACCATAAGATTTACTCCAGTTGTCAATTTGCGCTAGAACTGAATTTGTGGCGGCCACAGCGCATGGGAGTTCAGATAAGGTAGCTTGTGTATAAATCTGTAGGTCATCCGCATATAGGTGATAGGAACTTGAAATTGAGTCGGTGATAGTGTTTATAAATATAGAAAAAGAAGTGGAGATAAGACGCCACCCTGAGGAACTCCGGCACTAATGTCGCACCAGCCAGAGAATGAATCTCCAAGCCGGATACGCTGCCAACGCCCTAGCAGGTAACTTTGAAACCAATCAATTGCAGCTGGAGATATGTTAAGAGAACGTAAAACGCCAAGGAAGATGTCATAATCTACAGAGTTGAAGGCATTGCTAAAGTCAAGTAATGTCAAAAGAGTGAGCTGCCGGTTTTCCATACCCTGGCGTATGTCATCCGTTATCTTGACTAAAGCAGTAGCTGTACTATGGCCCCTGCGAAATCCAGACTGGAAAGGATTGAAGAGGTTAATAGTATTAAAGTATGATGAATTAAGCTGGTGATGAACAAGCTTTTCAAGGACTTTGGAGAGGAAGGGAAGAATGGAAATAGGTCGAAACTCGGAGAAAATGGTAGGGTTAGGTTTTTTTTTAAGTGGGGTATTTATAGTACCTATATTTATATAATTATAGTACACAACGTAATGTAAAACAATACTGCACAGCGGCAGAAATCCAGTCCAGTCCGGTTCTAAACAGTATCCTACCACCAATTGAGATTTTATTGTAACTCACGTAAACTAACTAAGTACCTATATAATACTTTGATATGCAAATAAATGAATGCATACGAATACAATACAGAATGTAACCGATCCAGGAAACCGTCCGTTCCAAAAGCCGTGGGCTCTCTAGAGCATGTGTCCTAACACCTACTCATTTCCAGCACAATACTAAAGCAGACTGCAACGATTCACATTACAAGTACCGTCATCATTCTGCGCCTTGAGGAAACCATAAAACATGTTGCCTTTTTCACTACTACAAATCAAAAGCAGCTAACCCACCTTTCATGAAATAACTCCATTTCTATAACACACAACACACGCCATTATAAACCATATAAGTCATAACCTAAAGTCGGTTATCCCTTACATTGTTATACGACGAAATGCAGCCTTTACCTGCTCCAGACAGCTTAAATATATTTGTAACAAGTTTGTGTTTCTGTCCGTCATAACGTAGGTTATCGGCTATTGTTTCGTCTCCGCATTCAAAATTGAATAATGCTTGCATTTTCGTACGTAACTTTGATAGAGCACACTCTTTCTGTTTTTTTTTCACGAGTTTTGAGTCTGAATGAATCGCAGATTCAAAAATAGAGGTTCCGCTACTTATGACTTATATGCCTCCTCAAGAATTTACAATTACAACCACAACAGCCTTAGTGGTAATGCACCAACCGATGAAGGTCAGAATTTGGAAGCTACAATGCTTATGCCAAAAAACTTTGTCAAATTATTTGTATTTCTTCAACATTATAACTCCGAATGTC
Organism: Scoparia ambigualis; assembly: GCA_963921215.1. Classification (NCBI taxonomy): domain Eukaryota; kingdom Metazoa; phylum Arthropoda; class Insecta; order Lepidoptera; family Crambidae; genus Scoparia; species Scoparia ambigualis. The sequence continues at coordinate 5,775,192 of OY992522.1, forward strand.
TCATGATGAAGACATACATACAATTAACAACAACTATTATCTCCGAAGGGTTAGTCAGAGACTAGGCAATGAGGACCGCAAAAGCAGCCCTCTACCATAGTCCATTATTCACCAAATAGCGACTGCACATGTGCTCAGCGTGACAGGTAGTGAGCCCATCGCCGCTCTATGCTGTTAGATGTATGTGCAGTCTTTAGTCCGTTAGTCGCCTTTTACGACACCCAAGGCATAGTACTAAGCCCAAGGGAAGAGAGGGGGTGGTAGTATTTTTTCACCGATACATGATGAAGACCTTTTGTGTTTATTATTTTTTGTTATCTTTGTTTACTTTTATATACGTACCTATTTACGGTAGTACTATTACTTATTCTGTGGTATTACGTAAAAAATGTATAGTTTAATTATAACCACTACTTATACTTCGATTAGCTATACCCCCACTATATGTCAAGAACTATTCGCACCACCAATCCACCCACCATAACACGAATGTCAGTTGCTCTCACCTTGTTCATTTATGAGTCCTTTGTTATGGATGAGATGTTCGGGAGCAATAAATTCACCATTCCGGCATTTCGCTATCACGTGCCAGCCAGCGGCCTCATCTGCATGCGACGCATCACACTTCATTAAGATATATTTTCGTTCCCCAAAAGACATTAATATAAACACGAAAGTTGAGTACGCACTTCATTATTAAAAGCAGCGGTTTTTGTCATCATCGACCTATATGTTACGCTGGATTAGCGTTCCCACATGTAGGTACAATGAATAGCTCATGGTTTTTCATGTCTCCAATGAATAAAATAATCTATTGTAGCAGATAGGCCAGATTATCAGAAATCTAAAGAAATTATTATACCAAAACACAAATCAGTAAAGTTATAATCAAAGAACTCCCTAAGAACATTTAAAACTACTTAACTTCAATCTTAACGAAAAAGAAGACAACATTATTCGCCAGTATGCTTTTTCTGAAAGCCGGTATGCCAACATCAGTCAGTATCAAAGTAAGAAAAATGTTATAATTTAAGAATCAATTTGGGTTAAATTAATAATCTAATTTAGGTCAACTAGGTATGGTCTGCCGCAGAAGAAGCTTAACACTAAATAAAGCACACCATAAAATAGTGCTCTGTGCAGCCCTTATATACCTACGAGAATGGTGGTACAGTAACAAAAGTATTAACTGCTTCTAAGCCTATCTGTAAATACTAAAAAATGTTTCACAATTTTTTTTTATCTTACATAAAAACGCCGCGTTTTTTCAGAGCAGTGCGTCTACGCCTCCAGTATCCAGTCAGCGCGTTCATTATCATTTGTATTCAGAGTTGAGAGCCGAGGTGCACCAGGTGGACTGTCAGCTCAACAAGATTTATGTCCGCCACGTAAAACTGAACAAAACTGCTTTGTGCGGAACTGTCCGTTGTGCCTGCGACGTCCTCTTTTAATTTTCAGCGTTTTTCTGTTTAAGTGCGTGGGCGAATGGTGAGATTTACCGAGTTCAGTTCTGTATAAGCCTATCGGTGTAATAGTATGATAGCGTGATGTTTTAGGGACAACGAAGCTTGCACGAAACAAGCGTCGGTAGCCGAGCGGATAGATGCTCGGGTTGAACGCGAGAAATCGTGATTCTATCCCCATAGCTCCGTTAGATTACTGACGTGAACCCACTCCGACACAACCATAGATTTACAGGATGGGTTAACATGACTATTATTAATGTATTAAACGCACATTAATAATAATCTAGTAATAATGTGCGTTATTAAGTAATACCACTCTCTCACGAATATTCGGCGTGAAATAATGGCACTTGGTGCTGTTGTGTTTCGTCCGACCAGTGTGGGTTCCGGAGGCCCCTCCGCCCCCCCTCCCTCCTCCCAATTCCTATTCCTTCCTTAAACCTATTCCTCGCTTAAAGGCCGGCAACGCGTCTGCGATTCCTCTGGTTTTGTGATTGCTCTCCATCAGGTGACCCGCCTGCTAGTTTGCCTCCCTCTTTTATAACAAAAAAAATCTATTAAACAAAATAAATAAATAACACAAAAGTCACAGCCCTTTTACCCTCGGTCACTAACAATCGAATTTCTATTGCACCTATCTGATTTTACGGTAGCTGAGCTCAAAAACTTCCTGTAACTATCATTGTTTCAGTGTATTTTCTCAACAAAAGGTATCTCTACATAATACGTGCTTAATATGACGCCTGTCGCGTAACGGCTTTAAATGAACTACCACCCCCTCTCTTCCTTTGGGTGTCGTAAAAGGCGACTAACGGACTAAAGACTGCACATATATGTATCTAATTGCATATAGCGGCGACGGGTTCACCACCTGTCACGCTGAGCACATGTGCAGTCGTTAATTGGTGAAAATGGCAGAGGACTACTTTTGCGGTCTCATTGCCTAGTCTCTGACTAACCCTTCGGGGATAATAGTCATGATTATGTATGTATGTCTCAAACGGCTGACGCTGGTCTTTCGTGGTCACCACGTTTTGGGTGCATAACTACGCTGCAGAAAATAAATATATTAAAAACAATAAAATAAGATAAACCTTGGCGTTATCGATTGTGCTATCTCAGTAAATGTGTGAACTCTCTCTGGGACCACCTACGAAACCGTCCTCTGATAAATCAGTTTATTTCATAATTAGGGACATTTTTTTAAGTACATAAAAATAACGTTACACAATTGTTAAATAAAATAACTAAATATATTATCCGTGTCGCGTAGCGGTGAAAGAATACTACCACCCCCTCTCTTTCCTTGGCTGTAGTAAAAAGCGACTAACGGACTAAAGACAGCACAGCACATACATCTAACAACATAGAGCGGCGATGGGCTCACCACCTGTCACGCTGAGCAAATGTACAGTTGCTATTTGGTGAAAAGTGGACTATGGGAGAGGACTGCTTTTGCTGTCCCCATACTGCGACGAAATACTATGTTGTTTCCTAACGCTATTGTAATTTTGCATTGTGAAAATGACAGGGTTTTAAATCAAATTTGAAGGAGACTGTGTATTCGAAGTACAATATAGGGCCACGAATGGCCACGATAGACTAATTGGTAGTGCACCTGACGTCAGAGGGTGCGTGGTTGAAATGTTTAAAAAAAACACGTTTATTTACGTTTAACGATGTTTCTGAAGTGTTTTTTTTTTACTTTACTACGGGTAAGCGCTTGGCCTTCATCTCACCTGATGGTAAGTGACGATAAGGCCGAAGGTGGAAGCGCGCTTCACCCGGAATCCTCAACCACTGAGGAACTGGCTATCTTATCTCAAACTATACGGAACACAACAATGCTATAAACATCGTTGTTATGGCGACAGACTTAGATAAGATTGTGGGAGCTAGCCAGGCGGACTTAACAGCCCTACCACCAACCAAACCGAGCACACAAATTTGTACCCCCCGCTGAGAATCGAACCCGGGACCTCTGGGTCTGAAACCGGAAGCTTAGCCACTAGACCACAGAGGCGATTAAGTGTAATTTTGACCGCAACAAAATTTTCCAATTCTACTCTAAGTACAAAAAAACAATTTTTTGTATATAAGCATAACCTGAAAAGGCAAAAAAAATCAGCTATTCCATACATTAGGTCGAAAAGTATTTGCAGTTTTGTATGGAACAGGTGATATTTTTTTCATGTTTTTAGGTTGCTCTCATACAAATAGTTGTTATTTGCACTTAATATGCTGGCCCAGTTACCATTCAGGGTCTAACAAAATCAATAAGCAAACGTTTAAGGGCGGTATCTATACATCATTCTGAATACAATGACATAAAATGTGCTCCAGTTTTATAGTGATTTTTCAAAGTTAATTTTTTCTAACAAACTAAATCAATTAAATATATTTAAATGCCCATTATGAAACATGCTGTATCTTTACTAACACTTCGAGACAGCTCCGAGTTTAGTGTGCAAGTTCGGCTTATCTTTGTGTGCGTGTAGTACAACGGGTTTGGAAAGGGTGTATTTTTTGGTGAACTATGCTAATGTTTTGTTGATTATCTCGGTAACGAGCCTGTAGTTTTGGACCAAATTTGGTAAGCATGCTCAGTGTGATGTTTAAATGCTCCCCTTAAACGTTCGCTTATTTTTATTGTTAGACACTATATACTTATTACCAAACATTCTGTATAAAAATACTAAGTAGGTGCAGTAGCTAAAAAAAATTGCCGAAAAAGTAACTCCTGTTACTTATCTATAAAACTACTTATTGTTTCGTTTACCGGCTGACAAGCTGACAACAGTTCACCGATGACGGAAGGCTAAAAACAATCGTTTCGCAAACAAACAACTCAATTAAAACATTGTTAGCGATCGGCGGGCCCGCAAGTTTGACCAATTAGAGTCTGAAAAAACCCGCCCTAAATTAACGTGCCTGCGATACGAACAAGCCAGTACTAATTGGGGTCGTTTTATTTTGGTCGTATTCATACTTCAAAGGGATGTCGTCCCATGGTACTGAAAGAAGCGACTTCATTATCATTTCTTTTCAACGCCTGTGACACCTGAGATTTACTGACGGGCTCGAATAATCAACTCTGTTGTGAACGTGATAGGAATGAATTTTGCATGAGTTCCAATTGTATGGGAGGGTAATGACAAAGTGAGTTCTATACCAGGGTCTTAGTCATATGAATGTAGGACCTTTTCTTCATTGTAATGCTATACTTATATACTTAAGCTTCCTTTAGAAATCCCCTTGGACCCTTATTTAAAAACGATACTTTTATTTAAACATTACTTAAGATCTGTATGGATGTTAAATCTTAAGTAAAACTTAAAAAGTAAAGTTTATAATTAAAACCGATTATGTTTATACCAATATAATATTATGTGACAAGAAAAGTGTAGAATATTTTTACGAGCAAGACTTTGTTTGCCAGAAGATGCAGATTCGAGCCCAGGTACTTTTTTAATAATTTATTTACCAAATAAAATAAATAATAACAGTACTAATTACTGTTAATATTGAGATCTGGCTACTATTCCATAACCCACCACACGTTGGTCCAACGCGGGTGTTATAATAAAGTTTTCTTGATTGACTTGAGATCCGTGGAACTACGAGTAAGTTTGGCGGATTTAAAATTATTCGTTACGTCAGATATTTTTTAAACTTTATTATGTTACATAAACTTTTACGTTAAAAACTTGATTTAATTATGTTATAAACTGTAGTAAAATTTTAAAGAATTATTTGAATCATTTGTAATAGACAAACTGTAATACTTGAAATTGATTTAATATGCGTTTGCAGCGTAGCCATACACACATATTAAAAATGGAGTCTCCCAACTTGTTAAATAACTTGGGTGAAGAACACTTAAGTCCTAAAACCGGCATCTTAAAATCTCCCGGAAATTAGTACCTCAACAACATACGAGTAAGTAATATATGCTATTACAAAGATTCTCAACCATTATAAATTCACAATTTATAACGCGGGCGTCTGAAAAGCGGTATCATAAATTTTAATTATGATGAATGACGCCTTCACGAACTTGTTAAATGCAAGGGTTGTTTATGTGGAATTACGGTGGGGTTCCATTAAATAACAAACAGTAATTAAAAGTAAATATCTCGACACAAGCGTCAAGCTTCTAAGGTTTTGTTTTGTTATCGTGATTAGCAAATGAATGGAAAACGACAATATTTATATTTGGACAACTTTAATAGATTTATTTATTACAAAAATAAAGCTATTCACGATTCTTTATAATCTACAGTTTAGACTACATTAATTGAGTACTTGTTTTTATTATTGTGTATTAGTAGTTGTAGTCTTACTTTTATTTTTCTTTACTGTAAGACATTGATTATTTTATATTGATGAATACCAGAACTTTTTATTTTTATGTCCTTGTAGTTGTTTTGTTTTTATTATTGTAATGGAAAGCGCGCTTCTATGATAGGGAGGGCATTTTTCAATTCTAATTGACGCTGCGAAAGAAAGGGAGAAAAGAAATGCCCTTGCTGAGTTTCTTGCCGGTTCTTCTCATTACAAGGCTCCCGCCCCATAGTTAGACTTACGAACAGATGGCATATGGCATTCATAAGTGCTGTAGGTACCCTAAACATGGCCTAACCTTTTTTCTTTGTTTTAGTCGGAGAAAATGCTTCTCTGCACTGGCATGAGGCCTCGAGAGGAGCGTGAGACACCCCATGCACTGTCCGGGGCTGGAACCCATATGTCCCCACCCGCCCCCCCGTGGGGGGAACGGGTGAGTAAGTACATACGGGCCCGACCCGGCAAAAGAACCGATACCTACCGTCTGGAGCGTATAGCGGCGCCGCGGTACCGTACTACCACGCCCCGCGAAGCGCCGCACGCTACGGACCCAGTTATACCTGGGCCCCCTGCGCCAGGGAGAGCATTCCGGTAAGTCCGACTGCTCCCAAGCGGGTGGAGGGCTTGTGCGATGCAGCCTAGTGCTCCTCTACACTAGGCCGCGGCCCTCCCATTTGGGGGAAGAGGGCGGCGCTATGTCGCCGCCCTCGACCCCCCCTCCGCCTGCGCTGGAGAGGAAGCGCCAGGATGTCCTCGCGCAACCTCTCCCTCCTCTACTACTTCCATGCCCCCGGCGGGGGGGGGGCGCCCTCTGCCTGCCGGGCTCTCCCTGGGATGTCAGGCTTGGGCTTGACGCTGGGCGGGCGGCAGTTCCTGCCCCCCATGTAGTGTCCATGCGACCGCCCAAACATGGCCTAACCTGAATAAATGATATTGAATCTTGAATCTTGTTAAATATAACTACGCGATCGGTTCATAAGTCTAATAGGGCAGAAAACTTTATACTGAGAAAAGGAAACACAGCAAGAGCATTTTATTCTCCCTTTTCAGTTTCAGTCAGCACAATGTAAAGTGTTCGCGTATACTTTAGCATTAATTCACACATATATTCACGAGTTTTATACCCCAAACGGTTAGTCAGAAACTAGGCAATAAAGACAGCAAAAACAGTCCTCTACCATAGTCCACTTTTCACCAAATAGCGACTGCACATTTATGTCTATATGTATTATGCCCATCGTCGCTCTATGCATGCTGTTAGATGTAAATGCAGTCTTAAGTCCGTTAGTGGCCTTTTAAGACACCCAAAGGAAGAAAGAGGGTGGTAGTATTCATCACAGATATTTATCATTTTATTAATAAAACATGCTACGACTAGACAATCAACAGTAACGGCCCACGTCTCTGCGTAACGGCATTTTAATTTTCCACAAATTGCTAAGGAAAAACTTGATGAGTTCGCGATGCGACTAAATCATAATAAAACTAAATTGCCCGTGTACGGGTAATGAAATGCCCTGGAGGACAGTTTACGAGTTGGACGTTTTATTGGACGGCAGCCTTCATTTGCTCCAGCAGCGTGCTGTGGCGTTTTGTTGATTAAATGAACGCTGGTCTGTGGCCGACGGAGGTTGAATGGGGATCGTACCTCCTTTTTTGAGTGAGAATAACTCAAATCTATTCACATAATTAAAAGCTATAGCAAAACCTAAATCCTGCACCACCTTCAAGTCATGCCTACTTAATTAAGTGATCCATAAAATATTTTAAATATTTATTCTAACTTAAAATTATTAACATCTCATCCTCATCCCCCGCTATGATATCTGGAAGTTCCTTGGAACGCTACGTATTGGCAAAACGCGTAATACTATTCTCCCTAACACAATTTCGTTGGATGATATAAACCTACATTTCACGACTACTTCTACTAGTACGGATCGTTCAACCCTTTGTCAAACAGTGGATTATATTGCAAGTCTGTCTTGTCCCAACATTAAGCATTTTCATTTTTCTTCTATTAATGCGGATGAAATCAAAAAGATTACCATGTCCATCAAATCTGGGGCCGTGGGTCATGATGGTATCAGTCGGCGTATGATTGTCCCGATCTTAAACTACCTAATTTCTCCCATTACCCACATAATTAACTTTTCCCTTGACTCAGGCCAATTCCCCTCCCAATGGCGTAAAGCCTATGTGCTTCCCTTGCCAAAGATATCCAATCCTTCCGAACCATCCCATTTTCGGCCCATATCCATTCTTCCGTTTCTGTCGAAAGCTATCGAAGCCTGTGTTTATAAACAGTTTTCGAGGTTTATTTACGGAAACAACCTCGTTAGTCCTTAACAGTCTGGTTTCAGGCCCGGGCACAGCACAGTCGCCGCTCTCCTTAAAGTCACTGGCGACATTAGGTAAGGTATGGAGGATACCAAATCTTGGTACTTATTGATTTCTCAAATGCCGTCAGTCACGACGTTCTCTTTTCTATCCTCTCTCATCTTATGGTTTCATCTGAGGTACATGAATGGTTCTCTTCATATCATTTAAATAAATAGATATCTTCGAGAGCGTCAGCAGTCGGTTCGCAATGATGAGACATCATCAAGTTGATGTAACTTGGATGCTGGCGTTCCACAAGGCGGTATTCTTTCTCCTTTATTATTCTCAATATTTATTAACTTCATCACACTCCACCTTCAGTGTTCGTATCATCTGTACGCCGATGACTTTCAGCTTTATTACCAAGCACGTGTAGACGACTTGCCGGACGCCATTGAAAGACTGCATCGGGATTTAGACGCTATTAAAGACTGGTCTCGTAGGCTTGGTGTGGCCGTCAATCCCACAAAGTGTCAATCGATACTTATTGGCAGCTTGCGATTGATGGGTAAATTGAAGCTGAATTCTCTTGAGCCAATATATATAATAATCAGGATGGCTACGAGTCGTGAGTCACGACTCGTGACGCATTCAAAAAGAAAGTCCACATGCTCCTGTTTGATAAAACCATGGCAGAATCATCTCAGTAACGTCCTAGCTATTATATATTATGTAGTGTATGTAGGTATATTTATATATTTGTATAATTATTTATTTATTTGTGAATTTGTTTATGTATTTTTATTTTTAGTATGTTATTTACAAGTTAAAAATTACTTTCACGCTCTCTTCCCATTTTTTATTTACGGATAATAAATGCACCTACCATGTTATCTCTGCACCACCCTAAGGTTGACTGGTAGAAAATGCCTCAGGCATTAAGTCTGCCATGTAATATTATAATGTTGCAAAAGTCTAAATAAATTATTTTAATTTAAGTGACCATGATAGTTTAAAAAGTTATAATTAACTGGATTCCAACTAGATATGCGTCGCATTCCAACATGTGTGTTGAAATACCAGAGAAGAGCAGATTATATATCTCATACATGCGTTGGTATCTATCATATTTCAAGTTCTAATTGCTTTACGCCAGTTGACTGATGGCGTGCAACGCACTACGATGGATTTGAAATGCTCTAGTTCTAGTTCAGGGGCTATGAGAGAATACAGGTTCAGATAATGGTTTTCGTTAACAACAGATTCTCAGAACTTAAACGCTTTACAAAGAAAATAAAGAAAATCCGTCTAAGTAAACACACCGTACTTATCCCGTAGCGAATCCCCTAATTTTTTTCTATTATACAAACTTTGTCCTGACAACAAAAAAAGAATTAGCAAAATAGGTGAAGCCGTTCTGAAGTGATACACGGACTTACATTCGTAGCAATTATTTTTTATTTATAGAGATTTAGTATCGGAACATGTTCACACAACCCTATTTAAATATAAGACTGTGTTGATAAAAGTTGTAGCTTTACTAAGTTAATTTAATAGCAAGTGTATTTCTTTTCTTTCCAGTACATTTTTTTTAATCCTACTAACTGCTAATATTATCCCTCTCTCTTTTTAACAATAACGTCTGACATCTTATAAGAGACAGAGCATGATGTAACTGAATAAAAATTATATCAACAAAAAAACATTCATGAAGTGATTCTGGAGAACATTTTTGGTTCATAATATTATTATTTTCCTTTGTTGAGCATTCAAGTTAATAAATAAACAAAAGGAATTTTAAAAATTACAATAACCCTAATAGTCATAAATAGACTGAAAGAATTTTCAATCACAGGTTTACATTCTGAAAAGCCATTTTAATTTATATGATATTTTATTAACATCGAATGATTAAGTATTGAAGACTAAATTAATCAACTGACTTGATGCGTATGATTAGTCCTTTCATAATGCTCCACCACTTTGTAAAGCGTAGATTAAGATTATAAACCTCATTAGTGTACCGAAAACTCATAGACATCAGCTCCCAAACTAAATCGCAGGAGGGGAATCTACCAAAACGACCAAATGCTCATTTATCTGAAAGTGATAAATAGGCCTGTATGAATTCCGGGGTCTACCACCCTACGAGGGAGGGGAAGTAATGAATATATTATGAGCAAATCTTTACCTGCCACTGAGCAAAGTTAAACTCGTGCATTAACTTACACAAAAGCTTTGCTTCAGAGGAAATTAATTGAAAATTGAATGGAGTCTACAATGCGATATTGTGTCTTTGGCTAGTCTTAAAATTTTGAAAGCAAAGTTTGGAGTTAGGCTTTCAGAAATAGGAAAATAAACTGATTATTTATTATGTTGACTTTTCGTTCCGCTTTATAAATTTTAGCTCAAAGGTAATGTTGGGTAAACAAGCCTTGACTAAAATCGTGGTCTTGGCCCCAGACGCCTCGTATCGTCCTAAAATGCTGTCTAGGCCTTGTTTTGGTTCTCGATTAGGCGCCAAGATCATCGAGTTATGAAACAAGACAACTCTTAAGTCTTTCATTTATCACATAGGCTAGGGCTTGTGAAGTCTATTTATCTATTGACCGCCAGCCTTTTGTCTTTTGCTTAGAAACTCTGAGGTTACCCGCTAAGAATAGCGGGGACACATATTTTTCCACTCATTACTTGGAGGAGTTGATTTAATTCCAGCTGGTTATCTTCAACTCTATCTAACCAGTCGTCGCGATACCAACACTGTAAGTAGCATTATTATGATTCGTACAGGCACAAGTTTCTCATTGGTTATGGATCCCTGATGAAATCACTTACAATCAGGTGACATGAATACGTTTTACTATAGAAATGATGAAAACATTTATTTTATTGTTGAGCAGGCGAATTACTATTCCACCAGATGTTTTCCGTAAGTTACTTCTTCATGTTTCTTTAAAAACTATTAAGAACCCCGACCAAGGGGGGAAACGTGGCTAACATTATACGTTACCTATACACCGATAATCCAAAAAAGGTAACAAAATTATACGATATTCCTAAATGTAGTAATGTAATAACTCTGAAGAAATCAAGCATTTTATTTCTTAGCAGGTAAGCAAATTATGAAGTAACGTTGTTTTCTGTAAGTGCAATAAATTGGAACCCAGTTTTGGAGACAATTTGTTGCATCAGCAATCTCAGAATCGGAGCGAGCACTAAGACTATTATAATAAGCATTGAATCAATAGCCTCAACGAGAGACTACCTCAGTACTGCGGTTGAGCACTGCGCACGGCGACGGTTATTAAGCAATTCTGTGTAGCTCTGTGATGTACTTGAAAATATCGATAAAAATATTTTTAGGTACTTCCACCCGTACGGAGTGACATTGAACCTACTAAGGGTGGATTCGACCAAACTGGAATAAGACTTACTTCGAGATTAGTCTATACAAATTCGGTGTTTAATCTTGGTATAAGGCCTTATTCCAGCTTGGTCAAATCCACCCTAAGTCTTAGGAGTTTGTTCCCGGGAATAGTGCATTTCACCATTATGAAAACATTAAAAAAGGAGATCGGTCAGATCCGATTAATTACCGCCCTATAGCCGTAACTTCAGTGTTATGCATGATCCTAGAACGAATATTGAACAAACAACTTATTAGATACCTAGAAGATCACTCTTCACGGTCGTCAGTACGGGTTTCGGCCAGAACGGTCAACGGGTGATCTGCTAGCGTACGTCACACATCTCTGGGGTGAGGCTATTGACAAGCGTGGCGAGTCACTGGCAGTTAGCCTTGACATAGCCAAGGCTTTTGATCGGGTCTGGCACAAAGCTCTTCTCTCCAAGCTCCCGGCATACGGTTTGCCCGCTCAGTTCTGTACCTGGATTGCTAGCTTCCTGCATGAGCGTAGAACCCGTGTCCTTTCGGATGGATGCGTTTCGCGGTTCATGTCAGTAAACGCTGGTGTTCCTCAAGGCTCCGTTCTATCCCCCACGCTGTTCCTTCTGCATATCAATGACATGCTTCCTCTTGGAAACATTCATTGCTATGCAGATGATAGCACAGTGCATGGGGGATATAACGGCCACCCAACGGCTGGGCGGGTAGACACCGAAATGAAGCGAGCAAATCTTGTCATTGAGCTCGATCGGGTGTTGGACCTCATTTCTAAATGGGGCTCCGATAATCTGGTGGAGTTCAATGCCAAGAAAACACAGGTGTGCTCGTTCACAGCGAAAAAGTCGCCATTCTTTCTCCTTCCCTCTCTTCAGGGTATATCTCTAGGCCTGCAGAGCAGTATTAACATGCTCGGTATGGATATCCGCTGCGATCTGAACCAAAAGGACTACATCGAAACCGTGATTAAAAATGCCTCACGTAAACTCGGTGTCCTGAACAAGGTGCGGCGATTGTTCACGCCTGATCAGTTGTGTCTATTATACAAGACACAGGTGCGGTCTTGCGTGGAGTATTGCTCTCACCTTTGGGACGGCTCCGCAAAGTACCTTCTCGATGCCTTGGACAAATTGCAGCGCCGCGCTGTGCGCATTATCGGCAATGCAGAGGTAACTAAAACTCTCGAGCCTTTGCAATTGCGTAGAGATATTACGTCACTCAGCGTCTTTTACCGTTTATACCATGGCAAATGCTCTGAAGAACTCTTTGACCTCATCCCTCCTTCTCCCTTCCTCCATAGGAGTACGCGTGCTGCTCTCCGGAGTCACCAATTTACAGTCTCAAATATTCCATCACGCACAAAGAAATTTGGTGACTCGTTTCTTTGTCGCACTTCCAAAAGATGGAATAGTCTACCAGCACACGTATTCCCTCCTACCTATGACATAGGGTCCTTCAAACGAGGCGTGAAGAGGCACTTTGTGGGCGGCAGAGTGAGGGTGACTGATGCTACGTCTCCTACGCTGCACCAGTTGTCCTCGCGCCTGGACTTCATTTCCACTTAACATCAGGTGGAGTGGGGGCCATTGACCGGGCTTAGTAAAAAAAAAAATTAACTTTAACGTCTTTGTAAATGAAAAACTAATTTCCCTTAGACAGCCTCTAACTACTTTTATCCATTTTGGCACGGAGTTTGAGTTGCATCTGTTATTTAGATTAAAATACAGCCTTTGCTTGAGTGCTGTTTTTAGTTAGTTTATATATAGTTTTGACGACCTCCTTGGTCGAGTGGTTTGTACACCGGTTTTCATGGTGTCGCCATCTCTGAGGTCCCGGGTTCGATCCCCGGTCGGGTCAATTTAGAAACTATTGTTTTTCTAAATTGTCTCTGGTCTAGGTGTTTTCTATGTATAATAAGTATGTATTTAAGTATTTTAAGTATGTTTATCCGTTGTCTAGTAACCATTTAACGAGTTTCTTCGAAGCTTCTCTTGGGCTAGATAATTGGTGTGATTGTAGAAAAAGTTTAATTTTAATTTTTAATTTTTTAATTTAAATAGTGTGTATTGCGAATTTCATAATAGATAAAAACATCGAACAAAGAGTTTGTCTTAAATTTTGCGTCGCCAATAGAATTTCGTGTTCGGAGTCACTGAAAATGTTACAGAAGGTTTATTGCGAATCGAAATCGAAAAACACGTGCTTATAAGTAGAACAAAGCGTTCAAAAGCGGTCAAGATGTGATGAAAGATTTGCTTCGCTCTGGTAGGCCATCAATGTCTTCAACTGAAGTAACATCGCAAAAGTGAAGGAAATGGTGACTGAAAGTCCTCATTCAAGTTTGAGAGAGATAGCCGCTGAACTTTCTGTGTCTCACGAGTCGATCCGTACCATTTTAAATAATCACTTGAGTATGAAACATGTTGCCGCTCGACTAGTCCCAAAAGATCTGAATATTCTCCAAAAACTCAATCGCATAAGAGTCGCTGAGAACATGCAAGAACGAGTCAATTCCGACCCAACAGTCATGTAACGCATTGTTACTGGTGACGAGACGTGGGTTTACGAGTTTGACATGTAAACTAGTCAACAAGCTTCGAAGTGGCGCCTTCCAACTGAACCGAAACCGAAAAAACCACGCCAAAGTCGATCAAAAGTCAAAGTCATGTTGACTGTTTTCATTGACTATCGCGGTGTTGTGCACTCGGAATTCTTGCCGGAAGGACAACGGTAAATTAAAAATATTATTTGAGCGTTATGCGGCGTTTAAGAGAGCAAAATCGACGAAAAGGCCCAAGAACATAATTTTTTTGCTATGGGGCTTGGTACTAAATTCCAAAGCCTTTTAACTTGACGCCAATGTAAAAATACTTGAAGAATACATTACTATCAACATATTTATGGCCGCATTATTAATTTTAAGACCTCCGTTTTTTATATGAATTAAAAACCAACTTTATTTTCTACTCGAAAATGGCAACATTATAGTAGGATTGTGACACTTTAAAAGTGAAAAAGTGACGCTTGTCTGACGTTTTAAATGTCAATACGCATCACAGATGTCAGACTGTCAGCCGCCAGACGAACCCGGCCGCGCTTTCGTTGTGTTAATTGTGTGTATCGTTGCTAAATATTTTAAGTGCGAAAAAGTTAACTGTGTTAGCGGTATCGTTTCTAAATTACCATAGACCTCATAGACTTGCACCTACATAATGACCCTGCGTTTGTTAACATTAAAAAAACCGAAACTTTCGTTCAGAAACGTACAAAACTTATCAAAATACAGTATTCTATAACGGAGGTAATTAAAAATATAAAAAATATACAGAATGATAGCATTTAGTCACTTGGACAAGAAAGTATATGAATTGTTGCAGTTAATTAATCTTTTATTTTAGTACCAAAAAAAATTATGTCCTTTGTGGCCTTCGCACAAGGCCATAATTGTGAACGAATTTTTGACCTAAAACTCAACAAATACCATCGAGCAACCAATGATGTTACAATAAAAAGAGGTAGATGTGTTACATGTGCCAAAAAGTGGCAACAGAAAACTATGCTAATTGGCTTACCTTAAGCGTAGTCTCACAAAAGCGTTAGCAGTGTTGACACTTTGACAGTGTCAGTTTGCATGTATTTGTTTCCGAAAATTAATTAAAAGTATGCTGTCCTGTGTCATGCGAACTACATAAAAGGTCATGAAATTATATATCATGAGTGGCATGCGTGAGTTTAAATTTTAATTGATTTAAGTTCTTATTATTTATCAACTACAAAATGTCAGAATATATTGTGTCATAAAAATATAGAGTGCGACAGCAAATTGACATGTAATTCGAAATGACACAGCGCTACATGTATCTGTCTTGTTTACGCTCTTACTAGTTGTCATGCTATCTTGCTCACACTTTAGAATACGGTCAAGTTAACTCGGCAGATGCGGCCATATGAGATCATCGACTAGAAGTGACAAGTTACCTCGGCCGTATAACATCGTAATATTTAGTGAGTATAGCGCATGCTCAGGTTTTCGTATGTACGACGCTTCGGTCCATTATTGAAATCATATTAGTACTGACATAACCTATCTACCTCTTTTTAACATAATATCATTGCGAGCAACCACCTTATTCACCAGATATGGCTCCAGCCGACTTTCTTTTTTCTAAACTCAAATTACCACATTGTAGCAACCGTTTTCATTCGGTTGAACAAATAAAGGAGAATTCGCGGCGAGAAATGATCTCAATTAAGGAAAAAGCGTTTTAAAAATGTTTTGATGATTGGATTATTCGTTGACGTAAGTGTATCGTTTCTGAAGGAGCATACTTTGAAAGATAAAATAATTTTGGATGAATAACTATCATATTGTGTATTATCGATCTTTTCCCGGTACTTTCTTGACAGAGTAGTATTATCACGACTATTATCCCCGAAGGGTTAGTCAGAGTATAGGCAACGAGGACCGCAAAAGCAGTCCTCTGCTATAGTACACGTTTCACCAAATAGCAACTGCACATGTGCTCAGCGTGACAGGTGGTGAGCCCATCACCGCTCTATGCTGTTGGATGTATGTGCAGTATTTAGTCCGTTAGTCGCCTTTTACGACACCCAAGGGAAGAGAGGGGCCGGTAGTATTCTTTCACAGCTACGCGACGCGGTTAAATAATTACAATTAAAAATAAATAAGAAACGTTGATTTTAATGTTCGTATTCAGACAAAGTTAAGCACCGCCGGATATTTGAAGTAATTTTAATTAAATGTTGACCAGTTAGAAAGTAGCTTAACCCTATACTTGTCTTGTAAGAATTTGAAATAAGATTTTAATTATTTTTTTATTGTACTAGGTACGTGTAAAAAGTAGGTTTAACGCACACTATCTAATAGGCAGAGGCATATAGACTTTAGAGTAGGTATAAAAAAATTGATTAAATACAACAATCGGTGTCACTCAGGTGGCAAACCGTAGATCAAAAATTGTACTTCAATAATCAAAGAGCATTAAACTCTATTTTTAAATAGTATTACATATAATAAAATGCGTAAGTCCAAAAGTGTACATAGGATATCAGCTCAACCTATGAG
Organism: Scoparia ambigualis; assembly: GCA_963921215.1. Classification (NCBI taxonomy): domain Eukaryota; kingdom Metazoa; phylum Arthropoda; class Insecta; order Lepidoptera; family Crambidae; genus Scoparia; species Scoparia ambigualis. The sequence goes on from OY992522.1 coordinate 5,791,813, forward strand.
TTGACAGTGTTACATAAAAATGTCTCCATACTCCATCGATGTCGACAAATAAAATTGGCCGGCCCTAGACATTTGTCGTTCGGTAACAACTGTGCTCATTAAACGCTAGCGAGTTGCACCGCTACATGGGCAACGCCGACCGCTTGTAGCGAAATGTCACGTTAAAGGCCACGTCCTGCCAAATTGCATAATGCCCGTGAATATTAGTCGCTCGTCTCTTTATAATGTTCGGGATGTTTAAAGTTTCAACTGAAATGTGCATGCAACTTTAATTGGCATAATTGACGTGAAGTTAGTCATAATTTAGTGTGGACTGTTTGTGTCAAACAGGTTTTATAGTGATTTTTTTATCCTACTAATTATTATAAACGCGAAAGTTTGTAAGGATGGATATCTGTTACTCTTTCACGTAAAAACTACTGAATGGATTTGGATGAAATTCGGCATACATATAGTTTATTACCTGAATTAACACATAGGATACTTTTTATCCCGATATTTCCCGGGAACGGGAACCACGCGGGTGAAACCGCGAGCGGCGGCTAGTATCTTATATTTGCCATTAGCAGCCTGTTAATATCCAACTGCTGGCCACTTTTAAGGTCGTCAACTCGTGGGAGATACCTTTGTTTTTGCTAACGTCCATAAACGGTTAGTACGGTAACAACTTTCAATTAGGTGGCCCGTATGCCTGATTGCATAAAATAAAAGTGAATAAATACAGGGGCCCAAGTCTGCTAATTTACGCTTAAATGAGTAAGAGAATACCAAATGTGTCAAACAATTACAATGCGATCCAATTGCGATTCAATTATGCCATTCGTAAATTAGCAGACTTGGGCCCCTGGTATAAAAATCACTTGAACAAAAACATGGAGAGATTGGGTCATAGCTTACTACGCTGGCTCAATACGTATTGATGAACTATAACGACTGATAGGCGACTAACGGACTAAAGACTGCACATACATTACAGCATGAAGCGAAGGGCTCACCACCTGTCACGCTGAGCACATGTGCAGTCGATATTTGGTGAAAAGTGGACTATGGTAGAGGACTGCTTTTGCTGCCCTATTTGCCTAGTCTTTGACTAACCCTTCGGGGATAATAGTCGTGATTATATGTATGTGTAGCTACTGTCATAAAAACGAGGACTAATGGCTTAACGTGCCTTCCGTGCCGTGATGGACCCGTTTATAAAAAATATTAATATAAATATAAATTAAAATTTACTGTAGTTAAAACTACAGAAATATTTCTACTCATATTTTTTGTTATTTTAGTGATATATGTATATATAAAATAAAACCCATTATTTATGTATTAAAAAGCTTTATTAACCAATTCAGAATAAAGATTCATTTTGATTTAAAAATGCATCTAACTTAAGGTAAAAAAAAATTGCTCTGAACCAAACGCGCTACTCCGACGCAAGTGCACCGAAGGCTGCACCAGCGGTGACAAAATTAGTTCTAGTCTATATTGCGGAGCTGCTCTTGAGCACCGCAAACTTGATTTCTTATTTATAAAAATATTGACAATTACTTAAAGTAACGGGTCTGTTAGACCCACCAGGCACCCTAAAGGTGGATATTCACGGTAGCGCCATTTGGCGTGACTCTAAACAACTTAAGTCAAATGGATGGACGCCAAACATATATCCCATTCACGATCACTCCAATTTTCTTTCATTTACGTGTTTGACAGGGCCGAAAGACGTTTGATATGAGTTCAAAATGGATGTGGGTTCGGCCATTCACGAGCAACCGCGGCCCAGAGAGGTGGATTTTGGCGCAAATGGAAATCCAGAGTTTTCATCAGTCCAAACGGGTTTCACACTCATGATCAAACTTTGGATGGACGACCGTGAATGCCTTTAGGGTTAAAAATGATTAAGAACTACTGTACTGATTTAAATTAATTGAAGCGATGCCTTCATTTCAATGATGCCTTTGCCCTGTAGTGAAACATTATACAGGCTGTACTTTAACTACATTACGTAATGAAGATACCACAATTTTTTATTTCCTATTTTGTGTGCTACCTTCTGCACAATTCATAATTTTGTATGCCGAATACAAAAGAATGCAGAATAATCTTCAAGAGCGTTTAGCAATATTAATAAGTCTTATGCTTGAAGCAGTAAGCCGCAACGATACTTAACATCCCAAAAGAATATGCTAAACCTAACCCTAAATCCGTCTGCCTCCATTCTCTCCTCAATACCGGGAGAGGGCACTTCCCAGACTGAGCACACTCATCTGCTGTAGACACCTCAAAAGGGCTTTATTTATAACGACTCACTCAACAGATTAAAAATTCAAGTGGTGAAGAGCGAAAGTCATTGCGAATCTACAGGCTTTTACTGTATAGGCTTTTATGTTTTTGTATACATGACATTTTCAGATGGCCTCTTAGGGTGAGAGCTTACAGAAACAAAAATCATTCTACACTATACGTTAATAGGTACTGACCATTTTCAATATTGTAGTTTTATTGCTTCTGTACGATTGTGATCATATTTTATTAAATTTTATAATACATAATAGATTCAGGACTATTATCCCCAAAGGATTAGTCAGAGACTAGACTAAAAGGACCGCAGAAGCAGTCCATCGCCATTTCACCAGAAACCAACTGCACACGTGCTCAAGTTGATAGGCGTTGCCGCTTTATGCTGTTGGATGTATGCGAAACAACCAACTCGCAGATATGACGTCATTCTTCGGGACCGTCGATACACACTACTACATACATATTCACTACTATTACGACCTCTTTGTACACCGGTTTTCATGGTGTCGCCATCTCTGAGCCCCCCGGTCGGGTCAATTTAGAAATTATTGTTTTTCTAAATTGTTTCGGGTCTGGTCTGGGAAAAGTTTTTATTGTGATTATGTTTATCCGTTGTCTAGTAATCATTTAACGAGTTTCATAACGAAGCTTCTCTTGGTCTAGATAATTGGTGTGAGTGTAGGAATGTTTATTTATTTTATTTATTTATTATCCCCGAAGGGTTAGTCGAAAATGTGCAGTCTTTAGTCACCCAAGGGAAGAGGGGTTGGTAGTTTTCTTTAGGTGAGCCGGTACACACACGGTTCTTTTTTTATGATTATAGAGTCTGGGTAACGAAAGCTGAACCTCGTAGTTATTTGATTGGCAACACTTTGTCTTTATGTTGTCTATCTAAGGTGTCATGTCGTATGTAAAATTGAATTTTTTCTGAGAAAACTACAGCTGTGTGAGTGATCCTGTGTTACCCTGTCATGATTTTTTTGAAATTACCGCTTTTTTCCTTGTTCAGCTTTTGTTGGCCAGACTTTAACAAAAAAAAGTTCATAAAGCTGCCAGCTTGAAGTGAAACTGAGCTGGACACGTCTGCCGCATTTCGGACGAGCTGTGGACTAAGCTCACTACTGAGTAGAGCTAATGCAACGTTAGATGACGTCTCCGCTGGCCTAGAAGGAGATGGCGCAACGAGCTGGACTACTATCTAGAAGAAGGGCTGGCAAGTTACAGCCCTTAGCCGTGAAGAGTGGAAGGAGGGTAGGGAGGCCTTTGCCCAGCAGTGGGACAAGCTGGGCTGAATGATGATGATGTTTATATTAAGGTGTACTTACATTATTTTACCTCTTGCACTATAACAAGACAAAGTCCGTGATATCGGAATCTGGAATGGGATTAAACAATGTTTAGGTTTAACTCATTCTGCTTATTTAAAGTGACTGTTAGAAACCTCAAGAAACTTCAAGGGCTAGTCAGGTCAAGTGTTTTAACATGACAAAAATGACAAAAAAGGAATTCGTGTTTTTTCATTTTTGATTAATTAATTCATTTTGTGAATTTGAAATTGGATGGTCTTTGAGTATCTTAATTTATTTTAAAGCAATAACATAAGAAAAATAAAATGAAAACAATTTAAAATAACGATTATTTACAACGCGAGGGCAACGGCCGGTCGGCCGGCCGTCTGTTGACCCGTCAACGTAGGTATTTATCGCCCAGCTGACGCGGAAAAAACACGAATCCTTTTTTGTCATTTTTGTCATGTTTAAATCACTTGACCTGATCAGCCCTTGAAGTTTCTTGCGTTTTCTAGCAATCGCCTTATATAATTCATTTTTCACTCCTCTTGCTCAAAAAGACCGTCATTGTAGCGTTCTAGAGTGGGGCTAAAATAGCTTTTCTTGCCTTAAGGGATAAAATATATTTTTTTAAAATTTTTGACTCTCAGATGTCAACGAGCCTACAAAACCGAAAGTGTATTTAGTCCTATGTAGAATAATCATGAATAAAGACTCGACTTATTACTGTTTACTTAGATCAACAACTTTTTTGAAATAGTTATTATTAAAGTTTATGGTAAAATTAGTAATCATTTGAATCTATGGACAACACAGACCACGCCCACACAGTCCACGCTTCACCAAGAAACAACTGCACAGTCTGCACATGTGCTTAGGTGGTGAGCCTTTAGCCCGTTAGTCGCTTTTACGACACCCAAATGAAGAGAGGGGTTGGTATTATTATTTTGATGAGCCCATCGCCGCTCTATGCTGTTGTATGTATGTGAAGTCTTTAGTCCATTAGTCGCCTTTTACGAGACCCAAGGGAAGGGAGGGGTTGGTAGTATTATTTTGATGAGCCCATCGTCGCTCTATGCTGTTGGATGTATGTTCAGTCTTTAGTCCGTTAGTCGCCTTTTACGACGCCCAAGGGAAGAAAGGGGTTGGTAGTATTATTTTGATGAGCCCATCGCCGCTCTATTTATGCTGTTGGATGTATGCGCAGTCTTTAGTCCGTTAGTCGCCTTTTACGACACCGTAGGGAAGAGAGGGTTGGTATTATTATTTTGATGAGACCATCGCCGCTCTATGCTCTAGGATGTATGTGCAGTCATTAGTCCGTTAGTCGCCTTTTACGACACCCAAGGGAAAAGACGGAAAGACTGCACGTACCTACTATCCAACAGCATAGAGCGGCGATGGGCCCATCAAAATAATTCTACCAACCCCTTCTCTTCCCTTGGGTGTCGTTAAAGCAACTAACGGGTTAATTTTTATTAAAATAAACCAATTCATATTGTATTGGATTGTTTTATTTTCTCGCATTCGTAGTGAAAAGCAGAGTGTAACATACGGCGCTAAAAACCCATTAAAACTCGGTTTCTATTTACTCCCTCGCTAAAGTTCGGGAGTAAAACTACCTCGTATATATAATGGGTCATTTTAGCCCCTTGTATAACAATCTACTATTGTGAATTGTTATTGGATAGTCTTTGAGTATCTAATTAATTTTAAAGCAATAACATAAAAAAATTAAGTGAAAAACAATTTAAAATAACGAATATTTACAACGCGCGGTCAACGGCCGGCCGGCCGACCGTCTGTTGACCCGTTCGCGTCAGCTGGGCGATAAGTACCTACATTAGTCTGCAATGACACCATTTTTGTCATGTTAAACCACTTGACCTGACCAGCCCTTGAAGTTTCTTGCGGTTTCAGCAGGCACCTTATATATACAGGTATCTAAAGCATACCTTTCTATACGACGTTTCAACGTAGTTGCACCGGTTGTGGTCACAGGCTGACTTCTAATCATCTATGATAGGTATATATAGTAGGATACGTGATAAATTATCATAACATATCCAAAGTCCAAAAACATAATGAAAAACTATCACGTATTAGTGATCAGAGACTTACGCACACTTATAATCAGAAACTTGATTTCCTATGATTGCCTATGATTTTTTATTAAAAAAGCGCTTATAACCTTGAAGTTGAGAACGATGACGTGCTAAAACACTTTTTAATAAATACTGAAGGTACGATCTTATTATTGCGGTTAATTGACGTCTCTGAGTGAGGCTTAATTACAAAATATTGTTTTCTCAATCGAATTTCATAATGATCAGCGTCACATCGTAGGTTTAGATACGTGATGTAACTCGACACTCAATTAAGTAAATGGCTACGTGCCAGTTAGGCCATTCAGCCAATTAACTAATGAACTCCTGCTACAATTTCCGTCAGATTTTTTTTCGCAAAAATACGTTGGTATTTGCCACGCAAATAACTCGCGTGGAAAATATGTTACGAAAAATCAGGTGAGCATTCGGGTGTTAGGTTGATATTTTTGAAATTAACACAAAAAACTTTTTTATTTCGAACTGGGATGCGATGTCATCTCTTTTAATTTTCGTTAAGAGATGATTTAAAAGCCGAGGTGGAAGAGCACTTCCCTCGGAATCCTTTACGAAGGCGGAACTGGCTATTAATTTTTCAAATGATTAATGTTAAGTTTTGATTTATTATAATTTCCCTTGCTTCCATCATCATTTCCTTACACAGTTACCAGGTAACCCTGACGGTTTACCTCCGAACAATCAAAATGCAAAATTAAAATAACAATCGAATTAATTAAACGGATCCTTTGTCATAATATAGGGTTGAATTGTCCCTCTTTAATTAATCGTCTGTGCTCAAATCAACAAGAACTCTGCCGGTTTGTTTAGTATAAATTGTGTTTATGTTTTCGAGATAACCTGTAAATGCTGCTATAGGCCTTTGTTTGTTATAAATAAATAAACGGAAAAACTTGATATTAACGTTAAAATAGATAGTTTTGTATCGTTGTCTGTTATATTGAGTTTTATACGATAAGGGACGATTTGTTCTATTAGTTCACGAAGCTTGAAGTACCTATGTTAGTTTAAGAGGTCTATTACATTTTGAATGTGATTTTTGCGTAAAATGCCCATTTTCGCATTTTGTAGTAATTTTGCAGTTCTATTTATCGTTTTTATTGAAATAGGATAATAAATTTGTGCATAATATTACAAATCTCCATTCTGTGAGCATAAGTTGAATTCGGACGGCCGGCGCATCGCATTTTGTAGTAATTTTGCATTTGTATTTATCGTTTTTATCGAAATAGGATAATAAATTCATTATAAAATCTTTATTCCTCATGAAATAACAATTACTCTGGTATAAATTTTGCTCAATAATATTATCGTAGATAGAAGATATTCACAGTTAACTTATAGCAATTTTCGAAGTTTTTTGGTTTAGAACAAGAATATTTTTTTTATATAAAATTAACGATATCTAAATATTCCGAGGCCGCTACGCACTATTCGACTATATAAGTGACAACATTATAATTATTTTATGTCACTTGTTCAGAACAGTAGTTCAATCGATGAACTCAAAAAAGTGCCTTCGCGCACTTTATGAAAATCTTTCTCTGCAATTTTGAGTTTAATTAAAAAGTTAAGCAAAATTTACAAAAAGCGAGGCCGCTACGCACTATTCCAATAGTTCAATAAGTCATAATTGTTAATGTATTTTTGTTTCTGAGATCCATAATGCCAAAATTGACCAATTTACGCAAAAATCACAGTCGAGATGTAATAGGCCTCTTATGTGTTGTCAAATAATTACTGTAATAATTTTATGTTTTAAAATTGATTTAAGTGGTTTGTCTTATCAATTTGAAATCGAGTCAAATTAGGTTTTGTTTTATATCTTATTGATAATATGTGCATATAAATGAAGTGGGTGCCCTTCAGTTCGCCTAAAATGTTTAGTTCTAATTTCATATGGCCGAACTATGTTGGCCTCAACTTTTAACGAACAATCATAATTGTCTAGCCTAACAGTTGTTTTCGCACTATTATAGTTTTGCCTAAAAATTTAAAACCCTATATATATAATATTATTATAATTAAGTAAGTTTAAACTTTTATATTTTTTTTATTAGACAACAGAAATACTAGCTGCTCTATTCTTGTAGGTCACGTGATAGGTTAGAAATTTAAGACAACTACGAAACGCAGCGTAGCGATTATCTTCAAATTCGAGGTTATTTTTTTATTAGACAACAGAAATACTAGCTGCTCTATTCTTGTAGGTCACGTGATAGGTTAGAAATTTAAGAATCTTGAATTTCGAGATTACTTTTTTATGAGACAACAGAAATACTAGCTGCCCTACTCTTGTGTGGGTCACATGATAGGTTAGAATTTTAAGACAATCGCAGTGTAGCGATTATCTTCAATATCGAGGTTATTTTGTTATGAGACAACAGAAATACTAGCTGTCCTACTCCTGTGTGGGTCACATGATAGGTTAGAATTTTAAGACAATCGCAGTGTAGCGATTATCTTCAATTTCGAGGTTATTTTTTATGAGACAACAGAAATACTAGCTGCCCTACTCCTGTGTGGGTCACATGATAGGTAAGAATTTTAAGACAATCGCAGTGTAGCGATTATCTTCAATTTCGAGGTTATTTTGTTATGAGACATCAGAAATACTAGCTGCCCTACTTCTGTGTGGGTCACATGATAGGTTAGAATTTTAAGACAATCGCAGTGTAGCGATTATCTTCAATTTCGAGGTTATTTTTTTATGAGACAACAGAAATACTAGCTGCCCTACTCCTGTGTGGGTCACATGATAGGTTAGAATTTTAAGACAATCGCAGTGTAGCGATTATCTTCAATTTCGAGGTTATTTTTTTATGAGACAACAGAAATACTAGCTGCCCTACTCCTGTGTGGGTCACATGATACGAGTAGGTTAGAATTTTAAGACAATCGCAGTGTAGCGATTATCTTCAATTTCGAGGTTATTTTTTTATGAGACAACAGAAATACTAGCTGCCCTACTCTTGTAGGTCACGTGATGGGTAGACGATTAGCCGTTCAACTTTGTGCGTATTACAATTTAGTAATTATTGTACATAGTAGGGATTATGAATGGTTTTGCCTAATGTCGCATTTGGGAAGTTTAAATACGGCGATAAAAAGTTAGGCGAAGTAAAAATAGGCTTAACACATTTTGAAAAAGTAAAATTGTGCAAAAAAAAATTATGGTTCATGGTTTGTATGCCATTGACAATAATTAGGAGTACAAAAAAATTGGTGATCCAATATAGACACGAATGAAGTACAACAGCAACATAATAATTATTCCATTTTAATCAGTCTCAATCTTTATTACTGCAGCAATAATAACAAAATAATACATTATGATTAATTTGATACCATAAATAACAAACAAATATAACTGATCATGACGAACTTACCGTTCATATCAATAGAAAATAAAATTCTACATTTGACTAGTAAAAATTTACGTATACATTAAAGTATTTCGAAGCACCGAATCAAATTAAGGCCTCCGTGGCCAGCCCTCGGTTGAGAGCCCTCAGACACCAAACACGGCCATAATTTGCACGTGAGTGCCGAGTGCCCTCACTACACTCCACAGCTAGACTCGAAGGCGCACGAGTTAACGCTTTTCATGTATTTATTTGTTTTGCTTAGTTTATTTTATTGCTAGTTCTGAAATAGTACGTTATGGTATAAGTACGTTTTGTTGGTTTATACTTTGTTTTCGGAAGACACGTTTTTTTATTTATTTTTTGTTTTGTGACTGCTTTTGCGGTCCTCATTGCCTAGTCTCTGACTAATCCTTCGGGGATAATAGTCGCGATTATATATATATATGTATTTTTTGTTCTACAAGAGGTAAGCGCTTGGCCTTCATCTCACCTGATGGTATGTGACGATGAGGCTGAAGGTGGAAGCGCGCTTTACTCGGAATCCTCAACCATTGAGCAAGAGATAGCAGAGATGAGATAGCAGTCGTTAAAACTCACCAACACGCATTGGGGCCAATGTGGAGTGTTACGGCCAAATTTGCCCATGTACTGTCGTCCATGTGGGAAGGTCTGTATGCCCAACAGTGGGACATTTAGAGGCTGACAATAGGTTGTCTATTTTGTCTCCTAATTTTTTTTATCTATAATCTAAAGTGTCATAACTTTTTTGTCCTAATCATCATTTGTCCGAATGACAACTTTCTTTAATTTAATGTTACATAATATCATGCCTTAAAATTGAAATCCCTAAATACAGTATGCCCTAAATTTGTTTGTCATAAATATTACAAGCAATAACATACCGTATTGAATAAAAATTATAAGTAAATCGAACTGATACTCGAAATAGTAAAGATGCAAAAATTATAATTGTAAGCCAATTGTCACGACTCCGGCGGCGCTGCGGGTCTCCGGTGGTCCCACGCGTGCTAATCGTCACAGACTGCTTTCGCTGACAGAGTCAATTCTCAGCGCTGCGGCAGCCGCTGCTACCAAGGCTTTAACTTAGAGAATCGCACTGCTGTGCCGGCCAGCCTCAGCTGCGGTGGTTAGCTCACAGCCTCCTGCTCCTCAGGCCGCCTCAACCCTACGCGCCTACGCGATTCTAAATTACATTCTAGGGCTAGGGCAGATGAACACTGCGTGGAGTCGGATTTACTGCGATTCGTTTCCGTCACTAAAACCTAATTTTTAGCAAATGTTTTGGGGCTACTAATTTTATTATAAACTAACATTCGGAATAAAACACATTTATTATTACAAATACAATACTTAGAACATACGACTTTATTTCGTTTAAAATTAGAAGATTCAATTATTAAAGTACCTACTCGATATTATAACAGAATAGTTTTAGAAATAAAGATAATTATAAAAAAACAAAATTTCGACTTTTGGAACATTATGGCTATTGTGATTTAGTGTGTGTGTGTATAGTAAACATGTGATGGATAATGATTTTCGTATGATATTATGATGATGAAATAGTACACAGTATGTTACTCTTTTTTTTGTTGATTTATATATTTTTAACTTTTCTATCGCCGGTCAACTTTTTTATGTTTTGCTTAAAATCGTCGCTGCTCCTTCTGCTGTTCGGTATGTTTCCATTCTATTTTTTATTATAACTTTACGGTTTTACAGCGGTTATACTAAAAATAAATGCATGGTTGCAATGGCAAATTCCTTTTCTGAGCCACCACCTTTCCAACATGAAACCCCAGTCACCAAGCAGTCAATAATTTGCACGTTTATAACACAAGTGCCCTCGACGCGACGCCAATCCCTTGTTAGGGCTGCAAGGAGGATCGCTTACCGCTTTTAATATGATTTTTGAACAAACTTTTCTTTTGAGACTTTTTCGACTCTTTCTGTCAATATGTTAAACTACATTATACATTTGTTTAACGTTTTGTTTTCTTAGAGTTTATTTAACGCAAAAAATCAAATATTACGAATATATAAAGCAGTCTTATCTTAACTGAATATGTAAAATATTGTAAAATATTTCTACATACAAACATATAATATATTCACGACTATTATCCCCGAAGGGTTAATCAGAGACTAGGCAATGAGGACCGCAAAAGCAATCCTCTGCCATAGTCCACTTTTCACCAAATAGCGACTGCACCATGTGCTCAACTTGACAGTTTTTGAGCCCACCGCCGCTCTGAGCTGTTGGGTGTATGTGCAGTCTTTAGTCCGTTAGTCGCCTTTTACGACACCCAAGCGAAGAGAGGGGTGGTAGTATTCTTTCACCGCTATGCGACACGGTTAATTAAAATATTTCTCTTATAGTAAAATATATATGTAAGGATGTAAAATAAAGGTTTGCTAAGACACAGTTTCTATAAAAACATAAAGTCAGTAGCGTTGAATAATTTCGACAGTCCTAACCAATACCTCGGTGGCAGAGTGGTCAACGCAGCCCGGATTGCGGAGGACGTGGGTTCGATTCCCAACTGAGTTTGTCATTTTTTTTCAACGTCTTGGTATCTCGAACCTATTTTGTCCCACTGCAAGACAAATGCCTCTCTTCCTTCTTTCCACTTATGGTCTGTCCACAGCTAATTATTATATATAAGCGGCCGCTCGCGGTTTCACCTGCGTGGTTCCCGTTCCCGTGAGAATATCGGGATAAAAAGTATCCTATGTGTTTATCCAGGCTATAAACTATCTGTATGCCGAATTTCAACCAAATCCATTTAGTAGTTTTTACGTGAAAGAGTTACAAATATCCATCCATACTTACAAATTTTCGCGTTTATAATATTAGTACGAGTATTATTAATTGAAATTATAATTAATCAGTTAGCCATCTGTTTTGGTTTTCATGGAACAGAGTAATTATTAGTTACTTAATAATTCACAGTGTTATAAAACATTAGCAGCAAACTTTTACAAAAACGTCAAGCGCGACAGAAAATAAAAGCCACCGTGCATATTACACAGCGAGCTCTCATTAAGTTCCCCAGGATGTGAAAACATACCGTCGTCCCTTCCATGGGTACCAACGGAACCCTAATTGGTCCCATTGAGACTCGCAACGTGACCGTTTGGAGGGGCACGTTGAATTTTTATCGACTGATTATGTATCTGCGGTTGGCCAGCCAAAATTCTGGCCATATCTTGCGACAACTCCCCACATGTCTGAAATTATGATCATATTTGGTCAGAATTTGTTGGTGCTTCTATTGACCAAAAGCCCGAATCCAACAGTGAAACTTTTGTATGATGATGATGATGATAATGAGGATAATGACATCAATCAATCAATCAATCAGCCCGCAACCACCCACTGCTGGGTATAGGCTTTTTTTTTAAAACAAGGAGAAATCCTATTTACGGATACACAGCGGGCCTGGGGAAGCCCGTTATGTGGCGAATCTCCCCCTAACGCCCGCTTCCCTGTCCAGGTCCGAAGGCCTCGACAGGGACTCGGGTGAAGAGGGGCCTTACCCCACTAAAACTCCTTGAACCATCCCATCACTTGTCGTCAGGGTGGTTCGGGACCACGGCCAGCAGACTCCGAATTCCACCCTACGACGGCTCGCCAGTGGGGAGGACGTCCGGGATAGTTTGGGCGCCCTCCAGACTCCCATGAGGCTCGTGCAATGCGGCTATGGGGTCTCCCACCCCACAGTCACGCAAGCCTCACTGCGGTGGAAGGAGGTAGGCAAAATGCCGCCTCCTCCTACCGACTCGCCTGCGTCGGATCGGGTCCGCATGGAGTTGCTCCTCGCGGACCCTCTCCGCGGCCTCCTTCTGTGAAACAACCGCTTCACTGAACGAGGGCTGGGTTTAACTTATGCCAGTCTCTTCTGTTCCGTGCCGATCTCATCCAGGTGCTGCCAATGACCCTGACGATGTCATCAACCCAGCGTGCCCTCGTACGTCCTCGATTTCTTTGGCCATATTTTGGCCACCACTCCGTCAAAGTTTTGCTCAATCGGCCTTCACCACGTCTTACCAGGTGTCCTGCCCAACTCCACTTCAGGTTGGTCGCCCTGTCACCAACGTCGAAGACTTTCGTTCGACGACGAATCTCCGTATTGCGGACTCGGTCGAGAAGGTTGATGCCGAGCATGGCTCGCTCCATGGCACGTTGTGCAACTCGTACTTGGTGTACAGTCTCCTTAGTGAGCGTCTATGTCTCGGCACCGTACGTCATAGTTGGCAAGACACACTGGTTATAGAGACGGGTCTTCAGGCACTGAGGGATCTTTCTTGACCGGAAGACATCATCCATTTTGCCAAATGCTGCCCATCCGAGCTGTATCCTCCTGGAGATCCGACCTCAATGGTTGGAATTGGGTGACTGCAGATGTTTGTCATCACTTTCGTCTTGGACATGTTCATCTTTAAACCCACCGCCAAGGAAGCATCGTGGAGTTCTCTTAGCATATGCTTAAGTTCTTCCAGGGACTCTGCAAACAACACAATATCGTCTGCGAACCTAAGATGCGACAGGTAGACACCGTTTATGTTAATCCCGCTTTGGTCCCATTCCAGCGTTTTCACGACGTCTTCTAAAACAGCCGTAAACAGCTTATGTGAAATAGTGTCTCCCTGACGCACCCCCCTTTTGATTGATATTGGGTCGGTTAGTTAGTGCATTTTCACTTGCATCGTTGATACAGCTCTTTGAGCACGGCCACGTAACGTGCGTCTATCTGGCAGCGATGAAGAGAGTTAAACACGGCCCAATGTTCGACAGTGTCGAATGCTTTTTCGTAATTAACGAAAGCTAAACATAGGGGCCGGTTGTACTCGGAACTCTTCTCCAATAGCTGCTTCACGGTGTGGATGTGGTCGATCGTGGAGAAACCGCTCCGAAAGCCGGCTTGCTCTATAGGCTGGCATTCGTCTAGTTGGCGAGTGAGGCGGTTGCAAAGGATTTTGGCAAACAGTTTATAAATCTATGAAAGGAGAGATATGGGACGGTAGTTTTTTAAGTTTGAACAGTCTCCCTTCTTGTGGAGTATCGTAACTATTGCATTTTTCCAGGCAAGTGGGGATTTCGCACCATATACCTAGAACGCCGTTAAATAGTTTCACAAGAACATGCAGGTTGGGTTGGACTGGTTGCCCACCCGCTCGCAGCAGCTCAACCGTTATTCCGTCACCAGGTGACCTGTCGCTCCTCATTTGGTAGAGAGCTTTTCCCACTTCGCTTCCTAATATTTCGGGTAGAATTTCGTGGTTTAATGACATATTTGTGTTTATTATACATATTGCGTGCTCGCCGAAAAAGATACGATCTCTTTTGCCTTCATAAAATAATGCATTCCTCCTTTGATTAGCCTGAGCTGCTCTCCTTGATTGACATTAATACCAGGCATAGGTCGCGTTGTCCGGATACGTTCTTGATTCAGGCTTATAAAAACAATACATCATTTTATAATTCTATTGTCAGAATGTGCCGGACCTATAATGAATTACATCGTGTTTATAAGGATATAGAAGTCTTTATCTGCAGCTTTTCGAGGTTCAAGAGGGTGATCTCAGACATAATATTATGTGGTGAAGCGCCCTCAACCCCACTTATTGTATAGATTTTGTAATGTAGGATAACAGTGATAAATTAAATAAGTAGACATATTTTAAGTTAAGTTAATAATAATAAAAAATTTAGAAATATTTGGCATGCTGTGTACGCTAATTTTGGGTTATTGTCTAGTTTTATCTTGTGGAATATGTTTGTATGATCTTGTAATGACAGTAATCTGTCAGTGTACCTTTTACAAATTAATAAAGAAATAAATAAATATATATTAACCTTTCAACTGCGGCCGTGATCACTGATCAATGCTCAATTAAGAGGGTTTACGCCATTCGGTTTCCCATACAAACTTCCAAGTCGAAATTTTTAAAAACCACTTAGCCAATTTTAATTAAACTTTGCACGCTAAAGTAAAATACAGGGATCTAAGTAGTCTTTTGAAAACATTTTCATAAGACGTTTCTTTAAGTGAGTTGTTGCGATTTTAAACTTTCTATAGTGGACTTTAAATCGCAATAACTTAGCTAAATAAACGTTTTTTAAAAATGTTTTCAACAAACTATTTAGATCCCTGTATTTTACTTTAGTATGCAAAGTTTCATCAAAATTGGCTTAACGGTTTTAAAAATTTTTGACTTGGCAGTTTGTATGGGAAACCGAATGGCGTAAACCCTCATAATAGAATTTCTATTTCGTCTAGTGGCGCCGCGTTCTAAGTGCTTCAAGCAGATTTCTAGGCATATCTTTCGAGAACTCCCTACCATGAAATTACGACAATTTTTACTCGGAATTTGTTAGTGCTTCCTCTTGTTGCTTGCACTATCAATCCAGCATCCTAATCCAGCAGTACAACTTTTATAGGACGATGATAATGACACCGTATATGTATCTGCGGTTGATAAGGATTTTGAGTCAGAGTTTGCTCGTGCTGCCGAATGATGAAGATTAAGAAAGATATTGGTGTGTATAGGAATCACTACTTGTATTTTCCGTAACGGGACAACCTTAAATCTTATTTACAAACTTATTTTTATCTGTAATAGAAATAGTCTTTCTTTTTCTTGTTTCAAAGATACTGAAAGGCGTCGTTTATTTTATTTTAAATTGAGAAATACAAGTATTATTTATACAAAAAGCAGGTAAGTTTACCTGTTTTTTATTGGATATACTTTTGCATGTGTTGTGTTGTGTTGTAATCGTATTAAATGTTTTTTTTTTTATATTGTAATGGAAAATGTCCTTCTATGATAGGGAGGGCATTTTCCAATTTGTATTGACGCTGTAAAATAAAGGGACAAAAGTTGGTATTGTTGATCGAAGGGAGAAAGGAAATGCCTTCGCTGAGTTTCTTGCCGGTTCTTCTCAGTACAAGGCTCCCGCCCCATATAGTTAGCACTTACGAACCGATGGCATTGCGACATTCATAAGTGCTCAATTATTGTAAACTAAATTATATTAAATTGAATATTGAATAAAGGGACTATCGAAAATACACCTATAAACTGCATCACTCGATGCAGTTTTTAGATCGACATTAACCTTTTTTTTCTGCCCGGCTTAATACTTACTTACTTCGCTGGCTCAGCGACCCGAAGTGGATCTTGGCCTTCGACAACAAAGTGCGCCATTCTTTGCTATTTTGTGCCAGGTTGGACCAGTTGGGCATGTCAAGCTCTATCAGATCTTTGGCGACCTCGTATTCCCAGCGATACCTCGGGCGACCCACCGGGCGACGTCCAGTTGGTCGCCCAAGATATGCTCTTTTTGCAGCACGATCCTGACCCATCCTTTCAACGTGACCAAGCCAGCAAAGTCGTGCAGCTTTTAGCGTGGCTTATTATTATGATTTAATAAGTACGTCTTTCACCAGGTACAGAAATGTAAAATCAATAGTTAGTCATCAAAATAAGTACCCATTTTTCTCTATGTTTATACAACAATATCAGTAAAATTTTGGTATCCCGTCATTTAGAAGGGTGTGTAATGTTTGACATAAATACTTATGGTCTAACGTTCAGATAATATAATTTCATTTCATATAATTTCATTTGATATAACAACTAACTTAATATAATAAACATTTAATATAATTTTAGATTCTATATTTTTATTTGATATAATGTACATTTGATATAATAATCAAATGATATAAAACATTACTTATGTAATAAGCAAGCAGCATGCAAGCAAGCATGCAACATGCAAGCAGCATGCAAGCAGGCATGCAGCATGCAAACAGACATGGAGCATGCATCAAGCAGCAGGCATGTTTTCTGTCACGGCTCCGGCGCTGCGGGACTCCGGCGGTCCCACACGAGCTTATCGTCGCAGATGGCTTTCGCTCACCACCGCAGCTTCGGCTTGCCGGCGTGGGCCGCCTCGCCCCTCCGCGCCTACGCGGGATTAAATTACACTCTAGCGTAGGGCAGACAAGTCTACGTGGAGTCGGTTTTGCCGCGATTAGTTTCTGTCACTGACTTTTTTAGCACAACCATAACGAAAACACAACGTATTCACTTTTTAAGACAATATTTGAAATCAATTCAGGGTTAAAATGTTATTTTTATTTTTAAGCAAAAATTATATAAAATGAAGTTATAGAATATGATTATTCTACCAATATAGCTTTATAGAATACGTTGTTAGAGAATATGAGTATTATATCAAATGAATAATATACGTAGGTACTGTTCTTATAGGAAGTGTATTTAGAACAAGTAAAAATTATATCCAATGAACGTTATGTTCTTTAAAATTAGTTCATTTGTCATTATATAAAATGATACGCACCCCATTTAGATAAGATTTTTCACTAACTCTTCAGTAGTTGAGTATGCCAGGTAAAGAGCTCCTTCGTTTTCATTTGCTTAAATCGTTGACACGAAAATCAAGCGCATCCACAGTATAGATTTTTTAAAAGTCGACATACAATACAAAGTCGAAGTAGGTTATACGAAAACTATAAATATTACAATGGAGCTTCATCACGCCCGCTGCTCCTTTGCAATCTCAACGCGTACAAGACTTTGTTTGCTTTGCGTATGTTTCGAACAAATATTCTAGCTTTGACAAGCTCGTGTCGTATATAAGTTATGAATGCTCTTTGAAAAGAAAACTTTTGTATTGATAGAGCACAAAACCATTATGAAGTTTGATAGGAACTCCTTTGTTCAACTACAAAATGTTTGTACGGTTCAAAAGCTGGTTCGTTAGAGAACTGTTTGTATTTGTAATCATCTCGCGTAGCGGTGAAAGAATACTACCACCCCTCTCTTCCCTTGGGTGTCGTAAAAGGCGACTAACGGACTAAAGACTGCATAGAGCGGCGATGGGCTCACCACCTGTCACGGTCAGCACATGTGCAGTCGCTATTTGGTGAAAAGTGGACTATGGCGGATGACTACTTTTGCGGTCCTAATTGCCTAGTCTCTGACTAACCCTCCAGGGATAAAACTCATGATTATATGTATAAAAAGAACTCGGGTGAAACTCTTCTTTACTACAATTCTGACAACTTGCTGCAAAGTTACTTCCACTAACATAACATTAATAAAAACTTTTTTCATCCTTGCAACCCTAAAATCGTGTAGTAATGTTTACTGTTATGGCCGGTATGCGATAGTCCGTTATGGAACTTAACAACGAAATAGTGGTGTTGCACTACAGTTTTTTGCGCCGCAAGGTTTTTACCTCGTTGCTGGAATTTACGAAGTAGATTAAGTACGGCGTGAATTGGCAACGATACCCCAACAATGTTTTTATTTGCCAACGGTGGTGGCCAGTGTAAAATTTTTCTAGTGGTTAGTGGTCACTGCAGCTTTGTGACTAAAACCTATTTTTGCGTTTCCGTTCTGGTTTGATATCTAGGAAAACAGTAACCTTACAGTGTAGGTATTGAGGTTAATATATTTTTTTTAACTTTCCTACAATCACACCAATTATCTAGCCCAAGAGAAGCTTCGAAGAAACTCGTTAAATGGTTACTAGACAACGGATAAACATACTTAAAGACATACTTATTATACATAGAAAACACCTAGACCCGAGACAATTTAGAAAAACAATAGTTTCTAAATTGCAACCCGGGACCTCAGAGATGGCGACACCATGAAAACCGGTGTACAAACCACTCGACCAAGGAGGTCGTCTAAAAAATATAAAACTAAACCTTCAGGGCACGAGCTCCAGTGGCAGATTTTTGTCAGGCGGGTCGTATGTTCAACAGAACAGTTAATTTGATGAGCCAGCATTATAAAAAAAAAACAATTATGTACTTCTGTTCTTTGATATAGGTACTAGATCCAATATACTAGGAACGAAGAGCCGTTCTGATGAAAAGTGGTCACTGCAGTTTGTCGCCGCTTTGAACAACAATGCGTATAAACTTGTGCGCCGCCGACATATTGTCTAAAACCTATTTCTATCTACGAGAACCATTATTTTACATTGCTGTGTTTCGAGATCTAGGTACTATAACTGAGGAACGACGAAACAAAAATAGTTAAGTACAAAATGTCTAGATTGTGGCAAAATACAAAAAAATTGTTAGAGTTGTATACCATACTAACGAATAATTTTACTTTATGATTGGAAAAATAGTAGAAAAACAGCATGTATGTGAAACTCTTCAAAAAAATATTGCCATTTAAATATAGTAAGTATATGTAGATTTTTTTGAAATGCAGTTAGCCAATTTTGATACAACAATATCGTACTTAACTAATTTTGATCTAACAATTAGCACTTAACTACTTTTGAAAGATAGTATTTTGTATAGGAATTAACCAATTTTGTGAAAACAAAATCGTTTATAACCATTTTTGTTCCGTCAGTCGGATTTGGAGGTACTTTTGTATCGAAAATAACTGATTTTGTTTGGACTTAAATCAACATCGGGTAGGATTTAAAAAATTGATGTTATTTTCTGCCTCTTGAGTAGTTAATTATTTTTGTTCCGTCGCTCCTCAACTAAGTAAAATCACAGGAACAGAATCTTTAAGGTCAGCAACGCGCGGTTGGTACTTTTAGCATTGCTTGTTTCCATGGGCTACAGTAACCGCTTCCCAATGTCAGTCTGCCGGTCGAATGCTTATCTATCTGCTGTGTAACATAGATTAAAAACTAATTCGTGACATCTTGCTTTCTTAGTAACCAGTGAAGTAGCCAATACACCACAGACACGATTTGACTCCGCTCGTGGAAATAAACAAAATAACATAAGAGAGTTACACTCCAACTATCCGAAATGTCTCTTTTAGTTTCATTCATCTGATGAAAATCTTAGTTGTGTTGAGATTCAGAAGTTTTCATGGCTGAAGAGAACAGCCAATTTCCTTTAACAAGCTCCAACTTATCTCGAGTTACGCCCAGGGTTGACAACGGTGCGACTGTATACGTATTCGTTTGTATTATTCGCTTGCGGATTCTCTTTGTGTGGTTTATATTTTATTATTAAAAGAAAAGTGTTAATCATAGGTTGAACCACTTTAAAAATCACGACAGATTCATTTATTGAATACTAGGTATTGTACTTTAAGGTAATGATATGCAAGTCAAGCAATTTTGGGAGCTAGAGGGTCATCGGATTGGTGACCAAGATAGAAGAAGAAGAAAAAAAACGAAAATACATTTATTCACAAATACACTTATGCAATACATGATAATACAAAGAGATAGCTAGGTGACTAAAATATAACGAGTACATAATTATCTCCGTACTTTGGATTGCATATTGGGACGTTGATTGGTTACTGTTTTTAGTTTAGTTTGTAACCGCCTAGGTCTAGTAGCTAAGCCACCGGTCTCAGATCCAGAGGCCCCGGGATCGATTCCCAGTGGGAAGTACATCTTTGTGTACATGGCTTGGTTGGTGGTAGGGCTGATAAGTCCGCCTGGCTAGCTACCACCATCTTATCTAAGTCTATCGCCATAACAAAGATGTTTATAGCATTGTTGTGTTCCGACAGCTTAGAGATAAGATAGCCAGTTCCCTCGTGGGTGAGGATTCCGCGGCCTTATCGTCACTTACCATGAAGATATGGGGGTTAAAGTTACTCGCGGCCATAGGTTTACTCTTGAGACCCTACACGTGACCCCTGGGTGGTGCTAAATGAGTGACACTGACTGAGTGGTAGAACCACGCTGCGTTGCAGCACGCATTGGGCCGGCTCGCCCGGGGTATACCTACCACCCTCTCACGAATATCCGGCGTGAAATAATGGCACTTGGTGCTGTTGTGTTTCGTCCGGCCAGTAAGAGTTCCGGAGGCCCCTTCCCCCCTCTCCCCCTACCCCTCACAATTCCTATTCCTTCCTTAACCCTATTCCTTTCTTAAGGTCGGCTACGCATCTGCGACTTCTTTGTCCATGGGCGGTGGTGATTGCTCTCCATTAGGTGACCCGCCTACTCGTTTGCCTCCTTCTTATATATAAAAAAATTGGTTGCCTGTAAAGTCGGTATACGGGCGAAAGTTTTACGTGACAACGACTTTGAGTGGTAAAATAATTTTAATGTGAATATTCATTCGCTTTTTATGTCTGCCTCTCTCGCTCTTAGGCGGGCTAACCATGCCCGAGTGGAAGGGACGCGTGCCTCTCACTCGCTCTCATTGTGAGCGCATAACGTGAGCGGAGCGTAACGCAGTTTCTTGAAGTGTCACCCGGCAAACCAATTTATAAGACGTTGTCACGTCAAAAAAGATTGTCCCATAACACACAATGCGGATTGGCGGCCTTTAAACATTTGCCATTTCATCATAACATTTTTCTTAGTTATTCTACAACGGGTAAGCGCTTGGCCTTCAACTCACCTGATATTAAGCGACGATAAGGTCGAAAGGATATAAGCGCACTGTCGGGACCATCAACTACTTAGGAACTTCCTTTAATTTCCTACCTAACGAAAATGCCAACCAAGAATCTTTTTATAGGATTAGTTTACTACTTACTATGAAATATTTTTATGTAAAAGTTAGAAAGGAAATAATCCAATTATTTTGTTATCGTATAATAAGCCTGCGCGCTTCAGTGGTCGAATAGTCATTAGCCTGATATTTAGAGGTCCCGGGTTCAATTCCCAGGTCTGGTTTGCCTGGCTTGAGAGTTGAACCCGTGTGTTTCGGATTTTTCAATGCAGGGTACGGGCATATTCTGTGGTACGGGTTCGTAAACGCCAACCCGCAATTAGCAAGCTAGGCCAATATTATTCCAATATCCATAATTTGTAGCAATGACTTAATTTCATTGTTGGAGACCTATTTTATTTTTACCTTTTTAGTATACTACAAAGCTGTTTAGTAATGTGACCAACGGCTTACGTGCAGTCCGAAGCACGGAGTAACTTTATTAGTTAAAGATTTTATTTAATTTTTGTCATCCATCAGTTATCCGGCATTGTAAAAGTTTATTTATTTATTTATTTGAAACAACAAATCTTAATACTAGGTACCATCAATAAAGACAAAAAATGCGATAGTAAAAGCACTTATAAATTTTTTAACCTAACCTATTTACAATCGAATATTTATTATTTTTCTATTTACAAACTTACAACTATAAAATATTCAGTAAAGTAAGTAACTACACTGTGAATTTACTATTAATGTAATGTAATGTACTTTGGAGCAAACTTAGTAACCGTGTGTTCTGTTTCATTATATTTTTCAACACATTTTTCTGTGCAATAGTTGCCCACGCTGTTTTTTTATTGCTTTCATTAATTCTACATCTTATTTTATTGATTAGAGTTTGATTTAACCTGTCATTAAGTCCATTTGAAAATGGTGTATCAACAGCAGTAAAAACCATTTCTATATTTTTCTTCTTTAGAAATTCATTAAAATCTTTGCAATTTATGCCCGGATATTGATCTGATAATACCATATAAGTTGTTTACCGGGCACGATCGTAAATCAAATGCCTTAGCCGCTGAGCCATCGAGCTTTTTGAATAACAAATTATAATACAACATTGTTAAAATTTGTATGAATGGTACTTATTTTTGCTACTACCTGCTATCAAATTTCTTAGGAAACATAAAAATAAACTCCTTTTTTAAAGTATATTTGGACGAGCCAACGCATATTTCTGTCTAAAAGTGTTTGCAAATATATTATGAAAGCCACTTTAGCAGGCATACTTACTCGCTAACTTTATTTAGCCTGCGGACTCAAAATATAGTTTTGAAAGTTCAACAGAAATGCTCTGAAATGGCATAGAATGTTTTGTGAAAGTCCGTTTCCAAAGTGAGAGGCTTTAATAAAAGATTAGTTGTGTGTTAAAAAGCGATACTTTAGCAACCCTTGCTCACTCGACTCAATAGACGATATCACGCGATCTCTTGCTAGAGTAGGTACCGTGATAAATAACTTTTAATAGGCCAACTTAACTTTACGCGAAGACTAATGCGACCTTTTTGAAAAATCTGTCGCAATGGGCAACTTGACAGTTTTCGAAAAAAAATTACAAACGCTTATTTTATACCCCGTTCAATATTTTCTTTCTCGAAAAAGCTTTATTTATCAGTAAAAAACATATTTTTCTTTATTGATTTCAAATTTCGTGCGAAAACGGTTTTCTACATTTCAATAAATATAGAAACATGTCTTGAAACATGACTTAAAGTTTTTATATATTTTGTGAAATGTGACGTCACATGAAGCTCAATCATGGCCGCCCGTGTTTTGGGCTCGGACCAAATATTTGATCCGAGGTTTCGGGTCTTGTAATCCACAGATAAAAAATCGCAAATTTATTTAATAAAAATAAAATATTTAGTTACAAATTATCTTAATAAAAAAAACTATTGGATAATTATCGTTAAATCATAACCTACCATTTCCGTCATATTTCATATTTTATTGTTACAACTGTCAAAAAGCCAATTGTTATGTTTTTTAGGAAAACTTTTTTATTTGATCTGTCGGTAGCGCGTGGTTATTTAGCACGGTTCTTTTACTGCTTACGGCTGAAACTAATCTACCTATCTCCGTGTCGAGCCGTGTCTTGTAGCTTTTCTTTAAAGGAATACTACCACCACCGCTCTTCCCTTGGGTGCCGTAAAATGCGACTAACGGACATCGCGCTCTATACTGTTGAATGCACATACATCCAACAGTATAGAGCGCGATGGGCTCACTACCTGTCACGCTGAGCACATGTGCAGTCGCTATTTGATGAAACGTGGACTATGGCAGAGAACTGCTTTTGCAGTCCTCATTGCTGAATTTAGTCTCTTACTAACTCTTCAGGGATAGTCGTAATTATAAGTACCTACCTATACTCAAAAATGACTTGACCATATTGAATATTTTTGGTTTTGTTATGTTCCTTTTAATAAAGGGATGGTATAGAAAGATAAATAACACTGAACTAGAGATAGCAATTAAACATATTTTTTGTAGACCTTATTGACTTTAGTTGGTAAAATAACTGCCGTATCCCGTAGCGGCTTATAAAAAGAATACTACCACCCCCGCTCAAGGCGACTAACGGACTAAGACTGCACATACTTCCAACAGCATAGAGCGGCAATGGGCTCACCACCTATCACGCTGAGCACATGTGCAGTCGCTATTTGTTGAACAGTTGACTATGGCAGAGGACTGCTATTGCGGTCCTAGTCTAGTCTCTGACTAACCCTTCGGGAATAATAGTCGCGATTATATGAATGATTGTAAAATAACAGCTTGTCTGTTTATTAATTTTGGCCGTTAGTGTCGCGCGCGTCTGCGGGGCGGGCGGTTAACTCGCCTACAAGCTCACTTCCTTAAAAAATGCCATTAGAAGCATTGAGGTACAATAAACTAGAGAAGACACCGCGAAGCAAGTTTGTGCGCGTAGGGTGCAGCCGCAAGGTCCACAATCGCTTGAATCACGCGCAATTACCGAGGCGTTTGCAGCAAAACTACGGCCAGCATGCAGCACTTGAGAACACACCAGTGGTGAGCGGTGTCTTCCCTATACGTAGTAATAATAGCTCAATGATTAAAAGTAACTAATAAAAATAATGTCGCGTAACTTTAGCTACCCGACAAACGTCGTTCCGATTCCGATTCCCGAGAACCGTAACACCGAGCATAACTCTCTCCATGGCCCGCTGAGTGACTTTGAATTTATCGACCATTCGTACGGTTAGTGTCAACGAGTCAGCTCTGTAACTATATCAAGACAGATAGGACACACTAATAACCTGGATCACCCTGTCTCGTGAGAGGAAGTAATTAAGGGGAGGTATTTCGAGCGCTTCCCTCTCGTTCTCTCGACGGTACAACGGTAAGGGACGGGTATAACAGCGAAGCGGCGCTAATAATCGCGTTTTATATTTTAAAAAATTGATAGATGTAATAAATAAAAAACCATCGGTTATAATAACTCAAGTTATTTACGAGCTTTATTTTGGTAAATGACTCATAATATCAAATCACTTATTTTAAGAATAAAACCTGGAAAAGAAGATTTTTAACCGCCTCCGTGGTCTAGTGGCTAAGCCACCGGTTTCAGACCCAGAGGTCCCGGGTTCGATTCCCAGCGGGGGGTACATCTTTGTGTGCTCGGTTTGGTTGGTGGTAGGGCTGTTAAGTCCGCCTGGCTAGCTACCACCATCTTATCTAAGTCTGTCGCCATAACAACGATGTTTATAGCATTGTTGTGTTCCGACAGTTTGAGATAAGATAGCCAGTTCCTTAGTGGTTGAGGATTCCGGGTGAAGCGCGCTTCCACCTTCGGCCTTATTCATCACTTACCATCAAGTGAGATGAAGGCCAAGCGCTTACCCGTTACCCAAAAAAAAAAAAAAAATGATAAAATGACACAAAAATATGTAACTTTGTGAATTTATTCTATCGAGCCAACTTTATAAAATCGTGGTTCCATCGGGTGTATTTCACAGAATAAAGCCTCAACAATATTTCATAGTTTTCGCAGTTTTAAATTTTACTGTTTACTACTTCAAAAAGTAAATCTAAGAACGTGTTATTTTAATTTTTCACTAACACCTAGCCTTAAGATAAGTTTAAATATTTTATACTTTTTTACACTTTTTGTAATTCTGTATAACTTTATGGTTGACTGGTAGATAATGCCTTAGGCCTCGCTTCATTCAGTTCTTCATGTAGTATATTGTCTAAATAAATAAGTAGGTACAGGAACTTTAGTGGATTTACACCCTTGGGGGATGAGTTCTGCAAAACCATCTACATCTACCGTGAATAGTGGTACCTATGCTTAAATTACTTTTACCTGTATATTAAAAAAAACCGGCCAAGTGCGAGTCGGACTCGCCCATGAAGGGTTCCGTAGCAGCAAGTAACATCATATAAAAGTTCTTGTAGTTCGTTGTAATTTTGATTGATGTTTTAATAATAGTGTATTTTTTTAATTAATTAATTTATGACGTATTAAAAAAACTACTTACTAGATCTCGTTCAAACCAATTTTCGGTGGAAGTTTGCATGGTAATGTTGACACATTTGGTATTCTTAAATGAGTAAGAGAATACCAAATGTGTCAAACAATTACAATGCGATCCAATTGCGATTCAATTACGCCATTCGTAAATTAGCAGACTTGGGCCCCATACCGCTAGCGCCAGCGCCGTTGCTGATGAGATAGTATTAGGAATGGAATACTATATTCCACACTCCTATGTCATCAGCAAAGGCAGACGCAACCGCTGGTTCAATCGCGAGTGTGCCAGCGCTGTTGAGAGCAAACAGACGGCATACCGCGCTTGGATCAGAGGTAAAGCTCATGGGGATCCCGAAACTCGCTCGCTAAAAGCAGACTATAATAATGCCACCAAGTCGTGTAAGGGGCCTACATTAGAGCGGATGCCCAGCGCGTTGCACGAGTAGGCCAAGAACTCCTGACGCATCCTACGGGCAGCCGTAGCTACTGGCGTCTGGCCAAAGCCGTGCAATCCAACTTCTGCCAACCCTCGCTGCCACCACTGAGATGTCTTGACGGAACTTTAGCTCACAAGCCGCAGGAAAAGGTCGATCTCTTGGCCAAACTCTTTGCGGCTAACTCCCGGATCGATGACTGTGATGCACAGCCACCCTCAGTTCCTCACTGTGGCCACACAATGTCTGATATTAAAATCAGGCAGTGTGATGTCCGTGCGGAGCTGTCAATCGATGTCCGGAAAGCTAACGGTCCTGATGGCATCCCAGCAATAGTTCTGAAAATGTGTGCAGCGGAGTTGTCCCCTGTGTTAACGCGTCTGTACCGTCTCTCGCTCTCTTCGGGTTGTGCGCCGGAATCTTGGAGAGAAGCTAATGTGCAACCGATCCCTAAAAAAGGAGATCGGTCAGATCCGACTAATTACCGCCCTATAGCCGTAACTTCAGTGTTGTGTAAGATAATAGAACGAATATTGAACAAACAGCTTATTCGATACCTAGATGATCACTCCCTAATTCACGATCGTCAATATGGGTTTCGGCCAAAACGGTCAACGGGTGATCTTCTAGCGTACGTCACACATCTCTGGGGTGAGGCTATTGACAAGCGTGGCGAGTCACTGGCAGTTAGCCTTGACATAGCCAAGGCTTTTGATCGGGTCTGGCACAAAGCTCTTCTCTCCAAGCTCCCGGCATACGGTTTACCCGCTCAGTTCTGTACCTGGATTGCTAGCTTCCTGCATGAGCGTAGAATCCGTGTCCTTTCGGATGGATGCGCTTCGCGGTTCATGTCAGTGAACGCTGGTGTTCCTCAAGGCTCCGTTCTATCCCCCACGCTGTTCCTTCTGCATATCAATGACATGCTTCCTCTTGGAAACATTCATTGCTATGCAGATGATAGCACAGTGCATGGGGGATATAACGGTCACCCAACGGCTGGGCGGGTAGACACCGAAATGAAGCGAGCAAATCTTGTCATTGAGCTCGATCGGGTGTTGGACCTCATTTCTAAATGGGGCTCCGATAATCTAGTGGAGTTCAATGCCAAGAAAACACAGGTGTGCGCGTTTACAGCAAAAAAGTCGCCATTCCTGCCCCTTCCTTCTCTTCAGGGTACATCTCTAGGCCTGCAGAGCAGTATTAACATGCTCGGTATGGATATCCGCTGCGATCTGAACCAAAAGGACTACATCGAAACCGTGATTAAAAATGCCTCACGTAAACTCGGTGTCCTGAACAAGGTGCGGCGATTCTTCACGCCTGATCAGTTGTGTCTATTATACAAGACACAGGTGCGGTCTTGCGTGGAGTATTGCTCTCACCTTTGGGACGGCTCCGCAAAGTACCTTCTCGATGCCTTGAACAGATTGCAGCGCCGCGGTGTGCGCATTATTGGCAATGCGGAGGTCACTAAAACTCTCGAGCCTTTGCAATTGCGTAGAGATATTGCGTCACTCAGCGTCTTTTACCGTTTATACCATGGCGAGTGCTCTGAAGAACTCTTTGACCTCATCCCTCCTTCTCTCTTCCTCCATAGGAGTACGCGTGCTGCTCTCCGGAGTCACCAATTTACAGTCTCTAACATTCCATCACGCACAAAGAAATTTGGTGACTCGTTTCTTTGTCGCACTTCCAAAAGATGGAATAGTCTACCAGCACACGTATTCCCTACCTATGACATAGGGTCCTTCAAACGAGGCGTGAAGAAGCACTTTGTGGGCCGGCAGAGTGAGGATGACTGATGCTACGTCTCTTACGCTGCACCAGTTGTCCTCGCGCCTGGACCTCATTTCCACTTAACATCAGGTGGAGTGGGGTCATTTGCCGGGCTTGGTATAAAAAAAAAAATACGTCATATATTTTTTTTACTTTTATCATTCTCTTATTTTAGAAGTGACAGGGGGGGGGGGGACACACATTTTACCACTTTGGAAGTGTCTCTCGCGCAAACTATTCAGTTTAGAAAAAAATTAAAAATTAAAACTTAATATCGTTTTTGAAGACCTATCCATAGATACGTATGGATTACACGTATGGGTTTGATAACAAAAAAATTGTAGTTTCAGTTCTAAGTATGGGGAACCCCCAAAATTTATTGGTTTGTTTTCTATTTTTGTGTAAAAATCGGTTAAATTGCGGTTCACAGAATACATCTACTTACCAAGTTTCAACAGTATAGTTCTTATAGTTTCGGAAACAAGTGGCTGTGACATACGGACGGACGGACAGACAGACAGACATGACGAATCCATAAGGGCTTCGTGTTTTGCCATTTGGCTACGGAACCCTAAAAAAACACGAATACCTGAGATCAACATCATTAGTAGATACACACTTATGACAGCTACTGTTATGTCTATATGAATAAAAACAAAACACCAACTATAAAATATGTGCACCTTTCTATTTAAATAGGTACCTATGTTTGTTGTCGGTTTTACCTTAGAACAAATATTTGTTTTTTATACTCTCTAAGGTTTTACCTTACTTTTGTACCTGTTCATCAAACGTCTGCCAGCCAGACTCCTCGCAGCGAAATCTGAGGCCGTCAATTAAGTATTTATTTTTATGCCCCCAGGATCTTGTAAGGTGTCTGTTTTTATGGCGGGCCGCTGGTGACTTGTAATAAAGTCCGCCTACGATCTAACTCCTGCGGAGGCGGTAGTTCAATTCATCAACTACAACCGTACAATACAAAAGTGTACCTACATTATACACCCTTAATATTTATTCGTTTAAATGAAATTAATGGTGAGTTCCACCCATGAAACTAAACAACTTTCCCCAAGAAACCTATGTGCAAACGTGACTAAAAAAATTCAACCTCCCATTTGTCGCCAGCTGATCGGACAGTTTTGATGGGAGGTCAAAATATTTATGTTATTTTTTTTCTTGGGGAAAGTTGTTCAGTTTCATGGGTGGATCTCACTCTTGATATCTTTTAAACAAATGAAAATTAAGGGTGTATATGTTGTTATATATGTTGTGATATAATATTGGCCATGTCATGAGAGATGAAGAAAGTTAAAAGAGTAAGTGAAGCAAAAGATGTGTGTTAGGATCGTAGCAAATGGAAAGCTGTGTTCTCTGCCTACCGCTCCGGGATAAGGGCGCGATGTGTGTGTGTGTAATGTAGCAAATGGAAAGCTGTGGTCTCTGCCTACCGCTCCGGCATAAGGGCGCGATTTGTGTGTGTAATGTAGCAAATGGAAAGCTGTGGTCTCTGCCTACCGCTCCGGGATAAGGGCGCGATGTGTGTGTGTAATGTAGCAAATGGAAAGCTGTGGTTTCTGCCTACCGCTCCGGCATAAGGGCGCGATTTGTGTGTGTAATGTAGCAAATGGAAAGCTGTGGTCTCTGCCTACCGCTCCGGGATAAGGGCGCGATGTGTGTGCAATGTAGCAAATGGAAAGCTGTGGTCTCTGCCTACCACTCCGGCATAAGGGCGCGATGTGTGTGTGTAATGTAGCAAATGGAAGCTGTGGTCTCTGCCTACCGCTCCAGATAAGGGCGCGATGTGTGTGTGTAATGTAGCAAATGGAAAGCTATTTTCTCTGCCTACCGCTTCAGCATTAGGGCGCGATGTGTGTGTGTAATGTAGCAAATGGAAAGCTGTGGTCTCTGCTTACCGCTCCGGCATAAGGGCGCGATGTGTGTGTGTAATGTAGCAAATGGAAAGCTGTGGTCTCAGCCTACCGCTCCGGGATAAGGGCGCAATATGTGTGTGTAATGTAGCAAATGGAAAGCTGTATGGTCTCTGCCTACCGCTCCGGCATAAGGACGCGATGTGTGTGTGTAATGTATCAAATGGAAAGCTGTGGTCTCTGCCTACCCCTCCGAGATATGGCCGGGATGTATGTATATAGGTTTGTATGTATCATTAAATGCTCGGCCTTTTCATGGTTAGGTTAGATTAGACTACGAAACATTATGAGCATTTTATGATAGGGCCAATTTTACGATATGGCCACGACCTATATTATATATATTTTCTAAGCTTTTCTACTCTCACACAAATCATCCAGCCCAAGTTAATGAAATTAGTTTACATAACGCATAACCCAAGCAGCACACAAGCGTTTACAACATTAATTTACCAGCTCATTTAGAACTTAAGGTCCCTTAAAAGACGTACAAGAGTGTCAAAAGATACTTTTATATTTATAAGAGAGATATTTGAGTTATTATACAGCTCAAGCTGTATAAAATTAGTTTTAAGGGATCTGCGGAATCTTAAGGTTTTAAAACAGATTATTAAAACTCTGCTATAGAACTTTAAGAGTTTTGTGACACTTTAAGCTAGCTTTATCGTTAAAGCTGTATAGAGGCTGGTTTTTGTATGTGATCACTTACTTACTACTGAACTAAGCGTTATTATGGTATCACTCGATACTTGTTTCTGTACAATGGTGTATGCAACCTTCATTATAATACTTAATCTAATAGCGTAATTAGGCACTCTTGTGAATACAGAGCTTTTAAAACAACTGTCTACAAGAGTGCTTTAAAACTAAAAAAATAAACTACATCAATAGTACAGCTTTAGCCCACTTTACTGACAAAGTCGTCACGATTGCATCATAGTGTTTGCTGAAGCTCGCATTTATAATGTGGAAAAAAATAAAAAGATGGACGACAGACGACTTGAGAACCTCCTCCTTTTTCTACGTCGGTTAATAACGAAATATAAATGAACCAAATGACAGTAATTATTTATAATATTTTAAATTTGACAACCTACAGTTAAGCGCCAATTCCATCGACGTCCAACGAAGGTTCTGTAGGAAAAACAATAATTGGTGTCGAATGTTTGAATTTAGTTAAACGTTGGAACCTGATTAACAACGTAAAATGATGATGACGAATTTTCAAAAAATATGTAGTTTCGCCAGTGAATAAAAGAATGGGCTACAGAAAGAAATATATATTTATTTAACCGCCTCTGTGGTCTAGTGGCTAAACCACCGGTTTTAGACCAAGAGGGCCCGGGTTCGATTGCCAGCGGGGTGTACATCTTTGTGTGCTCGGTTTGGTTGGTGGTAGGGCTGTTAAGTGCGCCTGGCTAGCTACCACCATCTTATCTAAGTCTGTCGCCATAACAACGATGTTTATAGCATTGTTGTGTTCCGACAGTTTGAGATAAGATAGCCAGTTCCTCAGTGGTTGAGGATTCCGGGTGAAGCGCGCTTCCATCTTCGGCCTTATCGTCACTTACTATCAGGTAAGATAAAGGCCAAGCGCTAACCCGTAGTGGATTAAAAAAAAACTCAAATAGCTCTAAACGATTTAACGCCACATGACGCTAGAACTATTTTAGGTACTATCAAACAAATACGTATCAAAACGATTGAACAAGGTTGAACAATGTTCCAACTAAAATTACTTTAAATTTCAATTTTGATGGTCTCCCAATATTTAGAAGCTTAAATAAAGAGTTTTGGCCAATTTTGTCCACTATATTTGAAAGACCAGATATTAAGCCGTTTGTAATTGGAATTTATTTTGGTGTTGGAAAACCAAACAAATTGACCAATATTTAGATGATTTTGTGTACGAAATGGAACACTTAATTAAAAACGGGATTTATATAGAACATGTGAAAAAGAAAGTATCTGTTGCAATAACATGTTTTATTTGATTAAATATTATTTTGATTGTCTGCAAGAACATTTATTGTTTGTCTAATATATTATTTTGATTATCTAAAATTTATTTTAGATAATTTTGATTATCTAAAATTTATTTTAGATAATTTTCAATCTGATTTACTTCGTGATCTTCTGGGTTTGAAAAGGGGTTCGAGATTCAAACTCACTACGATGGGGGTCGACAGAAATGGTTGCCAGCTCGCACTCGTATTGAATAACATATTTTTCAGCAGTTGCCACTTCTGGAAGTATCTGTGTGAATATTGTTGCAGTAGGTGAAGTTAATGATTTCTCTTGTTGATTAACAATCTGGAACCAATCGTAGCATAAATTAAATATTATATTTTAATTTTTATTACCACTTTAAATTCAATTACATTTCATTGTTCAATTTTTAAAATAAAACTCAGGGATAATCAATTCTTACACGGATCTCTAAATAGAATTATAATTTCTCTACCCAGATCTCATATACAGCCTAAATAATAATAAAAAACACTAATAAAGCTGGTTAAAAACTAAGAGATGTATTATGCAATCCATATCCGCCGTAGTACAGCTAGTAAGACTTTAGTACCCTCCTAATATTGTTTAAGCTGTATAACAAAATGTCACCATTTTAGAACGAATGAAAAAAGATATTCAAATATAATTAAACCAATGTTTGTTAATAGTTTGAACCGTTTCATGATTATCAGCTACAAAATTTTGTCGCTGTGTCCTACAATCTATTATTTTAAATATAATTTATATTATAACCTTAAAAACAAACACTAACTTACCCGTGTTTAATAATCTTCTTTATGTTTTTTTATAATTTTACTGGCGCGTTAAAATATTGCCAATAACCAACCACACATTGACAATAAAATTGGATTTGCACTTTGTTTTGCCAAATAACACCATCACATTCCTAAGATTTATCAATACTTGGGATTGCACTTTGAAATATGAACATCATGCGTCATAATTATTGTATTATTCTTGTACGACATGTTTCTCTTTTATTTTAATAATTTTCTAATTCACTTATAACCCATATTTTAAATTTTATCTTTATAAAATATTATTTGGAGTGTAGTTGCTTTTCCTTACACCGATTAACATCTCTTAAACAGCTACTAAACAGCTTCTGCTTTGCTTCTGCAGCTACTATACAGCTATACTAACGCGAAAAGTTTTATAATATGGGCCCTTTTTGAGCTAATAAGGTCTGTATAATCGCTTATACAGCCTTTTTACAGCCTCAATATGCAGCTGTAAGTATAAAAATAAGTTCAAATACAGCTTTTATACAGCTTGATATGCTACTTGGGAAACATACAAAACACCCAGACAAGAAAATCAATTTAGAAAAACAATAAGAAAAATAACTTAATCTTTCAGGTCAAAAGTAGGTACCCAAAACCGACGAGAATGTATGTAATGTTATGAGAGTAAGTGAAGCAAAGGATGTGTGCAGGATCGTAGCCAATGGAAATATGTGGTCCCTCTGGGAAGCGACCTACTTGGTCGAGTGGTTAGTACACCGGTTTTCATGGTGTCGCCATCTCTGAGGTCCCGGGTTCGATCGATTATGTATATAAGTAATTTAAGTACGTTTTCGAGTTTCATAACGAAGCTTCTCTTAGGCTAAATAATTGGTTTTAGTATAGGAAAGTTTATTTATTTATTTTGTTGTGAAGTAGAACGATAATAATTGCACTAACATAAATTATTATCTTCCTTTTTTGTCAACCATGACTTTTGTCCACAACATACGGTCATAAGTGAATGTAAATATTATTGCAGACTTTAATTCGTTGGCGTATCAAATAAACAAACAACCACTTCAGCTTATATTGTAAAAAGACAAAGCACTATTACAACACAAGTTACCTACTAAATCAACCGCAATAACAATTTCAGCAATAATACTACTTCATTGCAAGTAAAATAAAAAATAGACTGCACATTGCATTGCTATGAAAACAATTGTTTACAAAAAATCTACATTTCGTACGCAGTACGTGCTAGGCGGGCACAGAGCAGGGATCTGCAGAACCTTTTATATTTCCTTACCGACATCAATATAATGGACTTAAGCTTGCTGCAACATAGAAAGGAAATAAAAGAAATCTGACAATTATGGATATCGAAACAACGAGACTTAATTTTTTTTCCGTTTCTGCACTTTTTAAAATACTTCTATCGCATAAAGAAATGGCATCAAAACACACGTTACACGAGACATCGC
This sequence comes from Scoparia ambigualis, assembly GCA_963921215.1. NCBI lineage: Eukaryota > Metazoa > Arthropoda > Insecta > Lepidoptera > Crambidae > Scoparia > Scoparia ambigualis. Next base: position 5,826,276 of record OY992522.1, read on the forward strand.
CTTACTTCTAGTCTCCCACATCCTTAGCGGTTGACTGGTAGAGAACACCATGTGGCGTTAAGTCCGCCTTTTGCAGTTTTTGTTTTGCAAAGAAGATTAAATAAATATATAAATAAAACATGTTAATATTCGAAAGAAAACTAATTTACCAAAACTAGTATGTCTCGTATATAATAATATAACCTAATATTACTCGTATGTTATAATTTAAACACAAATTTTGTTGTAATTAAACAAAATATTACAATTTGGAATAATGTTAAAATAATACTGAATCGTGTTATTTTTTTTATCATAATAGTAGGTATATGCAACGATAACCTTTTTTACTTTTAAAATACAAGGTGATATCCTTTTACGGATACACAGCAGGCCTGGGGAAGCCCGCTGGTTATATGGGACTCTCCCACCAACGCCCGCTTCCTTGTCCAGGCCCGCAGGCCTCGACAGGGACTCGGAAGAAAAGTGGATCACAGATCACACATCGATGACCTAACAATATAGCAATCAAGACAAAAGGAAGACGCTGCTTTTTACTGTCATAATAATATAATAGAATCGTACCCTCTCGTAAAATAATAAAATGTTTAATAGTTCAATCAATATTAACAAAGGTATACGACTAGAAATAATAAGCTGATTCTTCTTACCTTCATGTAACCTTCGGCTACTCAAAGCGGAACATTACGGATGCACCCTCCCTACCTAAGCAGGCTTTTATGAAATTAGCTGGCATTTGTAAGGAAAACGTAGTTCCTGAATTTTACACCAGGGGTCGCAATCAACTAAGTGCATTTACAGAAGTGGTGCGAACTTCCATGTTTTCGTACGATAGCAACTAAAGTATATAGTTTCGTATCGATTGTCTGTTAAATTGAGTTTAATACGTTAAAGGACGATTTGTTCTGTTAGTTCGCGAAGCTTGAAGTTGTTCTGCCGCCAAACTGTTTTGTTTTGTGTTGCTGAGTTCCTGTTTAAAGGGTACTAGATCCAGTGAAGTTGCAGGGTATAGCGATAACATAAGATAGGATAAGATAATAAAGGCTTGAACTTTCAAGTTTGGTAACGTGCGTGTGATACACTAGTGTTGCAAGTAGGCAATCTAAGATTTATTTTATTTTACTGAGCTGGCGAAAGACGATACGGTCCGCTTAATGGTTTGTGGCTACTGAAGCTTCAGCTTTTATCCTATTTACCTTGTAATTTCACTGGATCTAGTACTCTTCAAACTTGAACGCAACTTTAAACAAACAGCTTGGCGGCAGAGCAACTGTCGGTACAAACTTAAGGCTTCGCGAACTAACAGAACAAATCGCCTCTTAACCACCTACAAAAGTCACTCTGCGTGGCATAACCCACTCTGACCCAATGCGGGTTGGTGGGTTGCAACGACTGCCGTCCTACTACAAAAACCGAGACTCATAACAGCTTTACGTGCTTTCCGAAGCCAACTAATCGCCATACATTTATTTCTGACGTACCGAAGCGTGCGAAATTTTTGACACGCCACGCTAAATGATGAATCAAAGGACTTTGGCTGCTGTGGCGAGCGCACACATGCTACTGAACCGTTATCGTTCACAGAAGAGCGCGTTTATTGGGTGATGAAGTAAATCGCATTATGCACGCTTAATTATTCGCTTCTTTATGAGGGGGTGGCCGACCCCGCCCGACAAATTTATGTTGTGGAATAACTTCGACGCTGTTAGGGGTGACAAAAAAATGTTTATTTCTTTTATTTTATTTTTTATGTGAAAAGGAGGCAATTGAGAAGGCGGGTCACCTGGTGGGAAGTTATTACCGCCGCCCATGGACAACCAAAACCAGAGGAGTCGCAAATACGTTGATACGAATCATTGGTACGTGCTTCGGGAGGCGCTTATAGTTGGTTGGTCCCGGTTGTTGTCGTAATATTACCCCAATAACCCATATTAGGCAAGTGTAGTAAGTCATGTCCATATTTTCTCATTTGGTATTGCTCATGTTGATGACTTTGATTTATTTATTACGCCAATAGTGTACAACATATCGTGTTGGATGAGAACACCTTTTAAAAGTTTAGTATAGACATCCTTCTAAAGCCGCGGCTTACACGTGCCGGCGCAGAAAAACAATTTTTAAAAAGATGTTTATAAAACAAATAAACGCAAACAACAACATCAAACATAAAATAAAATAAACACGAACGTCAAAAAACCCACTCCTTTCTGTAATCAAATTAAATTGAATTCCTATTTGGTATGATGTTATAATAGAGAAACAACAACTGCAAAATAACTTGAGGAGCTCGATGGCGCAGCGGCTAGCGCGTTCGGCTTGCGATCTTGCTCGCTAAGCCTCTTTCTCAATGCCGGGTCACTGGATGGGTGACCAAATTAATAAAAAAAACATCTCGAGCTCCTTCGTGCTTCGGAAGGCACGTTAAGCCGTTGATCCCGGTTGTTGTCGTAAGATGACAGTCGTTAAAACCCACCAACCCGCATTGGGCCAGCGTGGTGGGTTATGGCCCAATATCCCCATGTGTGCTATTGTCCACGTGGGAGGCCTGTGCCCAGTAGTGGGACGCTAATAGGCTGATGATGAACTGCAAAAACCAACGTACCTATTACATTAGCATTCACCGGTAATCACAGAAAGTGACACCTCTACCAAGTTTAGTAAGTTCATAGTGCTTAGATTAATTTCGCGAGTAGATCGGGCAAACCGTCACGGCATTGGAAAGTATGACCCCGTTTTGACAATCTCTCATGCGCCATTCGTTTCATTGGGTGCGGTAATACATTGTTTCCATTGCTTTCTGAGGGCTAGAGCCTATCTTTATGACTAGTTTGGAAACACACCAAGTTGCTTTTACTAGTACTGCGAACATTTCATGTAATTTTTCTGTTTCTTTGACTAGTGAAGATTTGATAATTTTATGTCAGGTAGCAATATTCTAGTTACGCAATAAAATAGATGAAACATTGCGGACCAATGTACATTTATTTATTTATTTAATAAAATTCGAAAAAGGTGTTGATAAAATAATTTTACAAGGGTGGAATCGAACCAGTCTAGCTGAACGTTATTTTTCCTAAATATTATCAATTATTAAAAGTGACGTCAGTATGGAAAAATATTAAAGTTACCATAAACAGATTTCATCATTTTTAAATCAGTCAAGCGCAACCTGGCATCGAACCCGGTCAAATAATTTAAACTAATTCAAAAGAGCGTACCCGTAGAGACCAATCATCAAAAATAGGTGCTGCACTTTAGCAATTATCCAAAGCTAGCTTAACTAGTGCTGTAAAATAGCTACATTCCACAAGTGTAGTAAAAAAGGTGTTGAATTAAAAAAATATGAAACATTGCTCTATTTGTATGGGGCTTAGCGGCTATTTGTTTTTCGCATTTGAATAAGACGGTATTTATGGACAGAGGTGTATTTAGAATGCATTCAGTAGAAACAAAATTGTAAAAAGTTATAAGCAAAGAGGTATGAACCTGAATGGGTTTCATGAGGCTTACAAGGTTCTAATAACATTTTGGTTATTTCCATACATCGCCTAAAGAAATTTTGTGTGACCTCTTATTTTTGTACTTATACATAAGACGTTTATTTATTAAAGATAATTATTGAATTATTGGCCAACAATAATTAAAATAAGGCTTACTATACTTACTTACAACGATGGATCAGTAACCCAAAATTTACCTATCTTGGCCTCTGATGTGAGATTTCACCACTTGTCTCGATCCTTGCTATCCGATCCGATCATATCATCGTAAATTCTACATAATATTTTTGATTAGAAAAACTGCTTTAGGTATTTTCAACTTAAATTATTATTTTTTAAAACATACCCAACCTGAATCCCTGTCTGCACCGGATACGACGTCACGGTGCCCGGGGAATAATTTACGAATGAGTGGGGATATTCAGAGTGCTTTATTTCAAAAAAATGCTTTTCAGCGGCTCGGGAGACATTAATACTGGGATTACGCGCGCTTTTTCAATTAGACTCTCAACAAGGCTCTAATTGAAAAAGAGTTTTACTAAAATCGGTCGTTTGTAATGGTGGTCATCGGCATTGATTAGTGCTAATCTATGTTAATTTGTCAGTAGGTGTAATTAAGTCTACTGAATAACTATAAGGTGGCTAAGATGATGTTTTTTTAATTTTGAATTATCTGATGGTATTATTATCTGATGGTAAGTGCCGATAAGGCTGAAGATGGAAGCGCACTTCAGCAGTAACCAAAAGTCCTCAACTACTAGGTAGCTGACTACGTTACGCTACGATGTTACGTTATATTTGTTTTGTACATAGCTAAGGCTGTATGAGCGAAATCCCATTGCAATGCCATTTTCCTCTAAATTAAAAACGGATTTTTATTTGTACATGCATGCCCTCTCGACTTTTTGGGTGACTGAACGCGTGTGTTATTTTGTATTCCCTTGATTTAGGTATAGTTTTTATTCGGTAACTTCGGTATTTAGTTTGTGAGCTTATTATATTTATGTTAACAATTCGTGGATACATCAAGAAAGAAGATTCCAAGGGCCCCTCTGAATTGGAAGTAAATAGTCGCCACGCGGCTTTCAGGTCAGACCTCAGCAATATAAATAAATTTTAAATTTATTAGAATTATTCCGCGACACTGCGGATACAATAATTGTATGTCATTTGAGCCTCATTAAAATAAATAAGTCTGTTCTATCAATATAACTTACAATACAGTAAGATAAAATAAAGTTTAAATGTCTAAAAATATTAGTCAAGCAGGTAATAAATAATATTAGTAAGTTATGATGATGATGGTAGTCGGTCATCCAGAAAAAGTTTCTAGTTCACACGAGTCTACATTAAACCCGTTATAAAATAACTCATATTTTTCTCCTGCAAGAAAGCTAATTAGAAATTCAATAGAAAACTTTCCCCGAAACTCACGTTTCCCCGCGCAACACATTCGCAATTACCTGAATAATCTACTCCCAAGATATGCATGGAAATCTGAGTTTGACTGATTTAATCAAGGGGCCGCTGGGAGACATCTAAGTCCCACCTCTTTGAAGTAATTACATTTGGCTACGCATTTAAGTACGCCCGGAGAACGTGCTAACGTCGCGCCTGATTTTCATCGCTCAAAAGAAGGGCTGTTTAAATAAGAATTTAAAATTGGATTTCGATTCGAAGCTGGGCGCCCAGGATCGTTCAGTGAAGCTTTTGACGGTATGATTTTTGAGAGCCTTATTTTGTAACTTTTCACCAGCTGCCGGAAACTTTTTCTATCTGTCTTGTGGTAGATGATGTCGCTCTGGCTCTTTTTATAGCCATCAAAAGTGATGTCTGTCAGATGTTGCACCATAAATCGTCTGGTATAGAAGCAAAGGCCGATCATGATGATGATGATTTTATTAAGGACATTCAACTCTTTCATTTGATCGTAGAAGGAAGCCCTTATCTTCAATTAACACGAGGAACGTGCAATTCAAATGGATAGTCAACATAATGATACAGTGCAAAATAGTCACAGAAACCTTTTCGGATAGCCTAGGTTTAGGAGGAAGTCGTTATTGAAAAATATTCGAAATGGACGGGAATAATAAGTGTCATTGAACAACTTCACCTTGAAGAAGAAGAAGTTTGCAGAGCTGCCGTAACCTTCACATGTCAAAGAAGTACATACGCCAAGATGAAAAATTCTTGGAAAAGTACATATCCACTACCGGTCTGTTTGTTAACATTTGGTGATTTTTTTTACTAGCTGGCAACATTATCATATCATTATCTATTTAAAAGTCCTACTGCAGGTCACAGACCTTCCCAAATTAACAACAGCACATGGGGAGATTGAGCTTGAGGGAGATAACCCACCACGCTGACCCAATGCGGGTTGGTAGGTAGACTATCAGGCAACAGAGATACAACAATAACAGATCTAAAAATATTTAGTTACCATTAAACTCTCAAAATATAAGTACAAGTATAAGAAAGTCAGTCACCTATTATTGTTTACTGAGGTTTAAGCGAGCACTACACATTGAAATGCAACACTTTTTTACGGATTAACTCGCGTTTAATTTACTATTTACATAGTTTTTATATTATCCTGACGTTTCGAACCCTTTACAGGGTCCGTGGTCACAGTCTCCCTGTGACGTAAAGTGCGATGTAAAGAGTTCGAAACGTCAGGATAATATAAAAACTATGTAAATAGTAAATTAAACGCGAGTTAATCCGTAAAAAAGTGTTTCATTTCAAGTCAGTCACCACCTGTCACGCTAATCAAATGTGCAGTCGCTATTTGGTGAAAAGTGGACTAAGGTAGAGGAGGCAGCTTTTGCTGTCCTCATTGCCTAGTCTTTGACTAAGAGACTAGGCAATGAGGATGAGGCTCCCTTTTGGGGATAATAGTCGTGATTATATGTATGTATGTTATATGAATGTATAAGAAAGTAACATAATTTAATAAACCAATTTATACTATAAATAGTATTTTTTATTCAAACACAAAAGTACAAATGAGTTGTGCTACTGAACACGCCTGCACACTGCAGGCTGTAACGACGAGCTTAACTGTTCCACCAATGGAATATAAATTTGTTGACTTTCCAGATGTGATGATCGGTTTGCTTCTCTTTATGTTATGTTAACAAACGTGAAAGATATTGAAACTGTATTTTTGCAATAACTGTATTATTAAATGTTGAATGTATTTCATCGTTTGCGTCGAGTCTTTTGTTGACCAACCCAATGATCTAGTAATACAACGGTCTCAGACCTTTGGTTGTGGTGCAAGTCTCGGCAGCATTACCACCATGTTATCTCTCATCATACATAAACACAGTCATAATACATCACACACGTTTCCCGGAGGGCTAGGCAGAGACCACAGCTTCCCATTGCTACATTACACACACATCGCGCCCTTATCCCGGAGCGGTAGGCAGAGACCACAGCTTTCCATTTGCTACATTACACACACACATCGCGCCCTTTACCCGGAGCGGTAGGCAGAGACCACATCTTTCCATTTGCTACATTATACACACACATCGCGCCCGTTTCCGACCACTACTTTCCATTTGCTACATTACACACACACATCGCGCCCTTACCCCGGAGCGGTAGGCAGAGACCACAGCTTTCCATTTGCTACATTACACACACACATCGCGCCCTTCACCAGGAGCGGTAGGCAGAGACCACATCTTTCCATTTGCTACATTATACACACACATCGCGCCCGTTTCCGACCACAGCTTTCCATTTGCTACATTACACACACACATCGCGCCCTTACCCCGGAGCGGTAGGCAGAGACCACATCTTTCCATTTGCTACATTATACACACACATCGCGCCCGTTTCCGACCACAGCTTTCCATTTGCTACGATCCTGGCACACATGCTTTGCTTTATTTACTCTCATAACATTATTCCTCACACATGTTTGTCGGTTTAGGGTACTCCTGATACCCCTCATCATCTTGTTTTCAGAAATATAACTAGCGGCCCGCACGCGACTACGTGCGCGTGGCTCCGTGCCCCGTGACGAAATCTTGTCCTGACAATTAGACACAACAAAAAAAGAATTAGCCAAATAGGTGTAGCGGTTCTGTAGGTGCGCGTACAAACATTTTGGCAATTGATTTTTATTAAGGGGGTCCAGCACGAAATTGTGAAAATTGACGTATTTTTAAGTTACATGTACTATGCGCTGAATTAGTTAAATACATTAAAAGACAAATGTAAGTTAGCCTGATCATTGCACAAGATCATGGCCTTGTTGAAATTTGAAACAAATTCTTTAAAAAATAACAAATAATACATAAATCTAATTTATTAAAGAACAATTCTTAGATAAAAATATTTGTATTGATATTCCGCAGGGCACCCCCTTCTTTAAAAAGTAAATTTTAATTTTTAACACAAGCGCGTGATGGTTTTGCAATTTTGCATATTTAGCAGAATAAAATCATTCCTCTTATTAAATTACTAGGTCTAAAACTTTAAAGAAGAATTGTTCTAATTACAAATAAGTATCAATATAGTTGATTTTGTTTTGAAGTCCATTAAGAGACTTATGTCAGTTTTTGCGATCGCGCGGCACCCCCTTTACAGACAGATAATGTGTTTCTGATTTTTTTAATCTTCGGATTGTCATCCGATGAAAATTGTTATTATCATAATACAGAAAGTTTTACTCAAACAAATAAAAATAATACCAGTCATTCATGAAAGATTCTACATTGACGACATTTTAACTTTTGTTACTTATATGGAAAAAAAAGTGTGGCCTCCTGAGTTTCTTGCCAGCTTCTTCTTAGTCGAAGGCTTTCCAAGAATCCGAACTGGTGGTAGATAAGTTAGGTAGGTAGTTAAGTTAGTTGATAAGATTTAACTACTGTGAGTTACCTAACTTTTTTATATTATAATTTTTGACGTCAATAAGTACCTGTAAAGGTTTATATTTAATAAAGCATTCGACTTTGACTTTGACTTCTATCGAATATGCGTTATGAATAAATGCATACATACATGAACAGTTGCTGGCAGATATTAATGCAGTAAGAAAAACAAACTTCTATTTAAACATTCCAAGTGTTGCGTTATTTCTTTTATACGTTAAAAAAAACCTAGTCACGTTCAATACAAACTGTATTCAAAAGTTGTAACTCGGGCGACTAATACTGTAACCGATCTGGGGCGTTCTCTTCAACGCAAAATTGACGTTTCACGATCACATTAAAAAGGTAGCATCCGATACATTTCGTCGTCTGTGATTTATAATGCGTAACTGTAAATAGTTTAATAGTGTATTTCCCATAAAAAATATTTTTAGGAGCAAGCTAGAAATGAAGTACCATGGTTTGGAAACGTATACAATACACTTCTTATAGAAAAAGATCAGAAAGCAGGGTTTCTCTATGAAAAATTACCCTTTTTTATATTCCACTAATTTCTTTTCAGGCACACTGGGTTTCTCTTTAAGTGCGTCGTAATTTTTATTTTATTATTTTTATTTGTCGATGTCTTCGAGGGAATTCTTACTGCCTCGTTGGTGCCTCTGTTGGTGTCTCGTTTGTGCAGGTTTTTCGTTCCCAACAACTATACGCGACATCGTCGCCACCACTTGATTGCATTAAGGCTAGGTGTTAGTGAAAAATTAAAATAACACGATCTTAGAATTACTTTTTGAAGTAGTAAACATCAAAATTAAAATCTGCGCAAATTATGAAATATTGTTGAGGCTTTATTCTGTGAAATACACCCGATGGAAACACGATTTGATAAAGTTGGCTCGATAGAATAAATTCACAAAGTTACATATTTATGTGTCATTTTATCTTCTTTTCCAGGTTTTATTCTTAAAATAAGTGATTTGATATTATGAGGCATTTACCAAAATGAAGTTCATAGATAACTTGAGGAATTATAACCGATCGTTTTTTATTTATTACATCTATCAATTTTTTTAAATATAAAACGCGATTATTCGCGCCGCTTCGCTGCTATACCCGTCCCTTACCGTCGTACCGTCGAGAGAGCGAGAGAGAAGCGCTCGAAATACCTCCCCTTAATAGCAGCACGTAGGGGAAGTCAGCTCAATGCGGCCATAGGAGGCAAAGCGGCCACTCCCAATTTCTCGGTAACTAAAAACAATAGCACGACGTTGCCCTTCTGCCATATGGCTAACTTCCCGCCCCACACCGCAGGCAGTCGTTTGGTTGCGATCGGAGCAAACGCGTGGCCGTGGCGACATGTACAAGTGATTTGTGCATTTTATTAAAAAAATCCAGGGTAAGTTCAACCTGTTTTGATCAAACCTCTTTAGAATTCAATATTTTTATTACACGTCTTTTGTTACATATCTAATTGGCTTTGAATGTGTAACATTTGTTCCGACATGAGATAAATAATGTGAGCTGTGTTTATTTTTAAAATAAAATTGTGGAAAAAGGCAAAGCGGTCCAGGCAAAGTGGCCAAGTGACCACTTTGCCCGTATTCAATAAGTGAACCGCGATGATGGCAAAGCGGGCAGTTAGCCGCTTATAAAATATACGTTTTTGTATTATTAAGATTAGAATGTTTTATTTAACTATTATTTTTTTAGATGGTCAACAACTACAAAAGAAAAACTAGGTAGGGGAACTTTTGGTACATAGATTTAAGTAAGAAAACATTATGACTGAAATGATTGTTCCATTTGAAACTTTATTGGTGACTAGGTAAGTATTTAATTTTATCTTAAATATTTTTTTTAGTTTATTACAGGTGTTTTTGTTTTTTAAAATTGAATTTCTTGTAATATTTAGGCATGACCACTTTGCCCTTACCCCCATGGCCGCTTTAGGCGCCAACAGGGGCAAAGAGGTTTTTAAAATAAACTGTTCAAGTTTTTGCAAAATGTGCCTCCACTTTATGAAAGCTTATTAAGTTCCCTTTCATTTGATATAATATTTTTTTTATATATAGTTTCTATAGTGGCATTTTTTTTAAGTCAAAGTTAAGGTGGCCGCTCTGAGCTGACCTCCCCTACCAAAGCGCGGCGGCAATCGCCTCTCGTGCGTGGGCCCCTCAAGCCCCAAGCGGCCATATCTGGCCGCACCTAAAACTCGCTTTTCCGTCAGACCCCAAGCGGCCACATATGGCCGCGCTGGCCGCGCTCTCCACTTGGCTTTGTACCGTGTTTTGATACACTTAGGCTGATTTGTAAGCGCGCGCGTGTGGCAGGCGCTGGTCAAACGCGTGACTGTGGAATCAGCCTTAAAGACTACTTTAGTATGAACAAGGTCGATTATTTGGGTTCTGTGGTACATTTTATGCATTCTTGAACGCAAAATTTAACATGAACTGCGTTCAATTTCTTAAAATATTTTTTTGCCATTTCCGCAAGTTTAAATTTCCTCCAAATCGCACCTGCTGTCAAAATTGTTAGACATTTCGTTGCCAAGACTGAGAGGTTAAACAATTGAGTACACTCCAGTACCCGGTAAAGAGTTAGATATTTTTTGCGATATAAACATTGCTTGCTAGAGTATGCTTGGCATTCTGTAAGCGAGAAGTATGAAATAATTAGTGATAGAAGATATGATAAACTCTGTTATCTAAAGTAGGGATCTGCTGTTATAGTGCACCGAACCCTCCTCAGTCTTGGAGGTGGGCGTTGGCAACTACGACACAGTCATCCGACGAATGCGGTTGTTATCGTTCACATTTAAGTTTATAAATTGAAATGGTGCCAAATAAAGATTTTTATTATTATGATTTTATTAAGTGTCTATAATTAAATTGTGTATCGCTTTGGTAATAGCTGTAATGTTGTGTACAACATTACAGTTGAATTGTAATACAATGTATTAATAAATAAATATAAACACGACTATAATCCCCCAAGGATTAGTCAAAGACAAGGCAATGAGGACATCAAAAGCAGTCCTCTGCCATTAGTCCACTTGTTATAAATGAATGGTTATGAATGAATTAATGATCAAAAATGAGTTACAAACGAAAGTTCTAATTTATTTTTGTAAATATTATGTCACTAAAATTAGAGTAATTTTGGGAGACAACCAACCATACAACTGTGTCCAAACATCACATACTCAAAAACTGCATGGTGCATATTTATTTCCAAATACATATTATTGTAATATCTGGGACGGAGACCAGGGAAACAACACACGTCTTGCTAATACGATCATTTACCTACCGCACACATATTTTTAGGGTTCCGTAGCCAAATGGCAAAAAACGTAACCCATATAGATTCGTCATGTCTGTGTGTCCGTCCGTATGTCACTACCACTTTTTTCCGAAACTATAAGAACTATACTGTTAAAACTTGGTAAGTAGATGTATTCTGTAAACCGCATTAAGATTTTCACACATAAATAGAAAAAAAACAATAAATTTTGGGGGTTCCCCATACTTAAAACTGAAACTCAATTTTTTTTTTCATGTAACCCATCCGTGTGGTGTATCTATGGTATTGAGGTTTATTTTAGGTATCTTTTCTAAACTGAATAGTTTGCGCGAGAGATACTTCCAAAGTGGTAAAATTTGTGTCCCCCCCCCCCCCCCTGTAACTTCTAAAATAAGAGAATGATAAAACTAAAAAAAATATATGATATAGGTACATTACCATGCAAACTTCCACCGAAAATTGGTTTGAACGAGATCTAGTTAGTAGTTTTTTTAATTAATAATTTTAAAAAATTCGCTATTAAAACATCGATCAAAGTTACAACGAACTACAAGAACTTTTATATGATGTTACTTGCTGCTACGGAACCTTCATGGGCGAGTCCGCCACGCACATGGCCGGTTTTTTTTTAAATTTACCAATTCAAACTCCAATACATTTTGTTGTTTGCCCAACAGTTAATTCATCCCCTTAAGTTCTGTTATACTGTACGCTCCCCTCAGGTCATCTTATGTCCAATTAGTATGGGATTGTTTCTCCAAAGGATTTATTGTAAGCGCTATAAATCCCCCTAATCGGGCAAACAGTAGTTACTCTGTGCTAGAGGAAATATTCCAAGTAAATTAAGTCATCCAGGAAAAGGCAAGATGAAGAAAATTGTGGAATTTCACGGCTGTGTAAGGTTTTATTTTACTTTTTTTTTATTATAGAGTTAATTTTTATAGACATATAAGTCCATAGATTCACGACTATTATCCCCAAAGGGTTAGTCAGGGACTAGGCAAGAGGACTGCAGAAGCTGTCCACTGCCATAGTCCACGTTTCATCAATCTACATGTGCTCAGCGTGTGATAGGTGGTAAGGTAAGCCCATCGCCGCTCTATGCTGTTGAATGTATTGTGCAGTCTTTAGTCCATTAGTCGCCTTTCACGACACAAGGGGAGAGATAGGTCGGTAGTATTATTAATAAGTCGCTTTTTAAATACTTGAAGACTTTTAATGTTACTTTTTTTGAGAAATATTTTTTTTTAAAGTAAAAAAAGAAAATTACTCTTGTCAACTCCAATGATCAGGCATCCTCACTCGGTCATTCGTCTGTCAGTTGATGGCGGCGAAACAAACATCAAAATTAATTGGCTCCCGACGAAAATGCAGGAGGGAGCACCTTTTATGCCGATGCACGATAATGAAAGCAATTTGGTTTTGATGACAACTTCATTTTGTTGGAGGTTTTAAAAAATGTATTCAGGCCCACTGCTGGCCACACGCTTTTCCACATGAACAGCAGAACATGGGGATATTGGGCCATAACCACCCACCACGCACAGGCCCAATTTGTGTTGGTATGTTTTAACGATTTCTATTTTTTGACAACGCCTAATATATCAATACAGCCAAAACGTTGTCGGTTAGAATTCATAATTTTTTAAACAATTATATGACACTCGGGGAAGATTATGCGGTGTTTCACGATGCGAGTAATTTATGATGCATAGTGAATTTATTTGGTACCTACACTAAAGCACATTACGAATGAAATACTTGTTCAACATTGAAAAGTGTCGATACGTAATAAGTTTATACCTAAGGCTGGTTTCGCAGTCACGCGTTTGACCAGCGCCGGCCACACGCGCGCGCTCACAATTACACTAGATTGTAGTTGCGTTTCATAGTCATCCATCACGCAGTTCAAACGCGCAACTACTATGTAGTGTAGCGCGCGCGTGTGGCCGGCGCTGGTCAAACGCGTGACTGTGAAACCAGCCTAACAAGACATGAAGACAAATGAACAGACCAGACCTTAATTCAATCTATGTTAATAAAAGTCAATAATTCTGAAATGCTTCTACGCGCATCACTTTAGAATGGCCAGACCGATTTGGCTAATTCTTTTTTTGTTGTGTTCTAGATTTGCGTAAAAGATTATTTTTGTAAATTTGTCACCGGATACAGTGTGTTCACGTGGACGAAGTCGAACAGTCGAGGGCGGGCCTCTAGTGGTTTATAACACCCAATAATTAATAATACACGCGGTCAATATACGGAAAATCTACTCTGGCTTTCACAGTTAGGTCACTGACCCCTTCATGAAACGATTTATTTGTCTTTGTTTTAGTTCAGTTTTGGATACTTAAACTTAACTTCCATTTAACCTTAAGCTCACCTACATGTAATATTAAAAACAATTCTTTCTTTAAATCTTTAAAAAAATAACAAGAACACATTTAGCTGCAATTGTCACAAAGGAAAGTCCACGGGTTCAGTCCAAAACAAGTGTATACTTTACCCAACATATCGTCCGGAAAGAGCATACGTCCCTAATACCGCACGGGAGGGCCTTCATTTGAGGCCATTGTGCTTGTCGGCTTACCTCCCCCCACCCCCCGCAACGGCCTCTCCCATAATGAGTGGAATTATGAACTTTTTTTACCCGAATAATACCCGAGATGGGCTGAGCGGTTTCGAGTATAAGTTATTTACAAAGATTCACGAGAGTCACTCGCTTATTGCGGTTTTTGGTGGAGCATTTATTTCTCTTTTTTTTCATTTTTGAGGGATTATTGAGCGAAAGTGAGTAACACGTTAACAAGCGGCGAAGGCGAGTCAACACACAACACGGGCTTTGGCAGATTGGGAGCGGATATTTCGCGATACTGTAACGGTACAGAATGAATGGTATCCGTCCGTTAGTAAGGAATGTGTGGGAGTAGCATTAAAATAAATATTAATGCATAGCACCATTAATATAATAAGCATGAAAAAGGGAATAATAAACTAGTTCAGAATAATGGTCAGTGGTCTAGCGCTTTATCTTTAGCTTGGATTTCGCGGGGACTGCTCTGTGTGCTCCTTGCGACATAGGCGCCGTCTAGTGTGAGTTATTTGCTTGAGCTTCGCATAAGGTTGCTAGTTTGACTTCTTTATTTTGAATTTCGCGGGGACTGCTCTGCGCGTCCCTTGCGACATAGGCGCCGTCTAGCGGAAGTCATTTAGTTGCTAGGTTGACTAGGACTTTATTTTTATTTTGGATTTCGCGGGGCTTTGCGAGTCGGCAAAGTGGTTCACCTACGGGCGGACGCCATCTATGGTCGGAATACGGAACTTTTTTATAATTTCCCAAAATATAGGATTATTGGCTTAAGTGGAGGATTATTGAGAGGGAATTGTTAATAGAAGGCTACATTTAGATATTCAAAGATGTAATATTGGCTGTCGGACGAGATTTGGTTAGATTATGGAAAAAATTTAGAATTGCGCGGCGAAGGCGGCAATGAGCGAGCGAGAGGTTGAGAAAAAGATAGAAAGAGAGGTCGGATGTTATCTCCACGTGGCACAACGCGAAGTTCGCGTATAACAAATAATGAGCGACGCGAAGGCGAGGCGCGTCGGGAAACAGCTAGGGATTGGTTGAAGGGAAGAAAAGCGGACTCGCGCGGAAAAATGTTGAGGGCGCGTGGCGCGAAAGTTAGGATGCTTGGGGGCATGGAGGAAAATTAGCGGGCATTCAATTTTGGGACGTCGGCGGTGCGAACCAATTTAAGAGTGCGGTACTACTCATACGGGAAAAATAGTGTCCGAGCTTTGATAGTGCGCTAAGTGATATTCGAGCTGCGATATTAATTAAGATTTGTGAAATTGAAAGTGATTAATAAAGTAAAACTATTGCGGTCGCAACTCGAATCCGTTAACGGAATGAAGTATTCCGGGGTACATCGGCGGAAACGCGTAACGGTGGCAACGAAAACCTATGTACCTTTCAACAGACTTCGGTCTGGATGATCTTTGATTGTATTTAATAAGATCGGCGTTTTATATCATTACGCTAAACAATACACTATCTTCGACGGAGTAATGGGGGAGAGACAGTTGTCTCCCTAGTGAAAGTTGAAGATAGGTCAGACACCATTTAGCTGGAGGTAGACCCGTATGACCCAGTCCAATTTCGAGTCTACCTCCGTACATACAGTGTAGTGATAGGAAAATAACACACTGAGTATACTGGCTCGACTGATAGAACATTTAGGAGTTAGTTGCTTTCAGGGGCAATGCGACTCTCACCACACATCACGAATTTATATTTAAATATGGCTTGGGCCTAGATTGCAAGGTACACAAAAGGGACTGTTAGTTCGACAAAATATAGGCATTTTCAAGTGAGGAAAGTTGTAGGAATCTATAGGTAGGCGGATATATATATGGTTAGTTATGGGAGGGCAAGGTATTTGCACGCAGTGCGTACATAGGATGGGTGCTTGAGCCGCGAGGCCAGGCCGGATTAATTCAGACTAATAAGGTAGGGATAATTAAGTTACGGCGCTAAATAAAATTATGATGAAGTGATGTGGGTCCTAGCGAGGCAAGTAATCTGTTACCGCAGGGCGATAAAATTCTAATTGTTTTCCTAAAGTTGTTACCAATTAATTATTCATTTTAAATAATTAACAGAAGTATGATAATATTGTACCATCATTACTTGGAATACCTAAAAGTCTAGACTGGTTTCCTATTACAAGAAAAATACTAAAAGTTATAGCAAATTAGCGTAGCCGTACTGTGATGTTTGATTTCTAACACTGAAATGACCAAACAGGCATTTTTTAGCTTTCCCTGGGATGCGATACGATCCCATATTGCTACACTCTTCAAGGTATGGAAAGTTTACATCCGATACCTATTAGTAAAAATAAGCTGATACAAACTAAGCAACTAAAACCAGTTTAAAACCTAGGATAAGTCGTTGAAAGAAGACATTGTCAGCTATGAGCTTCTAATAATCTGAACCATAGAAATAATTGATTGATAACAACCTGCTAATTAGCCTGATAATGATCCACTAATACCATTTGAATTCACCTTAATGGTCAGAGACCTCTTAAGACATGTAAGTACTTTACTCTAATAATCTGAAACATAGAAATATTTGATGGGAACAATCTAAATCAATAAGACTAATACCTAGTACCGTCTAATTTATATCTATTAAAGTGAGTAAAATAACTTTTAAATGTAATTGATTCAATGATTAACAGGGATAATTAACTACCTACTAAAAGTATACCAACTATGATTTTGTAGTCTATCAAATTAACCACTCAGTCTGAGAGACAGAGGGTGGAAGTTAATGGAAAAATAATTAACTAAAGTTCACTTTCTAAAAGTCAAGGATATTGAATAAATTAAACATCTTTCAATAAACTTGAGATGTACTTATACTTATAAGATCTGTATAATGAACACTAAGAATAACCCAAAGTAATTTACTTCAAATGATAGTATTCTATTTAAGTTCACTTCCTAAAAGTCAAGGATATTGAATAAATTAAACATCTTTCAATAAACTTGAGATGTACTTATACTTTATAAGATCTGTATAATGAACACTAAGAATAACCCCAAGTAACTTACTTCAAATGATAGTATTCTATTTAAGTTCACTTCCTAAAGTCAAGGATATTGAATGAATTAAACATCCTTTAATAAACTTAAGATGTGATAATCTGCCAATGCAGCCAATCCAATGTAGTTATATTGGAACTTTATAAGACCAGTATAATAAATACTAAGAGTAAATAAAAGTAATTTTACCTGTATTAATAGCATTCTATTTTAGCCACCGCCTGAAGTGGCGTTTGAATAAATTATCCACCCTTATAGAACTGAATATTAACTTTCTAATAAGACAAGAGGACAGTAAGCTAATATTGTTATATTGTGATCTCCTATAATAGACACAATAATCAGGGGAATAAGTGTCCGGTAGAATGCTGACCTTCCACCTCTGTTCAATAAGTGAAATCATAAGACATAAGTTATTGCATTGAATAATTAAGTTCTTAATGTGAAAAGGATATTTGGATGATAGCAAGCCTGGAGATAAACTCTATTGATTTATGTGGAATAATTAGAATTTAAATTGCTAACACATAGTTCATAATGTAAAATGAAATTAAATTTTGAGGAGAGATGTAAATTCTCAGTTTTAAAGAATTAAAGGCACAAGCTAATAATTAAAGTTAAATTCAATCTGGTCAGGGCTGATATAATACAATGAGCTGATCGGCATGCTAATAGCGGGGCGGGGCTATTAAATTACCAGAATCCTCTAATATGTCATATAAATTGCACCAGGCTTCTTATGTATCATACTACTGATAATAAATAATAATACCTGCAAGCTAAGCTATCATCTGATTACCTTTGAGTGGTTACAAATCTTCCCCGCAGCTGCAGTGAAGGATTTAGGTCACAGTTCAGACAGAGTCATTGCTAGGCTACACATATCTATGTTATGATCTATAGACTGGTAGGTAATTAGGTCAGGAGAAAATAATTTAACACAGGGATAAGCCAATTACTAAACTTTCACGAAAGAACTTGAGTTACTTAAATGCGGTTAACAACGGAGGGTTCACTAGACGATCTGGCTAAAATAGTAGTTATTATAATATTACATTGCTTGACTGAAATTCACTGCAAATAGAATTAAGCTATGCTAAGGTTTCATCATCATACAAACAATACGCACTAAACAAAAACTCCAGACACAACCATTAGATTGTAGATAAATTAGGTTAATTAGTTTTAAGAATTAGATAATAAGTTAAGTTAAGGTAAAAGCGGCGAGGATGTGTGTATGTATTATAAGGTAGACTAGGCATAAGGCATTTTAGGTTTAAAGGTGGGTTACAATACACAGACAGATCGTGGATATATTTTCTTACAATCTTTAATCACTTCGGGCTTCATAAAGCTCCTAGCTCCTCCAAGAAAAATAATGTTTTATTGTAAAGCTTACTTACTACTTATCTAAAGAAAATATGAATTAAAACTATTTTAACTTCGAGTTCGCTTGTGACCACGGCCGCAGCAGTGTTAGGTCCCGTTAAAATAGTTTTAATGCAATGCAACGCGATAGTTTAAAGTCTTAAAATATGAATTGCTCAAAACAGGACCTATTTTCACGTATGCACAGAAGTATTCTTGGTCTTTCTTTGATTAAAGATACTATGTTGTTAAAAAGAAATTGATCCTCTTGAATGACTCATTCGGTTGGTATCATAAAATACAGTAATTTTTTTTTTCACATTTCACCAATTCGTTTCCCGGCTCAAGCAGGTGATTTTTCAAAAATATTTAAATGCAGTATTAATTATTTTTGAAAATAAAGGAATGTTTCCTTTTAGTAAAACTTGCCATCATCAATATTAAGGGAAATCCGCAATGTCTAAAGACGAAAGTCTTCAATCAGTGCGTCCTACCCGTCATGACATACGGAGCCGAAACGTGGACACTGACGGTAAGGCTGGTTCACAAATTTAAAGTCGCTCAGCGGGCTATGGAAAGGGCTATGCTCGGAGTTTCTCTGAGGGATCGGATTCGAAACGAGGTGATCTGGCAGAGAACCAAGGTAATCGACATAGCCCACCGGATTATCAAGCTGAAGTGGCAATGGGCCGGCCATATCAGTCGCAGAACCAATGACCGTTGGGGTAGACGAGTTCTGGATTGGAGAACGCGTATCGGCAAGCGTAGCTTAGGACGCCCTTAGACAAGGTGGAGCGACGATCTTCGCAAGGTGGCTGGCAAGAGCTGGATGAGAGTGGCCGCGGATCGTGCTCAGTGGCGTGTTCTTGGAGAGGCCTATGTCCAGCAGTGGACGAGTATAGGCTGATGATGATGATGATGATGATGATGATGAATATTAAGGGTACTTTTTCTCCAACCACGGTCTTTTTTTGCACCCTGGATACTGTGATATCCTATATATAGACGTGCGTGACACCGATAAGGCACCACGCGCGCGCTGCAGACCTTGATGCTTCTGAGCTTATGCCTCTAGGTTTCGTACATTTCACCGAAAGTCAAAAGTTCGTATGCCAAAAGGTCGACAACGAATGGTCGAGTGCACAAAGCGACCTCTAATAGACTTTTTCATACAAATGAAGGCAAGGACGAAGCGGAATTAACTTTCTTACTACATAACTATGTCTAAAGTTAGACAATGTCTAAAACACTCGCATTTCTTCTCCAATACCCTTGAGCACCGTAAAACCAGACACAATTGAAAATCAATTGTTTCGCGACCGCCGGCGGTCTTATGATTCTTGACCTATTAATATACAAAGACATTTAAAATACTAGTTTAATTTTAAACACTGTTTTCTGCTAACACTTATTTTTAGATATTATTTTTAAATTATTTATTTATTTACTTAAGATACAAAAGCAGCTTACAAACTAAAAAAATACATACTATTACAGTTGAACAGAAAGTTTAGTGTAAATCTGAAAGCCTTATATTGTATACAACTTACAATAAAAAACTATTATATTAAAAAGAAAAACAAAAAATAAAAAGAACATGTAATAAGAATGTTATACTGTTTGAGTTATACCTAAGAATTACGGGAAAGAGCATATTTAAAATGTTTGTCTGCTAATGTACCTATGTAAGTAATAATAATTTACTGAATGACATTATTTCACAAGACCATTTGCATCATCTGGAAAAAAACATTAAGTGATTACTCTAATGATCTATTTTTCCTCTAATTACAATTAACACAACATTTCCTCAACTTTTTTGCAATGACATTCACGATTCTCCTCGGACCGTATCTTTCGTGCTTCTCTAACCCTCCCAAACGGTGAGGGTGAAACGAAAACCAACCGTGCGTCACGCTAAAGCCATCGTCGCAAACATCGAGAACAAACCCACCGAACCGGTTAATGAACAAATGTTTTCCCCAGTTTTACAATCACCGGAGAATACGGACGACGGTCATTTTTCATCATAAAAATCCTTGAGCATGCCCTGAGGGGAGTTTTTATTGTGGACCCCAACAACGGATGACAGGCAAACTTTGACTGCTCTTTATAGGCTGGGCTTTTGAGCCGTTTGCGCAGCGGTGGGAGCAGGTAAATGACTTTTGCGTTTCAGATCCATAACTTCAAACCATGTCGCGTAGCGGTGAAAGAATACTGCCACCCTCTCTTCCCCTTGGGTATCGTACAAGGCGATTAACGGACTAAAGACTGCACATACATCTACCAGCTTAGAGCGGCGATGGACTCACCACCTGTCGCGCTGAGCACATGTGCACAGTCGCTCTTTGGTGAAAAGGGGACTATGGTAGAGGACTGCTTTTGCTGTCCTCGGGGATAATAGTTTTGATTATATGCATGCAACTTCTGATCATTTAACGTGATTTCGACGTTTTGAAATTGCGAATGGCTAGGTACTATGTAAACAATAGTCAAGGTGGTGAACACCTGCCTAATAGACCATTTTGTTGTAGTAGACATTCGAAGAACTGTTATACTGTTTGACGGTAAGAAAGCAGACCAGAGCAGTTTCTATTAAACCACATTCTGTAGGAAGACGGTGGAGCTTGCAAAATTATTTTCTTTCCCAAAGCTATATTAAGTCAATTTGCTGGCTATAACCAGTGTAAATTACCTTCGATTATTACGCATGTTTATAGTTCGATGAACAACGCATAACATATTTTTTATGTTGTCAAACGTATTGTAAAGTAATCGATCGATTTTGACGTCTTTCTAGAATTTAATGAAACATGGTTTAAAAATCCTGTAAAGGACTTGCGACTTACAAAATAACAAGGAAGGGGCCAGCATTATAACTAAGATCAATTTCCTTGTAGGAATAGCTGAGCAACTTACCGATTCCCACGCCACACCAGCCGCGCCCCTACCAAGGGACAGCCATTTTATTTAAAGAAGCGGACGAAGTTCGGCAGCAAGCGCGGCCGTGCGTAAACATTTACTCGAGATGGTTTATTGATGTTGGTCACCGCAGTTTGGTTTTACAACCGAACCTTACCATGGGTATACGCAGACTGAACTCACTAACGTTTGAATATAAGAGAAGGAGTTATTGGATTTTAAAAAAACGAGAATTTGATTATCAGCTCGCCTTTTAATACCCATCGTTTATCTACTACTAGGTTCCCGCCGGCGACTTCGTCCGCGTGAACACTTATAAACCATAACGGTTTCGCCCTGGATTTTCCAAATAAATTTTGCCGGACAGACTGTTCGAATACTGCAGCCAAAACGAGCTTACACAAATAACTCGTACGAAAAGATATGAAAAAAAAGTCAAATTGGTCGTTAGGTACTTACCTACTATACGCCGTACCCTAATTCAAGGTTACATCCAGCATGTATGCATTACTAACCTTGCTAAGGCCGCAGCTTGACTAACGTCATGCTATCCTGAACCATCTTTTATCATCAGCCTATAAACGTCCCACTGCTGGGCACAGGCCTCCCATATGTCAACTGCACGTGGAGAGATTGGGCCCACCAGGCTGGCCTAATGCTTGTTGGTGGGTTTTAACGACTGCCATCTTACGACATGAACCGGGGGACCAACGGCCTAACGTGCCTTCCGAAGCACGGTGGACCTCTAGATGTTTTTGATTTAGTCACCCATCCCATTGCGGAAAATTCTATACGACGATCGTAAACCCTGTACTTACCCGTGGTATACTACCGATGGTCCTGCTGGTAGTACCACGGGAGATTTTGCATTACCCCTGGTACTACTTATCAATTTAATCTTCCCTACAAACGTATTTCAAGGTATGCTTATGCTTTAAAAATCGAGTGTTGTAGAACCATTTTCAAATACCTATGTAGGTACTGGTTAGTTGTGAAAGTTTAAAAACAAAAAAACTAAAAAACAAAAGGTAAAACCAAAAAAACACAAAAAAAAGGTTCTACAACACTGGATATTTAAAGCATAAGCATACCTCGAAATACGTTTGTGGGGAAAATTAAATTGATAAGTAGTACCGGGGGTAATGTTAAATCTCCCGTGGTACTACCAGACAGGATAGCAGAAATAACGAGTTCGGGAAAGTCATCTAACAAATCCAGCGTAAACCTTACCTTAACTGTTGCGCCATAGAGCTCCTTCATCCTCCTTTCTACCACAAAATGAATTCTTACAACCCACAGTTTACTTCACTATGTGACACTTTTGCCATCGCTCGCGAGTATCCTGTAACTTAACTCATGGTAAGGCTACATTGTTCGTTTCAAGCTTACGAATTTTGTTAAAGCACAATTTACAACGCGGGCTAGTCTAGTAACGTACGACTAAGTAAGCTGTATTTTACGAGCTGTGTTGTTAACTAAACATTTCCTTAGCTGACGTTGCCGTTGGGAGCAGAGTATCAATATCATTAGGCATCTGATATGACCTGACAAAAGATTATCTTAATCGTAGAAGTTCATTTTTAGTACACTTCTGCACTTTTAGAGGTCTTTTGCGCCCTCCTTTTACTCCTCTTCATCAGTAAATACGCCTACAATTAAATCAGAAAAGTAATCATCATAATCATATTTAAGTTGGATATAGATAATGATAGCCAAAGATCTTAAGAAGTGAAAGTATTAATAAAGATAACTAATGTCTCAATGACTAATAATGACACTAGACCTTTTTCGCGTTAGTCAACAAAAATTAAATACTCAATGGGGTTCATGTAAACTACTTGTAGTAAAGTATCGTAAAGGCATAACTTTCATACCTGACGTTTTACGGGCCATGTTTTGAGGCTGACCTTAATGTCAACTATTAATTACATATCTGTCAAAAAATATTTAGTTTTTATGTGAACAGTTAGTCCTCGGACCAAATATTACATGGACAGAGTCTTACGACGTTGCCGCTTTTACATACGTGTATCAAAGTAAAGTATTTGTATCTCTGTCTGTATGACTGTAGTGTGATATGAGTAGAAGAGATAGTGAATGTACGTTTGGCAGCGACGCACTGTCGGTGTGAAACGTGTCATTTCATGACCGACTACTTGGTCAAAACATTGCTGGATTGTGCGAAATAATAGTGAAATAATAAGAAATCTTAGTGTTTGTGTTATTTGTGTAATATACAATTGACATAATGTCTTGTTCAGCTGTTTATTGTTCGTCAAGAACAACAAAAGGAGGTGTAAAAGACCAGGAATTATCATTTCATACGTTAGTGATTTCTCATAATATGTATGCTTTACTATGAGATTTTTAATAATTAAAACGGCAAATCATTAATTTTTGCTAATTCTAAATCATACTATATCGTAGACTATTCATAAGAATCAGGTTTTAAACCTTAATTAAATGTAATTTAAAGGCTTTGTTTTTGGCATAATGATTAGTGATGTACTTATTTGTGTATTGAAGCTTTATCGATATTACTAATATTCTTTTTATAATTCTTTTTTTAGGTTTACTAAATGCCCGGAAATAAGACGTAAATAGAATAAAGCTATTAGACGTGATAACTGGGAGCCTACAAAATATTCAAGGCTCTGTTCCAAACATTTTGAAAAATCTTTTTTTACAGTAAAAAATTTAAAGTCGTAGTTCAAATTTGAATCTTAATAATATGGGCGGGAATATGAATAGTAAAAAGTATTGCTCTTCACTTTACTACACAATTTTTTTTGTTATAATAGAAGGAGGCAAACGAGCAGGCGGGTCACCTGATGGAGAGTAATTTCCGCCGCCCATAGACACCCGCAACACCAGAGGAATCGCAGATGCGTTGCCGGCCTTTAAGGAAGGAATAGGAATTGTAAGGGGGGGGGGGAGGCCTCCGGAACCCTCACTGGCCGAACGAAACACAACATTACCAAGGGCTATTATTTCACGCCGGATATTAGGGTGTTACTAGACCAATCGATCGATCGATGGTAGAATGGGTTAGTCGACGTCGATCGATAGGTCTTACAAGAGAAGGAGTTATTGGATTTTAAAAAACGAGAATTTGATTATCAGCTCGCCTTTTAATACCCATCGTTTATCTACTACTAGGTTCCCGCCGGCGACTTCGTCCGCGTGAACACTTATAAACCGTAACGGTTTCGCCCTGGATTTTCCAAATAAATTTTGCCGGACAGACTGTTTGAATACTGCAGCCAAAACGAGCTTACACAAATAACTCGTACGAAAAGATATGAAAAAAAGTCAAATTGGTCGTTAGGTACCTACTATACGCCGTACCCTAATTCAAGGTTACATCCAGCATGTATGCATTACTAACCTTGCTAAGGCCGCAGCTTGACTAACGTCATGCTATCCTGAACCATCTTTTATCATCAGCCTATAAGAAAAAAAGAAAGAAAAAACATTTATTTGGGACACAACAGGTAAGTTACAAACAAAAATAAAATTAAAAAACATACAGAAAACGTCCCAAAACGGATTCCGACTCAGCAAAATGCTGGCCCTGCGATCAGCGCTGATCTTCCGTCGGAACCGGTTCGGTGATGCTGCGATGGGCAACGTGTACAAAATAAAAACAATTACAAAAATTAAAAACAAAACAGGACTTTAAATTAAAACATGAACACTTAACTAATAGCTGTATACAGCAAACCCCTTCGCCTTATTAAAAAAATTACAGATAATTAAAAAAAAACAAAAAAAACAACAAAGACGAAATAGAATTATTAAACGTGTGTAACAAACATGAAAATTCACAAAATAATAAATATACCTTGTAATGTTAGTGAGACAGAATACAAATATAGGTACAGATATGAAATAAATGGATATAATTTTGAAAAAGAGTCGAACACAAACATTTGACAGAATTTAACAAGTACGGTACCATCATATAGTGCTTTTGACAATTAATGTGAAATATAGTATAATGTGAAATATAATATAGTATAATGAGTATAAACGTCCCACTGCTGGGCACAGGCCTCCCATATGTCAACTGTACGTGGAGAGATTGGGCTATAACCCACCAGGCTGGCAAAATGCTTGTTGGTGGGTTTTAACGACTGCAATCTTACGACATGAACCGGGGGACCAACGGCCTAACGTGCCTTCCGAAGCACGGTGGAGCTCTAGATGTTTTTGATTTAGTCACCCATCCCATTGCGAAAAATTCTTTACGACGATCGTAAACCCTGTACTTACCCGTGGTATACTACCGATGGTCCTACTGGTAGTACCATGGGAGATTTTACATTACCCCTGGTACTACTTATCAATTTAATCTTCCCT
Organism: Scoparia ambigualis; assembly: GCA_963921215.1. Taxonomy (NCBI): domain Eukaryota; kingdom Metazoa; phylum Arthropoda; class Insecta; order Lepidoptera; family Crambidae; genus Scoparia; species Scoparia ambigualis. Next base: position 5,852,242 of record OY992522.1, read on the forward strand.
ACAAACGTATTTCGAGGTATGCTTATGCTTTAAAAATCGAGTGTTGTAGAACCATTTTCAAATACCTATGTAGGTACTGGTTAGTTGTGAAAGTTTAAAAACAAAAAAACAAAAAAAAACTAAACAAAAACAAAAAAACAAAAAAAAACACAAAAAAAGGTTCTACAACACTGGATATTTAAAGCATAAGCATACCTCGAAATACGTTTGTGGGGAAAATTAAATTGATAAGTAGTACCAGGGGTAATGTTAAATCTCCCGTGGTACTACCAGACAGGATAGCAGAAATAACGAGTTCGGGAAAGTCATCTAACAAATCCAGCGTAAACCTTACCTTAACTGTTGCGCCATAGAGCTCCTTCATCCTCCTTTCTACCACAAAATGAATTCTTACAACCCACAGTTTACTTCAATATGTGACACTTTTGCCGTCGCTCGCGAGTATCCTGTAACTTAACTCATGGTAAGGCTACATTGTTCGTTTCAAGCTTACGAATTTTGTTAAAGCACAATTTACAACGCGGGATAGTCTAGTAACGTACGACTAAGTAAGCTGTATTTTACGAGCTGTGTTGATAACTAAACATTTCCTTAGCTGACGTTGCCGTTGGGAGCAGAGTATCAATATCATTAGGCATCTGATATGACCTGACATAAGAGTATCTTAACCGTAGAAGTTTCTCTTTAGTACACTTCTACACTTTTAGAGGTCTTTTGCGACCTCCTTTTACTGCTCTTCATCTTACTGATGAAGACAGATACGCCTACAATTAAATCTGAAAAGTAAGCATCATAATCATATTTAAGTTGGATATAGATAATGATAGCCAAAGATCTTAAGAAGTGAAAGTATTAATAAAGATAACTAATGTCTCAATGACTAATAACGACACTAGACCGTTTTCGCGTTAGTCAACAAAAATTAAATACTCAATGGGGTTCATGTAAACTACTTGTAGTAAAGGTATCGTAAAGGCATAACTTTAATACCTGATGTTTTACGGGCCATGTTTAGAGGCTGACCTTAATGTCAACTATTAATTACATATCTGTCAAAAAATATTTAGTTTTTATGTGAACAGTTAGTCGCTTTTATAGTGAATCTTGACAAGTCGCTGAACATTTCCGAACAATGACATAAGAAAAATTAAATCAAATGGCGGCGATTGCATCTACGTATTTTGTTGCTTGTGAAATATTGACGTGTCTATAATTATACTTTAAATTAAACAAACGGACAAGTGCAGTCCACAGTCACGCAAATATAATAAATACAACACTTGTGTCACTGTAAGTTAACTATAAATTACACATTCCTCAAAATATTACTTAATACTTTCGATGTGGACAGTTAGTCATATCCTTCGTAAATCACGTCACGACAAGCCACACGGCGAATAAAAACGAAAACAAATGGGAGCGATCGCATCTCCGTGTTTTGTTTCTCGTGAAATAGTGACGTGTCTATAGGCGGATACTTTAAGCCAACGGACAAGTTCCGTCCACAGTCGCGGACATGAATTCTCTATGTATGCAAATGTTGCATTCCATGGGAATGCTTAGCGGACGCAATGAATGCAAATGAACTGAGCTGTGTCTCAAAGGATATCCTGAGACCGACTACTGGGAACTGTTGTGCATGAGCTAATGCGACGCTGATATCTCTTCGGATATTTCCGCTTGCAATTTGAACAGTCGTGCCACCAGATTTTCGTAAATGATTTTGCTGATGTTTAGTCACATTTATATTATATAAAACCGTTGTTTCCTGTGGCTTCTTCTTCGTGCAAGTTCTCCACCAGGTTTACGAAGACATGACTTGGATTATGATGTTCTTTAATACATTATTTGAAGTTTATTTAAATATCAAGATTTTATTTTATTTTTCTTATTTTGCGAAAGTTGCTTAACTGGCAAAATATTACAAACCGAATGCTTGAGATGCTGCACCATCGAGCTCCTCCCAAAAATATATTGTACGAAAATCCAATTTTGGTACTAAATATACCTGATTGCTAATTAACTGAATGTAACGTTCATGCAACCAGAAAAACGCTTCTAATATTAGCACAAACAAATAAGATTCAAAATCGCACCACACCCTCACAATATTCCCCTCGTCTCCGACACGCAACTATATACACGGCTCAATGCTTTTATGACGCCATTAGTCCCCGAAATTAAAGCTCGGACAGTGATAAGAGCTTTTGCACATTGAATCCACGAAATACAAGAGGCCGTAGAAAGAGAACAGCCGGTAATAAACGTTAATGGCGTATTTAGGCACTCATTACGCTGTGGTTACGAGACAACAAAAAAGTGCATAAGGCGAGAGTGAATGGGACAGTTAAAAGTGGAAGACCTCGGCGAATGTACTCCAACCAGATCAGAGACGTTCTTAAAAAGCGAAGCGTTCCTTTTCTGGTCAAGACTACCGTAAACCGACGAGGGACGACGGACGTAAGCGACAATTGCAATGTCGAGTCCCCAAATAGGTTAATTATATCATTCAGCAGCATAACATAAACGTCCCATAGCTAGGCTTAAGCCTTTTTACAAAACCTATGGAACATGGGGAGATCCGATATCAGGCAAAAACGAAAAAAAAAACTAATAAGTTGTTGTTTCATAAATAAGAAAATTTATGATCTCGATTATTTAAAAGATTACCAATTCTACTTGAGACTTTAAAAAAAATATTGTTTTTGAATCTCTGCAGATCACTTTCTACGAATCTGTCTGACTTTATAAACCTATTTGTAAAAAGGGAAATAAATAACAATATCCACATTCATTTTCTTTTTGTTGGAGACATCTCCAACAAAAGACTGAAGAATCCTTTACTGCACGAGTTGCGACGCGCACTTGACCGCTTTATCCCGCGAAATATGACTTGCACTCACGCAAGCTACATGAATAGTATGCATATCTTTTCGTTTATCGATTCTTCTCTACGTAAGTATTTTTCAAAGATCAGAATCTTACCGTATAAAGGCGCGTCGCAATGCAGGCAAGCTCTTTTAGGCAGGCTTTCGAGTGAATAAAGATCCAAAAACATTGCTTTATTTTCAAAATGTGAAATGTAAGTTTCAAAATGAAGCAAACTTATTTGTGAATTTACGCTGCATGCATGCAGCACATCTATACGTCTGTCAAATATATTCCAATTAATTTTAAAATATTAAAATAACCATAGGCCCAACCTCTTCTATGCAAATTTTCGAACAAGTAAATATGCACATAAAGGATATCTTTATTTTTAAAATATCATAAAAAGTTACAAATGAAATCATTTTATTGGTGATTTTTTTCTCGCTTACCGTTCCACTGATGTGTGGTCTGTGAATGCCTCGCACAGATTAAGTGGTAAATGACCCCGTAGGTCGGACATAACAAGTGTCTTTTTCGGTCCAACATCAATTTACCGAATTAGTGAAATGGACTGTGGCATTTATGATGACGAATAATTGTGACACCATTTGAAAAGCACTTTTGCGCGGTTGCACATCAATACCCAGAATTGATTAAGTGGTTACGGATAAAATGTTTACTAGAAAAAAATCAACCAGTCTCAGGAAGCTCGAGTGGGATTCGAACCCACGAATTTCAATAATAACGATTTAGTGGTTTTTTATTATTATTATTTTTGTAAAACATAAGGGTGATTTCATTTTAAACATTTTTTCATATTCAAAAGGAATAATAATTGTAATTGAAAGAAACTTCTTCAATATTATTCTTGGCCCTAATCTAATCCCAACCTAACTTTGTTAATTTTCTATTATCTTCTCTTAGAAATAGTTATTTAGTTGCTCTTTTTGTAACTCTCAAATTACTTTAGAGAACTGACTGTTATCAGATGTTTTTAGTTCGTATCTCTATTTGCGGAAACTTTTAAATGATATTTAGGTAAGTTATGTAAATGTAAGTTAAAAAAGTCATCAGCAACTTAGCGGTGGTGCCGCAATATCCTGTTAAAAAGGAGTCTCGGTATCAATAATTATTGACCATAATTAAACAAGTTTTTCAATAGACCAAAGACAAGATGTCTATAACTGAGACTAAGATATAGACAGATAAATTGAGAATTTTGTGCAATTAAGGATATTCGAAATATTTAAAAAAGTTTTTGAACTCTTTAATTCCGAAAAGGTTAAACTTTACACATTATTTATGTAAATAATAATGAAATGCTGTTTCTTGGTGGACGCATCACTTGAGAATGACATTTTGCACATAGCCAGACCTTGTCCCGGTAACAGGTTCCTGTGCGATATTGTAGTCGATATCTCGCGAACGAAGTCGAACGAAGTCGCGGGCAACAGCTAGTACCTAAATTATAAATATAAATATAGAAACTTAATTATCAACTACACTAACATATTTGTCACTGTTCACGCCTTTTATTGTATTTCTAACTCGGTAAGTACCAAACAAACTTCCGAGAGCGTTGTTCACTTTAATGCGACCCGTATTTCATATTCCAACTCAAAGCAGGCTACGATGAGCATCGCTGCTCATTCCTTCCACACGTTCGGTCGAGTATAATAATCAATCAGGGGGCTCCACCCCTCCAGACTGGGAATTACGAACAAATTTGGCAAGGAGAACATTAATCAGTGAGCAGGAAGTATTTAAAGTTTCGGGGTATATAAGTTTTGGATTTTGCAAAAAGGGGATTCAAGATAAATAAAGTACGGATGGGGAAATCGTTGGTGCGGCAGCCAGTCAATAGCGATAGTGCAAATTAAGCCACTTTACTACGACTAGTAAAAGGTTGAGTGACTAAATTATAAAAATATTATGTGCTAGTCAAAGCTCCCCGTGTGCTACAAATGGAAAGGCAAATGTGAAACGTATTAGACGTGACTATAATAATTATGATAATGTTGATAAATAACTGATGGCAAGTGACGATAGGGCTGCAAATATAGATGCGGAAGTCTAACAGCTTCTAGCTGAGAGCAACGCAATGGCATGACGTGTCTTTCAAAACAAGGTAAAATTCAAAATAACACATTTGGAACGCTTACGCTCAGAAATGATGACGGTAAACTTTCATGATTGTTGAGAAAACGAACTCGTCAGATAATTTGATATCATCTTTAACTACCTCTATAGTGTTGTGGTTAAACCACCGGTTACGTAGCCAGGATCTGGGATTCTTTTAGGTATTTGGGTAAAATTTATATTATTGAATAATTTGTAATCAGTATAATTAAAATTAATAAATAATTAAAAATTAATGTAACAGCATTTTTGTGTTCTGATAGAAATGAGGTAAGAGTTCCTCAGTGATGAGAATAAAATGAGCTTTCATAATCAGTCTAATATACATATATCTTCATATTCATAATCTACTATAACTTGAAATTCAAGCAAAACTCCTTTCTGAAAATAATAAAAAAAACACGTTGATGATTGATCGTGATTTCTTGATACTCATCGGAGTAATAGACAAAAAGGAGTCCCTCCACATCAGCATTACGCAACCCGCAATATGAAGCGACGAAGACAGACATCTAACTCGATGGAAACTTCGTCATTTCCTTCATGCAAAATTACATTCGACGACCTCTCACGAATAGGAAATTTTAGGGTCGGGATTACATTGAGCGGTGAGAATATTAAAAAACTTTTGTCTGCCAAACTTGGATTGTCTTTTTTTTTGAGAGCCTGTTGCCGGAAGCTTATTTCGTTCGGGATGGGGTCGAGACGTTGCGCGGCTTATTATGATCGCACGCCTGAGTGCGCCCTCGTGTTGGTTTGATAGTCATTTCTTTCTGGTCGATTATCACTTGGAGGTGTTTTCTTCTTTTCAATTTCGATAACTCGTCCGAAGCGATCTTCATTTGTTTTTCATTTTGTTTACATCGTTTTATGTGGTTACTTATTTTGTTACTAATGTTGTTAGCAGCCGCCGCCGCCGTAATTAAAATTCCCACGATCGGGATTAAACGCTTCTTCAAACTATTAGGGCCTGACCTTGATTATTTGAAGGAGCTTTTATAACTATGCTATAATCAATACTACCTACCAACTTCATAAATATGTAATCGACATCTATATTTTAACTACCAATTAAAAACATATTAAGGTCATTAAACAGTTAACAAAGCGATTAAGTAGAATACATATCTCCGTCGACAGTCAAACATTCTGAAATCACCTGATTAATATTTTTTAGTTAAATCATGCGTTTTGCCAAATCATCACTGCCAAATAAACCAAACAAAGTCAACAAATTTTGTTTATGATTCAAAATCAGAATAAATTAGGTGATCATTTGTTATGGACACGATATTTCCATTAACGAAGAATTTTAATTGAAATTGGCAAAAAAGAGAGTATACGCAGATAGTCATACAAAATCTCTAGAAAAGGCTTAGTAAATAAAAAAGTAAAACAGAGTAATTCTCTAGAGACACATCTTAAAAAACTTCCTGTTTTTACCAGTGATTTGATTTATTTTTTAAGCTGCAGTTACAATGCAAGTCACGTAAATATACACGTAAATATAATTATGTATAATAGGTTTACTAAACATGACGCCCTGCAAAGGCACAGCAACCACGAGAGAACAATTAGTGCCGTTTCATTATAATTTTTTTTACCGATTTAGAAGATAAATCATATTTTATAAAATTTTGATGCAAATTTTGTTGCGAACGAATTCCATTCCTGTTCAAGTACTTTTTCGACATTTTCCAATTTGTGATTTTTATGTTTCACAGTTTTTTTTACTGGGAAACAAATAAAACAAACCAGCAGTGGCCACTTCCATCGTCCATACGCCTTTTTCCCCATAAGCGGTAATCGATGTCTAAAATTAAGCCGCAACACGGACTCTCGCTACAATATCAACGGACCCGTATTCAAATAATCTGTCTTTTTTTTAAAGGTTTTACCCGATACCATTAATATTGCCAATTTGCCATAGGTACGTATTAACTTAATATTTTATTATCGTATCTTGTATAGTTTGTGTGTGTGAAATTAGTTTATTTAGAAGCGGAATCGTTCTAATAATATAAAATGTGGGTCACATTTTAGTTTAAAAAATGTATTTTGGCTACGCTTTACGTTACTTATCACTATTATTTTCTTAGCAACATTGCGCTCACAATTTGGATGTTCTCGCGGCTGCAACATTAGATTGCGCGTACCATAGAATAACTTTTACGGAATAAACGGGATTTTAACCATGTTTTTGTTGTTGATATTGCATGCGCCATAGCTGTTACTCCGTGATCATGCAACGATAAAAACCGAACAAGTGCGAGTCGGACTCGCCCATGAAGGGTTCCGTAGCAGCAAGTGACATCATATAAAAGTTCTTGTAGTTCGTTGTAACTTTGATCGATGTTTTAATAAAAGTGTTTTTTTTAATTAATTAATTAATGACGTATTAAAAAAAAACTACTTACTAGATCTCGTTCAAACCAACTTTCGGTGGAAGCTTGCATGGTAATGTACAACATATATTTTTTTTAGTTTTATCATTATCTTATTTTAGAAGTTACACATTCAGTTTAGTAAAAAATGATATTAGAAACCTCAATATCATTTTTGAAGACACACCACACGTATGGGTTTGAAGAAAATAAAATTTTTCAGTTACAGTTCTAAGTATGGGGAACTCCCAAAGTTTCGGAAAAAAGTGGCTGTGACATACGGACGGACAGACATACATGACGAATCCATAATCCATAATGGCTACGGAACTCTAAAAACATGGTAAAAAATCCCGTTTTTTCTTAAAAGTTATTGTAGTGCTTATGAAAGTTTCAAATTTTAATGTAACCATAGAATTTGAAAGAAAACAGAATAAGCAAATATCTTTATAATTAATCCGTGATACTCGTAATTATATAATTGTTTTATAATAAAAATAAGTTGGGGTGTCCGTCGTTTTTAAATATTTATTGAACACACTGTATACTTGTGATTGGTGTGGATGTGGGAAAAATCAGTCAATAAACCTACTGCGTTTGCATCTAAAAAGTCACACCTCCAGTCCGCCTCTGGGCCATTGGGGGTGATCGATGTCCGCAAATTAGCAGCGGCCTGCCCTGCCACGGTCTATATGTTACAATTTTTTCAAAAACGCTCTACAAGTACAGGCAAAGTCGTTGGCGCTAGTCCTCCTCTGCGCTATCCACGGAACCAATGGTGTATGACACACACACACGTCGTATTATTGTAAGAAAAGTTATTGTACAGTAACGAGCAAAAATACGCAAACAATTGTAACTCTTAATACAATGCAATAAGAGTCAAAGTGTAAACATATTGGTGCTCGTGACTGTACTTAAAAAAAAAATAGTAGCCCACCGGTATCGGGAACAGGGTCCAAGCTACCGGTGGTAAGGGGGGTGGAGAGAGGAACCTCAATGCGCGCCGTGTCCAAGAGTACTGCTTTATTATTATTATTATTATTAGTTTTTTATTGTTATTATTATTTTGTGAATATTTAGGTTTTTATTATTATTATATTTTATGAATTGAATTTGATAGTTGAATAATTTTGAATTGTTATTTAAATTGAATTATTTCGAATTATTATTTATTACAGATAGGATATTAAAATTGTATTGTGAGTAGTTAATTAATCGTTTAAGCTTGTGCAATTGATAACAAGATTATTAAAATTAAAATTGGATTGTAATCATGTATTTAGTTAAGTACTTATGTAAAATGATTTTTTTTTTTTTTTTAAGGTAAAAAATTTTACATAATTTATTAATTAGCAAGAAAAAATTAAATTTTTAACCTCAATTTTTGCAGTGCCCCTACGGGGGCTCATGTTTGGGTTTCTTGCATGTATAAGTTTAAGACCTAAAATGTACCACATGACGCAATAAACACTATCTATCTATCTACTTTGTAATTTATTGTTGTGTTTATGTATACATAGGTTCACGAGCACGACTATTACCCTCGAACGGTTAGTCAAGGACTAGGCAATTAGGACCGCAGAAACAGTCTACTGCCACAGTCCATATTTCACCAAATTACAACTGCACATGTGCTCAGTAGCCTAATTCACGTAACAAAACTTCAACGACATGCAAGCGATTTGATCGCTGAAGTCACTTTTCGTCGTATTCACGTACCAATCGCACGATTTTGTTTAAGTCGGTTTTGTTTAAGCGTATTCACGTGCATTAATCGAATTTCGATCGTTGCCTCCGCGGTATTCACCTATTATTTTGACGTTTAGTTTTATCGGATTTCAGCGATTACACGTCAAATTAGACAATTTCCAAGTCGTTGGAATAAAATAATAAACATTTCTGCATGTTTTGTTAACAAAAAGAATTTGAATTTATTTGGTAGAACTGTAATGGCAACATTAAGTTTAAATAGTTGACAAATCGCTGAGTTGCGTTCCTATCGAGTAATCGTTCTATCGGAATGACAAGTGAATACGGATTTGTGACTGTTTTTCAATAGGACGACTTCTAAACCTAAACGACATTTCGACTATTACGAAATACGTGAATCAGGCCACCGCACAATGCCGCTTTATACTATTTGACGTATGTACAGTCTTTAGTCCGTTGGTCGCCTATTACGACACCCAAGGGTTGGTGATATTCTTTGAACCGCTATAACACAACGCTCATGTAAGTAGGTATATAGATTCTCAAAGATAAATAAAATGTTGAAAAAAAATATTTTTTTTTTAACGTTTCGCTATCTTTGATTTTATATGAGCGTTTTTTAACGCAAATAATCAAACATTACGAATATGTAGATTTGTATTAAAAAAATTTTTATTGAAATCTGTTAATATTTAATTTATTTATTTTGTAAGAATACCAATGTATTTTTTAATATTATGTTCCAAAAATAATTTTTAAAGCTGTCGCCGAAAGCCGCAAAGTCGCCGCGGCCGGCCCGCCTCCCTACCCGCGCCACCTATGGGCCGTGATCGATGTCCTCAAATTAGCCGCGTGCCTTGCCCCGCCACAGGCACTTTTTCACCGGGAACTTTTAAAAGGTTCCCTGCACTGTATGCTTGCAGATATATAACAATTTATGAGTGTTGTACACACAATATGTTCATATGTATACACAGATCAACGTAAATGAGAGCTTTATGAGAGTAAACAAGTGAAACAAAGGAAGTGTTATAATGTTATTGTTTATATAATTTTAATGCAAACTTTGTTCGATCCTGTTCGTGAAATTTTTCGACACGTCTTTTTCAAAGGAAGTGGGTCTAGATCGTAGCAAATGGAAAGCTGTGGTCTCTGCCTACCCCTCCGGGGTAAGGGCGCGATGTGTGTGTGTAATGTAGCAAATGGAAAGCTGTGGTCTCTGCCTACCGCTCCGGGATAAGGGCGCGATGTGTGTGTGTAATGTAGCAAATCGAAAGCTGTGGTCTCTACAGATCTATTAGAATGGCACACGTAATTATTCGGGTAAAAACGCAACTGATTCATAGAAATTTATATTTTTAATATTGTATAACCCATGTAATGTATGTAATTTTCAACGGAAACGGTTATCCTAACCTAACTGTTTTTTATTTTCTTTAACTAGATAATATGCTGTCTTATGCACACAATGAGGCCTGGGGCGACCTCGGGTTATGTAGGATTTTCCTTCACCTCTAAAAACGAAAATCGGTTTCATTTCACCAATAGCAACGCCATCACAGAAAAGCAGGTGACCCATCCCGAGGTCAGATATGGCGAAAATAGCTCCGCTCTCACGATCATAACTCAAACGCGCTACCCGCTACGCCCCTCGGGCTCGATTGATGTCTACAAATTAGCGAAGACGCCTTCTCTCGACCCGAGTCACATTTTCCAAGAAAAACTTTTAAAAGGCACCACTCCGTACATGGTTTTGAGAGCGCCATCAGTAAAATAGTTTTATTGAGCAAGTTCGCCCACATTTTTCTTTACAACTCTTTTAGTTAGCCCTCGGAGCTGTTGCAAACAGACGTTTCATTAGTTATAAAGTTGTGAATATTTGATTAAAATTTAAAATACACTCAGTATTAAGTACAGTTGACAATATAAAATACGAGATTGCTTGGTTTGAATTATCATCATTATAATACGTGACGAACAATAGCACACGGTGAGATGGTTCAGTCGCAGAATGTACCTTTCGCATAATGCACCCCATGCGCAAAACGTCCCCTTCGCAAAATGTACCTTTCGCAAAATGTACCTTTCGCAAAATGCACCTTTCGCAAAATGTACCTTTCGCAAAATGCCCCTTTCGCAAAACGTACCTTTTTCTACATAACCCTTTTACAGTGTAATGTGCTACAGGCAATGAAAAGGCAAATGTTGAGATTGATATTTGTATTTATAATCAAATAATAATTTAAAGTATTACAAAGGCTACAAAGTCGAACTAAATAACAGAGCTCATCTATCTGTCCACCAAAAAACTATTTAAGAAATAATTCTATTGAAATAATAATAAATAAATAGGTAAGTATATAAAAATAAAAATGCTTGTATAAATAACCTACTACGAAGGCTCAATGCGGGTTGGTTTTGACAATAGCTTTCTTATGACCATCAACACCGGGTCCATCGGTTTAACGTGTCATCTGTAGCACGAAGGAGCTCGAGATCTCTTCATTCATTCAATCATCCCGTGATCTGGCATTTTGAAAGTCGCTTAACTTGCAAGATCGCAACCCAAAAGCTCCAGCCATTGCACCATCGAGCACCTCCTTACGAGGCTAAGATACTGATTAAGCACGTAATCGCAGGCGCTATTGAATTTTGTCTAGAAGGTTCTATGCAGGGTGTCCCAAAAATGGCACGCCAGGTTGATACTGGAGATAGCTTAGCTATAAACCTATCAGATAAAAATAACATAACTAGTAAACTAAAAGTATCATATAATTTTGGAGAAAATGCAAGAGAAAACTTGGAAATACAACTTTAACCGCTGCCGTGAAAAAAAAAATGAACTGGGCAGTTTTGCCCACTGTTTTTTCACGTCTGCTGGTTAAAGTTGTATTTCCAATTTTACAAAGGTGTTGAAATTACTTAGATTTCTTTAACAGATAATAATATGCTAAACCATGATAAATATTTGCTGTTGTTGTCTTAAACTACTACACAGTGTAGCCAAAGAACAAAGATAATGAGTATCGGATATTATTCCCAGCAATGCTCATATAAAAACGAACTAAAACTGGAGTTTTTAGAAAATAACAAAAAAATTGCATTTTTTACAAAAGTATGAGACTTTTAGTGAGTCATGTTATTTTTATCTGATAGGTTTATAGCTAAGCTATCTCCAGTGGCACCTTGGCGTGCCTTTTTAGGGCATCCTGTATAAGATGGAATGAGCTCAGCTGTCGTAAAACCAGACACAACAGAAATTAAATTCCTAGGTCGAGTAAATTGTTGTTTCGTATTTTTCGATGCATAGCCGGAGTTTGATTACAAGATAATCAGCCAATAAAGGAGGACGGGCAAAAATTTATGGAAGCCTGCCTGGAAACCAATAACAACATGCGATGCGATATGTCATTATAAAGGTTTTTTAAGTACTTTAAATATCGTTATGGCAGGAAGTCCCAAATCGCTGTGTGAAAAAACTTATCGCAAAATAAAGACAAACTTCATTCACAAAAAATAAGTGTTGACCCACCCATGAAACTGAAAAACTGCCTGATCAGCTGATGACAATATAGTATGGGAAGTCGATTTTTTTTTGTTATATTTGCACATAGGTTTCTTGGGCAAAGTAGATCAGTTTCATGGGTGGAACTCACCCTTTATTTCATTTAAACGAATAAAAATTAAGGGTGTATAGGTATTACATTATACAGATATCGGGATAAGTGCTTAGGTACCACTCTACCACTGCCTCAGTGACAGAGTGGCAAAGCTAAATATACATCCGCTAGGGTGTATAACATCCATTAAGAAAGGAGTTCTACATACTAGTCCCTGGCACGTATTCGAAGCCAGCTTAATTTGGGAAAACACTGCCTAAGTAAACTATTACAACTAAATATTTTGATAGACCTATTGTTACACGATGGTTCTACCCTACATTAATATTATTTTAAGGCAACCTTTTATGTTTTCATAAGCTTTAACTGACTTTGAGACACAAAGGAATGTTACTTTTATATAAGACTGATTAAGGGTTAATAGATTATTAGTCAGTAATAAAGTTAGACAGAGGCTTTATATACAATGATCTGAAGTAGGTTTTAGTGCTAGAAAGATGAGATCGAGGGAGGCTTATACACTAAAGCTCTAAATTGGATGAAATTAGTGATAAGCCTTAAGAATGCTACGTTAAAGCTCCTTTTGACATAGTATGAACACTTGATTCTATGAGAATGACAGCAAAAAAGTAATCCCCCATAAAAAAAATAAAAATTAGTTTTGCAATGTTACTTCATGGCGGAAAAGCGAAGCGCAATGTTTGCGTTTTTGTTTTATTTTCTTTTTGTGTTTTGTCGAATATGAATATGAAATAATGGAAATAATGGTAGATTAAATTAAGATTTTGGGGATTAAAGTTACTCGCGTCCGTAGGTTTACCCTTGAGACCCTACACGTGACCCTTGGGTGGTGCTAAATGAGTGACACTGACTGAGTGGTAGAGCCACGCTGCGTTGCAGTGCAGCACGCATTGGGCCGGCTCGCCCGGCGTAATACCACCCTCTCACGAATATCCGGCGTGAAATAATGGCATTTGGTGCTGTTGTGTTTCGTCCGGACAGTGAGGGTTCCGGAGGCCTATCCCCCCCCCCCCCCCACAATTCCTATTCTTTCGAAGGAATAGGGTTAACCCTATTCCTTCCTGAAAGGACGGCAACGCGCCCGCGATTCCTCAGGTTTTGCGGGTGTCCAAGGGCGGCGTTGATTACTCTCCATCAGGTGACCTGCCTGCTCGTTTGCCTCCTTCTTTCATATAAAAAAAAATATATCCGTTAGTAAATGAAACAAAAATGTGCAACATTACTTTCAAATTCACTCAAGAAGTCTGTGTGAGATCTCAGTCAAGTCCCACTTTTTTACTGAAGCTCATGGAGTTTGGAGACAATAATAATAAAATAAACCATGAAACATATGAATGTTGGATGAACACATGAATTATATGAATAATTATGACTTATTATCTTCTATTAATTAACTAAGAATATGTTAAATTTAATCTCTCTAAAGTACGAAATAACTTCACATGTTTATGTTTATTAGCGTAGAAAAAAAATTACTATATATCTAAATAAAATGTCTTTTGTCTAAAATTGTCTCAAAATTTAACAGTATAAAAATAAGTAGTGTGACTCATAAAGAAGATCGTGATTAAGAAACGTTGCGATGTAATGTGAGAGATGAGTCGCCATTGAGAAATGAATGTTGGTGTGGTTCGGCCATGTGAAAACGAAGGATAAGAGTAGAATGACTGCACAAATTCTCGGAGCGAACGCGAACGGAAGAGTTGGTGAACTTAGGAGAGTTATCTGAAGTATAGTACAAACACTACACATTAAAATTGAAACTGTTGGATGTTTATGCAGTCTTTGGTCTGTTACTGCAAAAGCAGTCCTCTGCCATAGTCCGATTTTCACAAAATAGCGACTGCACATGTGGTCAGCGTGACAGGTGGTGAGCCCATTGCCGCTCTATGCTGTTGGATGTATGTATCCGTTAGTCGCCTTTTACGACACCCAAGGGAAGATAGGGGGTGGTAGTGTTCTTTCACTGCTACGCGACACTGTTCCCAACAAACATTTGTGTGGTTGAATAAACGTTTTGATTATAACTTTATTTTTAAAAGGTAGTCGTGTAGATGTCGTCATAACGTTTACTCAACGGCATTTAGGCCCATTTTATTCAACTTAATGTCGTAAGAAAATCGAATAACAGTCATTGAAATGCCTTTTTGGTCGCTTAGTCGTCGTCGTCGCATTGAGTAACGTTATCGTGCTGCAATGTGTACTCGACTTCATGACGAGTAAGTGTTCATTTATCGACCTGTAACTGACGTGTTACCGTCGTTTAAATGTCATAATAACGTAAAAACTATCATAATATACAACAATTTTGGTTTCGCTTTACTTTTCTCCGTCGTGATTAAAACACAATCGAAGGTGACGGCCATCTTATTAATATACATTATATTAAAATTATAAAACAACTCTGTTATTTGTCAGCTACAACCATTTCTGTTGTGGAAAAAAGTTTACTGATTCATGTAAGGTAAGTTTTAAAGTAATTTTTCATGCGCTTCATAAATACTTAAGTATTATTTAATGTTTAATCGTATTTTTAGCGGTAACTATGTTTTGGGACTTCAATATAACTTTAATTTAATTTTTATCTTTAATTCCTGTACTATTAGGGTTCATTAGGTACAAAGTAAAATTTTAAATACAAACAAATATTATTATTATGTACGTACCCATTCATTGTTCCATCATTTTTATTTTGTATGCATCTAATAGTTTTACTTTTGTAGGCAATCCTCATAAATACAACAAAATGATTCAAATGCCATATGGATAAGTTTATATTGAAGACAGATATGAAGAAATAAAAAACATACTTAAAGTTGGAGGATGTGGTTTAATTATGTTTCAAGAAATACAAAAATAAACAAATTATAAAACTTTACTAATTTTTTCATTTATATCAATTTAGAGTAAGTACTTAGTTACCTAATTCATAATGAATAAGTGAAACAAATAAAAAAATTAAAATTCAATGAACTCATTATGCTAATGTTGACCATTATCGACAACGATTATTGAAACATTTCTTCCACTTTTTAAAAGACTTCTTGGGTCTAAAGGACTTATACAGGGTATTCTTTCGTTCAGTATTATATTTATTTTCCTTAACGCGCTATGTGGAATATTATAATCGATAGCCCACTTTCTATAATTGTTTCTAAAGTCATCATCTATATTCTGTATGTCCTTCTTAGTAATACATTCACTTTTTAAAAGTAACTACACAAACTCATTGTTAGTGTTCGAAATTTCCGGCATTTTAATAAAAAGAATATCTTCTGCAGTTTCATTATTTTCAATTTTTTTTTACTACGGAACCATCCTGATATTCCTCTCTTCCAGCTTGTAAAAAGTCAAACCAGATGATTGAAGGACTTCAGTTATGCACGTTATATACAAGTTTATTTTAAAACCTGTACGTGGACATTAGTTAAATAACGGTCGTATTGTGATATTTATGTTCCCAGAAGACGTATACAGGTTGTACTGGGGATTCCTTTTCTACTATTATTTAATGATTACCATTATGACGTATAAACGACTATCGCAGTTGTAAAAAAGGTAATAACATGACGTCATTGACACCTCGGACACCGTTATATGCCCATAACGTTCTTACGACTAAAAAGTTTTATAGATAAGTTTTATAAAAGTCGTCATGACTATAACTATATAACTGTCCTATAAAATAGTTGTCATTACGTCTATAGGACCATATTATATAACAATATATAATATAACTAATTAGGTTAATAGCGCACCTATACACGACAAAAAGTGCAACAAATTACTGTAATATAACTTTTAAATAACTTGAAGTTATGTAACTCTGTCATTACATGACCAAATTGTTTGTTGGGTTATTATCATTATGGTCATAATTTTCAGCCATTAGCCTAATTCCACTTCTAGGTATGTTTTGAGCCGATAGCTTCTGTCGTCTAGTTGTTAGCAGAAGAAGGTACCATGTTTATTATCGGCTTGGTTGGTGTAATTATTTAATATATAAATAAAACTGACCCTTTAAAGTTTTTTGTATCTGTTGACATTATGTACCTTTATAATACATTTTTCTTCGTTTTACAGCGGCATTACGCTGCTGTTCAGCGTCTCGGTGAAATAGAGCCATAAGCGATCCACTCCAGCACATAGCACACATCGAAACGCGTCGATAAGAGCACTAAAGCAGTATTTAAAATTCAAGCCCCAAAGCGTTCCTACATGAATATGGAAATGCTGCAGCATATGATTTCGCTTTAAGCACTTTTGGCACTTTGCTTCGGAAGTTATGGGGGAAGTCCTTTGTTTGCCACTGTTACTTTGCAGAGTAACACCGGCCTTATACTTAGTGAATATCATACAAACTTTAGGGGGCACTTTAGTCTGTTGTTTCGAATTGTTGTCGTGAGTTGGTTGGTAAATAACCACATCTAATAAGCAATATATTGTGTGGCTATGATTATTTTACCAGTAAATGAATGAGACTCCTAGAAACCAGAAGACTTTTTTATTATTGAAGTTTTGCATTAACAATGCTATAAAGATATAGGATAAAATGTTTACTAGAGAAAATCAACCAGTCTCAGGAAAGCTCGAATGGGATTCGAACCTATGACCTTTGGATTGCAGGTCCACTGATCTAACCGTTATATTACCGAGACCCCAGAAGACTCGTTGAATTTTTTATAGTAGTTTGTGATTTTACGCTGCAAGCCAGCGGTATTACGTCACTGTGAAGGTTTTACCTACCCTCACAGTCAAAAGAAATTTAACAATCGATAAAGACGTACCTAATTGCTTATAAATATCTTTATTATTGAAATTTTTGCAATTACAATGCTATACACCCTCATTTTTTACTCGTTTTAATGAAATTAAGGGTGAGTTCCACCCATGACAATGAACAACTTTCACCAAAAAATATACGATCTAAGATAAAAAAAAAATTCGACCTCCCATACAAAACTGTCCGATCAGCTGACGACAATAGAATGGGAGGTCGAAACTTTTTTTTATCTTAGATCGTATATTTTTTGGTGAAAGTTGTTCATTGTCATGGGTGGAACTCATCCTTAATTTAATTAAAACGACAAAAAAAATGAAGGTGTATAGATAGGATAAAATGTTTAATAGAAAAAATCAACCAGTCTCAGGAGCCTCTCTTTTCAGAAGGGCTCTTCGCCTTCAAAGACTGTGCTGATCTTATGGCAGTTGAGTAGAGAGAGTTGAGTAGAGTTCCTTTTCATTGAGGAGGTAAATAACAACAATAAATCATCAGTGCTGTGTGGTGGAGGTACTAATACTACCTATCATCTCTTCGCTTGGCAGTAAAAGGCGACTAACATACTGCAAGACTGCACATACATACAACAGCAAAGAGCGGCGATGGGCTCACCACCTGTTAAGCTGAGCACTTGCGCATTGTTATTTATTGAAACGTGGACTATAGCAGAGGACTGGGGCCCAAGTCTGCTAATTTACGAATGGCATAATTGAATCGCAATTGGATCGCATTGTAATTGTTTGACACATTTGGTATTCCTAAATGAGTAAGAGAATACCAAATGTGTCAAACAATTACAATGCGATCCAATTGCGATTCAATTATGCCATTCATAAATTAGCAGACTTAGAAATAGAAATAGAAAATGATTTATTTAACGTCATTTACAGTGTTATTAACAAAAAAATAATAAGTATTTTACTAATTATTATATAAATGGCACTGAAATGGCACCCACTCAGCATAGTGTCGTGGCATGCTGACACACCGCGACGCTGGTCTTCCGTAAGTGCCAGACAATGAGAGAAACACTGCTACGCGCAACTTGCAAATCATTTCGTAAAAAAATTAAAATAAAGTTAGCACAATATAATACCTACTAATAATGTTATACTATATTAAACCGTTACACACCTACTAGATATACTATACGTAAATAAATTATGTTACCAATTACATTTATAAACAAATATAACACAATGTTATAGCCACTCAGTAACGCAGTTTCGCCTAACTAACCAAACTTAGTCTTTCATATCTAAAAGACTACGAACGTTCGGCAATTTACAGGTCGCAGATCAAGTACAACTTTGCACGTGCATAAGATATTTTTTTGTAATTTACCTTGAACGACCCAACAGTGCGACATAATCTTAGGGGTGGTGGGATGTTGTTCCAGCATTTCGTGGCAAAGTATCGAAAGCTGCCCCGAAAAGCTGCCGTGACGTGTCTTGGACAGTTCAGACGAGGAGCACCCCTCTGTTGACGGGTAGAGAACTCAAGCTTATTAAACAGGTAGGGTGGTGATCTAGTATGTATGATACCGAACAGAAGCGTGGCAAAGTGTAGTGTACGCCTTGATTGCATGTTGGCAAGGTTTCCTTTATTAAGAAATGGCGTCACATGGGCCCGGCGCGGGATGGTAAAGGTGAACCGAGCACAGGCGTTATGGACGCGCTGTATACTCCTATGACCGTGCCTGCGTAGTTCAACTTCGAGAAAACTAAAGCATCACAGAGTCTAATCCTTGTGTCAACATCCAAAAAACTCACGCACCTGATACATCACTTTGAGCCTATAAAAGCAGCTTTTAACTGCCTCCACGACATGATTGTGAAAGCTCAAAGTGCCATCCAATAACACACCAAGATTTCGTGCTTCACAAACCTGCTCGATAGCTGCGCCTCCAATCTCAATCATGGGATGAAAAGCACTGATCTTACCATCCTGCGCTGTAGAACCTAGAACGAGGAACTTAGATTTTGATGGGTTTAAGACCAAACAATTTCTAGTAGCCCAGTTATTAATTCGTTCCAGATCCTCATTGATTTTAGTGTCAGTCGTTAATGTTTCATCAGGCCTACAAGATAGATAAACCTGAAGATCATCCGCGTATATATGGTATCTACAATTTTTGATGCATCCCCAGTCAAATCAGCACTATACAGAACAAAAAGAATCGGCCCCAAAATAGATCCCTGTGGAACTCCCCGGTTTAATGGAAGAGCATTGGAAACTGACTTAATACCAGTGTCATCACAGATCTCAACCCGTTGCAGTCGGCCACTAAGGTAACTGGAAAACCAACGTAATGTACTTGGGGCAAAACCGTAAAATGCCAATTTAGATAGTAATAGGCTATGGTTTATGGCATCAAAAGCACGTGAAAAATCTAATAGACACAACACTGTCCCCTTACCCTTGTCCTCTTCCGCTAAAACATCGTCCAAGACGTCTAGCAGAGCTGTTGCAGTGCTATGCCCCGAACGAAATCCCGATTGCTTTTGTGGTAGGATCAAATTAGAATTTAGAAACGAATTTAATTGCTGGCATACAACCCTCTCAATAATTTTCGACATAAATGGAAGAATGCTAACAGGTCTGAGATCGTTCAACCCATTTGGATGACTGTTTTTAGGAATCGGTTTGACAAGAGCTTCTTTCCATATCTCCGAGAATGTTTCACTTTGAATAGATTGATTTACAATAGCAGTTATAACCCCAAGTGTACGTGGCAGGGTAAGTAAAATCATGTCTCGCGTAATACCGTCCACACCCTGTGCATTGCTTGAAATGTTTCCAATAATTTTAAGAATAGTACTTTCGTCAACTTCTAAGAGTGAAAGATGCAGGGCAGAACCGGTGATACTCAAAATAGGTCAAATCTGAGATCTGGACATCATTATTTCCTGGGACATCAAGGAAATGTCGGTTCAATAGATCGGGATCGTTAATATTCGGAGTAATAGAAGTCTGTTTTTTTATTAAAATCAGCTATATTCGTTTTAATTGCTCTCCACATTTCCTTTGAGTTTCCTGAATTCTTGATGACAGTTTGTTGGAAATATGCTGTTTTTTCCGCATGTAAGGCTTTATTTACAATAGATTTTAATTCTTTATAATACATTGTATGTACTTCAAGCTTAAAAGCACGACACTTAGCATGGGCCACATCTCGTAATTTCATCATCTCTTTGATAGTAGGTGTTATCCAGGGGTAACTTTTATGTTTAATAAGTGACCTAGTTACGGGTGCGTGGATGTCAAAGATATGCAATACGTAGGCATTAAAGGACGAAACAGATATATCAACACTTTCATCAAGTAACCTTTCCCATTGAGTAGCGTTAACAACAGCATTGAACTCTTTTATGTCAATATCTTTTATTGGTCTACATAATATCCACTTTGGCGGTGATTTGGGTTTATTTACACGCATCTCACATGTGATGAATGCATGACTGCCAAGGTCAGGAATATAGTCAACACACACATAAAAAAATTTCGCAGAGCTACACATTAGGTTTATTAGTGTCTCAGAGTGATCCGTGAAGTGAGTAGGTAACGTAACATACTGGTCTAAGTTAAAATACTGAAGGAAAGCCGCTAACTTTTTTGTGTTGGGATCATTAGAAAGTAAATTTATATTAAAGTCGCCGACAAGCATAATATGATCATAAATGGAGAACGAACTCACCGTTTCCGTAAGCGCATCCAGAAATGTATACGCTCAACCATGGCGGACGGTATGCAGTGCCAATAGCAAATCTGGTTCCGTTCACTGTGATACACAGCCACATTTGTTCTACCACAGAGGATACGTGAGGGGGCTTTATTTGTCGTGCATAGATTTCATTACGAATATAAAAACCGACGCCTCCACCGCGCGCACGGACACTAGTTGGTCGCGGGATATGCCGAAGCCTAAAGCCTACTGGCAAGGGGGCCCGGCCTTCCTCGCCTTTCCTCAGCCAAGTCTCATTCAGCGCCATTATATCTAACCAGCGGTTTTCTAACGCAACCAACAACTCGTCGTGGCGAGTACCCAGCGAGCCGGCATTGAAAAACCAACTTTTAGATTTTTATTCTTAATAAACCGAATTATAAAAGAATATGTTATATGTATTATTTTACAGTACATAAGATATTTTTTTAACATCGTCAGATGACGTCCGTCTACAAAAGAACGTAAGTAGATATAATAATGTTCAACACCAATTAGTAAATTGATTAGACTTGGGCCCCTGGTTTGCGGTCCTCATTGACTAGTCTCTTACTAACCTTTGGGGGATAATATTTGTGAGTGTATATGAGGCGACTACTAGAAACCGCAAGAAACCTCAAGGGCTGGTCAGGTCAAGTGTTTCAGACATGACAAAAATGACAAAAGAAATACATGCTTTTTTTTATTAAATATTAATTTTATCAATCTTAATTTAATAGTCTTTGCGTATCTAATTTATTTTAAAGCAATAACATAAGAAAAATAAAATGAATGAATTAACTATTAAATAACATTATTTACAACGCGCGGGCAGCGGCCGCGATTTTTGTAATTTTTGTCATGTTTAAAACATTTGACCTGACCAGCTCTTGAAGTTTTTTGCAGTTTCTAGCGGTCCCCTTATATCCTACTAATATTATAAATGCGATAGTTTGTAAGTATGGATGGATGTTTGTTACTCTTTCACTTAAAAACTACTGAATGGATTCGGGTGAAATTCGGCACACAGATAGTTTATAACCGGGATTAACACATATAATACTTTTTATACCGATATTCCCACGGGCACAGGAACCACGCGGGTGAAACCGCGAGCGGCCGCTAGTATTTATATACATTATCCGTCAGCAGGACTGCAAACGCACTGCAGTAGTAGTGCAACAACTATGTGGCAGCAGTCCGGAAACAACCGTCCAAATTGTAAGCTCCTAATTGTTTCAAAAAACAACGAGTATTCTTACACACACTAAAAGATTCTAAACATCTTCGACCGTTTTAAAGTGGTCGATATTACATTTATTCGGGGGAAAGGTGAAAGAGGAAAGTTTAATCCGTGTTGCAAGACGAAAAGGAACTCGCTAAAAGTCAGACGTAGTTAGAAGCGTGTCCAGTCGAAACGGCGAGGCGGATCGGCTCACTCCTTGCGGGCTCGCGTCAATAGGCAACGTGATTTAACTCAAAAACGATCGCGATTTTAAGGGATTTTATTTTCTTATAGCATAGAATAACTAATATTTATACTTAGCAGCATGTTTATGCTTTAAGAAGGAAGTGCTTCCTTCTTTGCGTTCATCCTATTTGATATTGATACAAAACGTTTATTTCTCTCATCAAAACATACACTTGTAGCTTAATGACGACCATGTAGCGGTAAAAGAACACTACCACCTCCTCTCTTCCCTTGGGTGTCGTAAAAGGCGACTAACGGACCAAATACTGTATTTATACGTACATTCAACAGCATAGAGCGGCGATGGACTCACCACCTGTCACGCTGAGCACATGTGTAGTCGCTATTTGGTGAAAAGTGGACTATGATATAGGACTGCTTTTGTTGTTCTCATTGCCGAGTCTCTGACTAACCCTTCGGGGATAATATCCGTGATTATATGTCTGTATGTAGTCTTTCATTCAGAATTATCATCATCATCTGCATATAAAGGTCTCATGCACAATAGCACATGGGGAGATTGCATCGTGGTGGGTGATGATTGTGAATGAAAAACAAAAACATCTGCGAAAAAAAGAAACATAAACGCGAAAGCGTTGGTAGGTTTTAACGACTGCCATTTTACAACGACCAATGGAGCAACGACTTTACGTGACTCCCGAAGATCGGGGGAGCTCGAGATGGTTTTGATTTGGCCACACATCCAGTGACCCAGCATTGCAAAACTAGCTTCGATCGCCTAGCCTAGCCGCTGCGCCATAGACTCCTCAACAGCCTATAAATCATATTTTTATTGGTAGTATTTAATAGTATTTCTTTTTCTTTTTTTTCAAAGATACTGTACTTAACACGTTTTTTAGTTTATTTTAAGTTGAGGAATACTTGTTTTTTATTAGATATTCTTTTGTATGTTGTTGTGATGTATTGTAATCGTACTAAATGTTTTTTTTTTATCTTGTATTGAAAAATGTCCTTCTATGATAGGGAGGGCATTTTCCAATTTGTATTGACGCTGTAAAATATAGGGAAAAAAGAAAAGCCTTTGCTGAGTTTCTTGCCGGTTCTTCTCATTACAAGGCTCCCGCCCTATAGTTAGACTTACGAACCGATGGCATAGCGACATTCATAAGTGCTCAATTATTGTAGCCTAAATTATTTTGAATTTGAATTTGAAGGTAGATCTGAAATCGCTTGTCATTCCTCAATCAGACCGCGCTTACACAGAGGCGCAGCGGAAGGGGGCCGACGAGCTCCGGAAATTGGTCGAGTCGGCGAATTAAAGCGAACGATACAGGCTAGGGGAATTTTACAATTACCTGCCGATACCTATCGGTGTCCAGGGGGTGCGGCATTTTTTGGATCGAGAGTACATACAAGTTTATTGGTAGTAGAGTTACAATTCCACAGCTGTACTATACTCTATATTTACTTTTGGCAGGAGGTCCAAAATTAACCCTGTTAAAGCTTCATGCTAAACGCCTGATCGAAAGACCCGTCCTAAGCCTTCCTATTCCAATATCTACTAAAGGCCAATTGCACCGTGTGCCTTGAAACAGAATCATATGTAAAAGTGGAAACTAAAGAAAGTAGTGAAAAGTACATACATACATATAATCACGACTATTATCCTCCAAGTGTTACTCAGAGACTAGGCAATGAGGACAACAAAAGCATTCCTCTACCATAGTCGGCTTTTCACCAAATTAAGACTGCACAATGTGCTCAGGGTGACAGGTAGTGAGCCCATCGCAGCTCTATGCTGTTGGATGTATGTGCAATCTTTAGTCCGTTAGTCGCCTTTAACGACACCCAAAGGAAAAGAGGGGTGGTAGTATTCTTATCTGACCTTCATCGCCAAATCCATTATTTCACCACTACGTGACACGGTAATTTATATTTTTAAATGCTACAAAAATAAAGGTATTCAATAAAAGGAAATGAGACAATTATGAGACAAATATACTTTAGTTTTAGTTCTATGTTCTGGCCAAATTCCATCTCATTGCCAACATCAACCACGCTCTGCTACCACTTGTTTCAGACAGACCCTGGACCCTGGATCAGGGCTTACCTGAAGCTGCTGCGATTCGCAGCGTTAAATTTTTTTAACCTAACTTAAATACTATCTTAAATAACACCTTATGCTATGTATTTATTTTTTATTTATTTATTTAATTAGGCTCTCACAACAATGAGTACACTAATACAATCAATACTTATGCTATTACAGAAAGTTCTTAACTAAGTGTCCCATTACTTAAAGGAGGGCACCACATGCTCAATAAGAAAAATGTTTGGTTTGGTTAGGTATACAATAAATATTAAAAAAAAAAACAAAAGCTTAAATTTTACTTTGATTTAAGCTTAATACTGCTTTCTTGATGCTAGGTATAGAATCAAAGCTGAGATCAATTCCATTTTGGTAATTCTTCTACAATGTTATAGTATTATTGTATATGTACTTACCGACTTGTCCGATGGTTAGCCCGCCTTGCAACCTTAGGAAAGGAAGGGGTAAGGGGGAGAAACAGGTTAGGATTGGTCGCAGCCCAGCTGCCGTGGTGTGACTCCTGGCCTCTGGTAGCGTTAACACGCCGGCCGACTCCTAGAGGCTGTCCAAATCGCTCACACACACGCGTCCGTTCCACCGATCCGTGCACACCCAGTCCTCAGCCCACCGACGGCCTCTTAGTACTACTAGCACGCGGCACCTTCCGAAACAAGTGCCAACACGCGGAAGATTTGCGATATACGCCGCCGTCAGCGTTAGTCCGTCCGATTAATTAAACACCGCAGCCTCCAATGGCTGTTTGCAAGGAGATTGACAAGATATTATCCGATTTCTTGCTAATTCACAAGGCACGCGGCTATGTCACGAAAGGAACAACTCACTCAACGCGAACGCGTGTCTAGCCGACATGACTACGATAATGCGCGTACAAACCGCGGTTATTTTTACACCGTACAATAAAATCTGACGCTGTCTCATGGGAACCTAATCTGCCCACCGTAAACAGACCGACCATTACGTGTTTTTCCCGAAAACCGAATCAATAATTAATGACAGACAACGAATATCTTTACCGATCCGTTTTTTTTCTATGTAATTTACTATCCTTTTCTAAAGCAAAGAGACCACACCCGTACTGCCATTGGTTCCGAACATTCTACATTTTGGAATTGTATAAGTTACATCAAATTTAGTAAAGGGTTTGCTCAAGGATGAGGAGGATGATAGTTAAATGGATTTGATGCACTATATCAAACTATCTTTAACAAAACTCTTATTAAATGCATCAGCTGAGCTTACAAAGTGTAGTATTCAGGTTCAAAGCTAAACAGTGCAATCGGTAAACTGATCAATTGTACAAAATGAGCCTTTCTCAAATTACAGCCCTGAGCGTCTATAACTTTAAGTGCTGAGTTTTATTGTCGGCCCCTAAAATGCCGCTTGCCGCTGTTATGATGGAGAGCAACGCATTTTTTTTTTGCACAAAAGATTCCAATGGGTGGACGTGCCGCAGCGAGAGGGAGATCTCTGCGTCCTACTAAGATAAGAAGATAACGCATTTTCTTAGTGATTATTAACAGTGAATTATTCACGACGATATATTGTACCCTACATAAAGCTGAAAAGGCTTTTTTCCTTTTTTAGTAGGTGTAACATAGAATAGACGATTCTAGTTTCTTTATCAACGTCCCACAGCTGGGTACAGGTCTTTGATGCAAAATACTCTATTGCACTACAAACATAAAAGCCTTATTGCCAGGATAGCACTTTCTGCCGGCAAGAAATAATGGCACTTGGTGCTGTTGTGTTTCGTCCGGCCAGTGAGAGTTCCGGAGGCCCCTTCCCCCCTTCCCCTCACAACTCCTATTCCTTCCATAACCCTATTACTTTTTTAAAGGTCGGCAACGCATCTGCGTCTCCTCTTTTTTTACGGGTGTCCATGGGCGGCGGGGATTGCTCTCTGTGCTGTCCATGGGGGGGTCACCTGATAAGGTGACCCGCCTGCTCGTTTGCCTCCTTCTTACATAAAAAAGGCAACCTTTAGGCAAGAAAACCCATAAAAACGAAGTAAATAAATCAAAAAAGCGCTATAGATTAGAATAGAATTTGAAAAATTCAAATTTAAATTGGAATTCACTTTTAATTTAATAAAAATTAAAAGTGAATTCCAATTTAAATTTGAAGGATGTCTTTCTACTTGAACAAATAGCATGAAGTAAGACCTTACCGTAACCCACCACGGCTTGATAAGTTTGGGCTTACACTTGCTTTATTAAGTGATTGTACATATATTATATACATTCACTCACGACCCTATCCCATTATATATATATACTCTTTATTGCACATAAACACACATACAGAAAAAAAAATACAGACAATAGTGAGCAAAGGTGGACTTATCTCTAAAAGAGATCTCTTCCAGCCAACCTAAGGTGGAATGGGAGCGTGATGCATTAGTGGGAACAACAAAAGTGCTAATTAATTAATAACAATAAAACTATTGCCAATAGATAAAGGTACTTAAATAAAATATATAAAAATAATACTACATACTAGGTACTACATATAATAAAAAAAAATACATCAAGTAAATAATATAATAATACTTACATAAATAATACAGATAAAAATAAACATATGTGTCTATATGTTGTCTATGATTGCGATGAAATTAGTGTCAGAAAGTGGTCCTTGACCCTTCTTTTAAAAGATGCAATTGTTGAACTATTCTGTATGCCCGTTGGAAGATTGTTCCAAAGCTGCGCAGCCCGGACAGTATATGATTTCTGAAAGAAGTTGGTGTTGACTCTCGGAATCTTGAGCGTCTTGGTGATGCAAGCACGTCTTGAGCGACAGGGTGGGGGCAACAGTTGGAACCGGGAACGGAGGTAGGAGGGAGCATTGGGATCGTTCAGGATGTTATAAAGAGTGGAAAGGATGTGCATATTACGCCGGTGTCTGATCGGAAGCCACTTTAGTTCAGTACGAAAGTGTGAGACGTGGTCATACTTACGTAAGCCGAAAATAAATCGAATGGCCAGATTCTGAAGACGTTCCAGTTTTAGCAATTGCTCCTCAGTCACATCTAAGAAACAGACGTCGGCGTAGTCTAGTATAGGAAGAAGAAGAGATTGCGCGAGCATAATTTTGGTTTTGAAGGGGAGAAAGTATTGAAGCCGCTTGAGTGAGTGGAAGCTATAGTCCAAACGTTTGCTGGTTTCACCAATGTGGGTTGACCAGGACATGTTACAGTTCAACGTCAAACCCAGGTTCTTAACTTTGTCAGTGTAGTTGATAGGGACACTGTCGTAGACGAGCGCGGGAACAGAACTCCAATCCAACCTGGATCTCAACCTACCGCTGCCCACAATCATGGCCTGTGATTTTGCAGGGTTTACAATAAGACCGTACGATTTAGCCCATGCTTGGACAGCAGATAGGTCTTGATTCAGAGCATGAATTGTCTCCGTGACCTCCGAAAGCCTAAAATGCTTGTAAATCTGAAGGTCATCGGCGTAAAGGTGGTAACGAGAAGAAATAGCAGATGAGATCTTGTTAATGAAAACAGAAAAAAGAAGTGGGGAGAGCACGCCACCCTGAGGCACTCCCGCTGATAAGCAGGTCCAGCCAGAGGATTCATCATGATGCCTCACACACTGCACACGGCCAAAGAGGTATGAACGAAACCACTCTAACACCGGCGCAGAAATGTTAACAGAGCGAAGAGTAGCAAGAAGAAGGTCGAAATCAACGGAGTTAAATGCACTACTGAAATCCAACAAGACCATTGCCGTGAGTTTGGTGTTCTCCATAGCCCACCGGATATATTCCGTAATATTCAGCAGTGCACCAACAGTGCTATGGGAGGGTCGGAAGCCGGATTGGAAAGGACAAAGCAGGGAGTTGGATGCAAGAAAAGAGTATAGTTGCTTGTGAACAACGGATTCCAGGACTTTAGACAGGATCGGGAGTATAGATATTGGACGATATTGGGAGAAGTCAGAAGGGTTAGGATTCTTAGGAAGAGGTAGTACATATGCTTTCTTCCACGAAGCAGGAAAGACATTATGAGTAAGAAAAAAGTTTATCATGAATGTGATTACAGACACAATGTCCTCCAGTACGGGAAGAAGCATGTCCAAACTAAGACCATCACTGCCCACTGCCTTAGTGCTGATGGAGCGAATAGTCTTGGTGATGTCGTCATCAGAAACTTTAGAAAAGGAAAAGGATGGGCAATCAGGTGGTGCAAGACAAGAGAGGAAAGAAAGGGAAGCAGACTTTGTAACTGAATCTAAAGTTAGTGGAGGAGAAGAAAAATGATAATTAAGAGAATCAAGATCCACTGAATTCTGGCAAGTAACAGAAGGTTTGCCCACGCCCAGCGTCCCCAAAAACTCCAAATATGCTTTTGACCAATACTTTCAATTTTAGAGTGAATATACTTTCGTTTTGCGTCCCTACACATTCTATTGTAAATGTTGCGCAGTTTTTTGTAAGCATGTAAGTTTTCAGGTGTAGAAGATTTTTTATTTAAACTTTTGGCTTTGTCACGTCTTGCCATCATTCTCCTAATAACAGGAGTAAGCCAAGGGGCAGGAATATGTTTAATGCGTACAGGTCGCACTGGAGCATGGATATCGAAAACTTTGGTCAGCTCAACAGTGAAGTAGTTTGTTATAAAGTCGATATCATCGGACTTAAGTACAGGTGACCAGTCCAAGCAAGCGAGGTCCTGTCTCAAGCGGTCTAAGTCCATATGCCGAAAGTTGCGCTGATGAAGTACCTTTGATTTGATTTTGGGAGGGCGAACTTTGTAAGTTAAGAAGATTAGGTCGTGGTAGGAGAATAATGCAGTCATTTGCCCGTGAGAAACAACAAGATTGGGATTTGAAACTATCATCAGGTCAAGAAGAGAGGGAGTACAGTTTGGAAAGTAGTGCGTAGGGGACGAAGTTTGAAGCACATGAAGGTTGAGAGAAGTAACCACATTGTGTAAGTTACGAGCCCTGGCATCATCCCTCAACAAACACGTGTTAAGATCACCCATGAGGATGACGTGATCAAAGAGAGGGACGAGACTTTCCAGAGTGTTCTCCAAACTGTCGAAATAGTTAACTTGATCGTTTGGACTGTATAGAGCTCCCAATAATACTTTCTTGTGGTGAATGATAGTTTCTATGAAAATGAATTCAATAGAACCAGTATATTGAGATGGGGAGCTGCTGATGACACTAGCCGCGATGTGACCACGAAGGTAGATACCCACGCCGCCACCACCACGACCAGTACGATCGTTGCGAAAAAGTTTGTAGCCTGGAAGAGAACAACTAGTTGAGGGGAGAGAAGGTTTTAGCCAGGTTTCAGACACACAGATACAGTCAACTATGCCATCGCCAAAGGATGAAAGAAGGTCGTTGTGATGAGTTGCAATGCTTTGCGCGTTAATGTGCACGAGGGATAGGAACTTTGAATTTTTATCGAAGACAGTCATCAGTTTACTATCCAGGGTGTCAGAGTCAGACAAGGAAGTGTTACTGCTTTGAGCACTTTCATATTCATCAGATGAGCAGGAAAAATATTCATCGTTTACAATCATAATACTAAATAAATAAAATAAATAATAATATGTATACGAATAAGAACAATAAAACTAAGTAAAAAATAAAATAAAAATTAAATTAAACAAGACAAAAAAAAACAATACGCCATCCACATGCCTAAGTTGACTGAAAAAGATAACAAATCATTAATTATAGGTAATATAGGTACTGAACAAACATAATTGCAACCAAAGCGCAGACAACACACTACGAGTATTAATGATAATTAATTAACATTCCAATAGCTAAATATGCAACACAAGAGCTGGATCAATACAAGAAAAAAAAATTATTGTACAACAAGGCTGCGTGCTGCATGACTGCATGCCTCTTTAAATATATAAAAAAAAAATGTCATTGCGTCAGCTACCCAACTTGACTGACAGTGACACTGACACTAGTGAAAACAAAAACAAGGAACGAAACTGACTGAACGACAGTGACAACTGACAATCTGACATTAAAATTGTAAATTGTTGTTGGTTGCTGCGAAAAAGTTAAAATGATTAGGTACCTTTTGGGAAGACCCACTTTTTATGTGAAGTAAACACGGCTAAATGTAGTAGTAACTAGTAACAATATCAATCTTCACTTTGACTTCACTCTAGACGCTTCGGTGGTACGCTTGCTGGGGTACTTGGCTGTAAGTTGTTGAAGTTCAGCCATGGTGAAGAGCTTCATTCGTGTGTTGTCGGGGAGAAGTATGACAATTGTGCCCTCAGATGACCAACACTTCGTTACTCCAAAGTGACTACGAGCCGCAACAAAAACATCTTGCCTTGACTTTGTGAGAAACTCTGTAAGAGTCAATTTGGAGCCTTTCAGTGCAGTCTTTGTCTTCCATACTGATGTTCGATGTTGCATTGAAGCAAAACGTACCAAGACAGGCCTCTGACCAGACTACTTTTTGGTTCCCAATCTGTGGCAAGCTTCAAAACACTTGTGGTCGATGGATGGCAACCGCATTTGGTTGGTTATTATTGCCAAAGTTTTTAAATGACATCCTTATCCATGTCCTCCTTAATGCCATGGAATAACAGGACCTTTCTGCGGGAGTGAGTGTCCAGACGATCTAGGCCCTGGACCA
Source organism: Scoparia ambigualis (assembly GCA_963921215.1). Taxonomy (NCBI): domain Eukaryota; kingdom Metazoa; phylum Arthropoda; class Insecta; order Lepidoptera; family Crambidae; genus Scoparia; species Scoparia ambigualis. The sequence goes on from OY992522.1 coordinate 5,883,648, forward strand.
GAAGTTCAATCTGCGACTTCAACATACCGAGTGACTTCCAAGCAAAGGCCTTAAATGAAGAAAACTCGGCTGCCAACGACCTTACTGTGGTATTTGATTCTTTGGTGCTCGGCTGCTGTAGATTCTTTTCAAATTCAGACATCCGGTCGTTAAACATTGATGAAAGATCATTCAAGCTTGCCAGAAGTTGAGCTGCAGTGGTGTCCATTGTTGTCAATTGTAGAGTGTATTTGTGGATATGTAGATGGACTGAACTTAAGCACAGGTGATGGCTATATTACAACATTTATTAAGTTTTAATATTTTTAAATAAAAAATTATGAAGAGCTATTGATTGTATGACTTGACACTTTCGCAGCTACCCACCAAAAAAAAGTCCATTTATCCATTTCCATTTAACCATTATATCGTCAGGGTAAGTCAAAGACTAGGCAATGACAATGCCAAAGTCAATTCTCATAGTCCACATTGCACCAAATAACAATTGCGCATGTGCTCAACGTGATAGGTGGTGAGCCCATCGCCGCCCTACGCTGTTGGGTGTATGTGCAGTCTTTAGTCCGTTAGTCGGCTTTTAAGACACCAAAGGGAAGAGATAGGTTGATATTATTCTTAACCAGTCGCCACACACACAGCTCATTGATACTGGGTTTAACAACTGCCATCACTACAACAATCGGGGCCAACAGCTTAACATGCCTTCTGTAGCATGAAGGACCTTGACATTTATACATATAAACCCTTAGATTAAAACAAAAAGGGAAGATACGGCATGCATGCGCCTACTTGTAGTCAATTAAAATATAGTCCTACTCAACTGACGCGCATTGACGTCTCGGTCGCTTCGCAACAGACGAGTCTTACGTACACGACCGATTCCGACTGAAGTGAAACTGTGCCTTTAGGCCTAATTTTAGCGGCTCACTTACTAGACGCTAATGCCGTATCTTCCCTTTTTGTTTTAATCTAAGTATTAACCATATTATGCTAACCGTGTCGCATAGCGGTGAAAGAATACTACCACCCCCTCTCTTCCCTTGGGTGTCGTAAAAGGCGACTAACGGACTAAAGACTGAACATACTTCTACCAGCATAGGGCGGCGATGGGCTCACTACCTCTCACGCTGAACACATGGTCAGTTGCTATTGGTGAAAAGTGGACTATGTTAGAAGACAGCTTTTGCTGTCCTCATTCTCTAGTCTCTGACTAACCCTTCGGGGATTATTTTGATTAGTGTTCCAACCGATGATCTGACATTACGGATAGAGAAATTGTGAATGACATGTAAAATACATGTAAGTATCTATCATTGTAGGTACAACTGTTAAATATGAAAAACACATAGTATTAAACAAGTTTAACACGTGAATGGTGAAATACATGGTGAAAGGCTGGTGACTACAACCGCCGGGGGTGCATGAAAAAGTTGATGGGTTTGAATGAAGCGAAAGAAGTGTACAAGGATCGTAGCAGACGGCGATCCATAGTCTCTACCTACCCCTATGGGAAACAGGCGTGAGTTTATGTATGTATGTATGTATGATTTTACTTTTTAGACATTACATGTGTTTTATAACCTCTCGTTTATTATACATAGCCAGATAGCTTATTTAATAATGATTCCAGTGCTATAGGTTTTTTATAAAGTCTCTATACAAAATTTCATGGAATCCGTCATTATACCTAGACCGGACATAAACAGGAAGTAATGCGGAAGTAGATCGACATTAAGCGCCATATCGCAAAATGGCCGCTGACAGATCAGGGGATTTAAGAAAGATACAAAGTATCTAAAATAACAAAATTTATCTTTTGCAATAGTCAACGCTAATTATTGTGAAAGTTGCATAACTTGCAAGATCAGAACCTAAACTTGCAAACCTTTCGAAATTTTCATCATTTATTTTCATTGAACACCTACATTGTTTTCAGTATACGAGTATTACATAAGACTTTTTAAAGCACTCTTAACAACAAAGTTACTGAGAAGTAATTTATTTGATATTACACCCCAAAGAACAAATTGCTTTCCATTTGTGCTATCTGGAAAAAATGACGAGCCAATTTTTATGATTTCTTTTACCTATAATGTAATTTTATCTTTAATGTAATAACGCTCTACCGTTATAAATTGCAGCTTTGAACTACAACCCTGAAGACAAAGAAAGCACTACTTATGCTAAAATAAATTTTCCCTATTGTCTATCGTAGCAGCATTTTAATAGCACTAGCAGCTATAAAACGAAGTGAGATCTTAAGGCGAGAGGGTTCTAACACCTTCATTACTATGTATCTGATCGGACCGTTTTAAAGTCAGCCAACGGTTTGTGTGAGTTTTTTTGGATAGAGCTTCAGTGTGGAGTAAAGGCTGCGAAACTGCTAGGAATAAGTGCTTAGAGTTAGTTGAGTGCCGTAATTTCGTTTATGTGAACACAATACACTCTAAATAAGGCTCTTTCAGAAATGTTTACAGCCATGAATACGAAGTTGACGCACAACGAAGTTTTGGTTTACGTTTTCATTTTCTTATAGAATTTTGGTAGTATAACAGAGGCTTTAGTAAATGTGAACTTTTAAGCCCCAACCCACTTAGCGATACAGAAAACAGAAAAATCTGTTTTCTCTAAGTTAGCATTATAAAAAATTGTAACGCCGTAAAATTTAAAAATTTTGACCGAATGAGGTCCCGGGTTCGAATGCTGGAGAGGAGTACATCTCGGCAACTAGCTACCACCATCTTATCTGAAGTCTGGCGTTACATTCACTTTGTTAATAGCATTGCTGTGTTCCGACAGCTTAGAGATAAGATAGCCAGTTCCTCAGTAGATGAGGGTGGCTTTGGCTTTATACTTACTTTTTATCAGATGAGTTGAAGGCCAACTGCTTACCCGTAGAGGAAATAACGAACACTAGGCTTTCTAAAGATGATTTAATCAAGTTTTTTTTTTAAAGAAGAAGGAGGCAAACGAGCAGGCGTGTGTCATCTGATGGAAAGTAATCACCGCCGCCCGCCCATAGACACCCAAAAAACCAGAGGTGTCGCAGACGCGTTGCCGGCCTTCAAGGAAGGAATAGGTTTAAGGAAGGGATAGGAATAGGAATTATGAGGGGAGGGAGGGGTGGGGGGGTTCCGGAACCCTCACAGGGGTCACGTGTATTGCCTCAAGGGTAAACCTACGGACGCGAGTAACTTAACTCCCAAAGTATGTATAATATATAGTTTCAAGTGGGTAGGTATAATATGTATATTAATATATTTATCGTATCGCGTAGCGGTGAAAGAATACAACCACCCCCTCTCTTTCCTAGGGTGTCGAAAAGACTGCACATACATCCAACAGCATAGAGCGGCGATGGGCTCACCACATGTCACACTGAGCCCATGTGCAGTCCAGTACGGACTCGTGGTCACACCAACATGTCACACCAGTGTGAAAATCAGGATTGTTTTACTTGTTAGTCACACTGCTAGTATTGCAACACCTTTTATTACTTGTCATTACAGTCGCTATTTGGTGAAAAGTGGACTATTGCAGATGACTGCTTTTTCAATAGTCAATAGTCAATTTGTTAGTTAGTTTTGCTTTCTCAGGTCTCATTTCCTAGTCTCTGACTAACCCTTCGGGGATAGTAGTCATGATTATATTTGTATGTGTATTAATATGTTTCAAGTTCCATCTCTCGAAGAATATTCATAAAATTATGAAGGTGACAGCAACCAAATACATTGATATCGGCCCTGCAATACTCGGGAGAGCGTCGTCTCAGATCGAATAACGGGCGCGAGGTTATTAGCTCCACTGTCGCGACTGGGAGCCTTGTTACGAGACAATATTTTACGTGGGTGCAACGGACCGTACGCAGATTTGTTATTTCTTCGCACTGGTTTTAAGCATACAAAATATACATATAATTACGACTTTTATCCCCGTAGGGTTAGTGAGAGACTAGGCAATGAGGACAGCAGAAGCAGTCATCTACCATAGTCCACTTTTCAACAAATAGCGACTGCACATGTGCTTAGTGTGACAGGTGGTGAGCCTATCGCCGATCTATGCTGTTGCATGTATGTGCAGTATTTAGTCCGTTAGTCGTCTTTTACGACACCCAAGGGAAGAGAGGGGGTGGTAGTATTCTTTCACCGCTAGGCAACACGGTTACTGTTACTATTATTATTTATTTAACCTGTGATGAAAAATTATATCGTCTATGTTTTTAACTATTGCTGTGTGGTGGCGGATCATTAATAAATAAACTTTCCTACACTTACACCAATTATCTAGCCCATACGAAGCTTCGTTGAAACTCGTTAAACGGTTACTAGACAACAGATAAACATGCTACAAATACTTAAATACATATTTATTATACATATAAGATACCCAGACCCGAGACAATTTAGAAAAACAATAATTTCTAAATTGACCCGACCGGGGATCGAACCCGGTACCTCAGAGATGGCGACACCATGAAAACCGGTTTACAAACTACTCGACCAAGAAGGAGGTCGTCATATAGAATACTACTTACTTTTCTCTTTTCTTGGATGTCGTAAAAGCGACTAACGGACCATAGATTGTACATACATCCTACAGCAAGCGGCGATTTTCTCACCACCTGTCACGCTGAGAGCAGGTTGTTGTTTGGTGAAACGTTGACTAAGGCAGCAGACTGCTTTTGCGGTCCTCATTGCCTAGTCTCTGACTAACCCTTCGGGGATAATAGTCGTGATTATATGTACGTATGTATGATTTTAAATATTACCTACTGTTGGTGACCGTACCCCTTCGGCCGTCTACGTAACCGTAGATTCGTAAACTGTTACGAATGAGGAATAAATGATCTTTGTACGGATCCAGTTTCGTACAAAACATTGTTCTTCATTCTCGTCCAAGATAACTCCCTTCCTTACTCTTCCCTCTCTTCAGAACTTTCCTATACCCAATGGACCTCAGCCTTCTTGGCATGGACATCGGCCAGGAACTGAATCCAAAATGCTACATCGAGAGTTTTATTTTAACTGCCTCCCGTAAGTTGGGTATTCTTAATAGGGTGAGGCGGTTTTTCACTCCCGAGCAGCGCTGTTAGTTGTATAAGACTCAGGTGCGATCGCACCTGAGTCTTATACAGCAAACAGCGCTCCAACAGAGTATGGAGTATTGTTCCCATTTATGGGACGGCTCCGCTAAATACCTCCTCGATTCATTTGATAGACTGCAAAGGCGAGCGGTACGCATTATTGGAGATGCTGAGGTTACAGCCTCTCTTGAGGACCTCCAGCTGCGTAGAGACATTGCTTCACTGAGTGTCTTTTACCGAAATTACTACGGAGAGTGTTCTGAAGAACTTTTTGATCTAATCCCGCCCTCTCCTTTCCTGTCCCGGACTACACGTGCTGGTCTTAGGAACCACCATCATACTGTGTAGAATATCAGCACTCGTACCAAGAAATTGGACAAGTCGTTCCTCTGTAACACCATTTCGGCTTTGGAATTCTCTGCCGGCGCATGTTTCCCAGCTCCTATAATCCTGGGTCTTTTAAACGGGACGTGAAACGGCATTTATGCAGGCCGTCATGAATGTGTGCGCTTGTTACCGTGCTTGTTCCACGGTGGGGAGCGCTCTCATTATTTTGGACTGCATCGGCTTACCATCAGGCAGGATGTAGTCACTATGACGTGCCATATTACAAAAAAATGTGTTTATGTATTTGAAACCACGGTTACTATTAGTAAATAAAACCAGTAGATATAGAAGTAATTTGTATATTTTGTTAGTTGGTTAGATTGTTTAATTTACAGTGCTTTTAGTTAGAAATTCAAAATTACACAATAACTGACGCTTAAATAGAAATCTAAGTAATTACAGATAAAAAATAGGTGGTTTTGGCTGTGCTTTCGTTGCTATCGCTTACACTACACAATAAAGGAGATCATTCGGGCTCCATACACTTTTGGGCCTTTTATGAAAGTGCCGGCCAACCAAAAAAAAATGTTACGTATTGTTAGAACTAGCTATTTGGAGTAATAGTTAATATTACACAAAAGTTGTAGGATTGCTCTGAGCCAAGTTATACAAGTTCGATGATTTATCATTTTCATACATTTATTGATTTCTGATAGTGCTGGGACTGGGAAACATAAAATAATGATAGATATTGCTAGAACTATTGATCTGAAGCAATTGTCAATGGGTGCAGCGCAAAAAATCATCAATTCTGTTCATACAAAAAAAAATTAGGAATCAAAAAAATGTATGAAAATAATGAATCTTCGAACTTGTATAACATGGCTCGGAGCAATTCTACAACTTTTGTGCTTTATTAATTATTTCTCCAAATGGCTAGTTCTAACAATACGTACCATTTTTTTTGTTGGCAGGCACTTTCAGAAAAGGAAAAAAGAATGATGTCCTTTCTGATAGACTGTAATTGGTTTTGCGGGTGTTCATGGGCGGCGGTAATTACTTTCCATCAGGTGATCCCCTTGCTCGTTTGCATCCTTCTGCTATAAAAAAGTAAGGTGTGAGAATAGCATAAGTTAGAAATGACATGAGCGACATGCACTCAAAAAACGAATAAGTAGCTAATATTATTATGTCGTAAAATTATTTTGGGTGCCAAGTATAAACTCGATTCAATAACGATAAAGGGCCTAACTTATAAACACTATTGAACCATTGGTTATTTAAACAATTCAAAATGATGTTTGTGTGATGACAACACAATGTTTAGCTAAATAATGCTTATCTAAGCAATCAAAACACTATCTAGTGTTTATAAGTAACACCGAAACTTACTAAAAACATAAGTGTACTTGTCACTTGTTTTCAATTTATTAGAAAAACGGATTCACTTATCTTACACGTGGAATCAGTGTAACATTTTGTAAACTTACGAAAAAAAACGGCATCGAAAAGAAAACCTCAAGGAGGGCTAATTAATGTGCTGTCAAATCTTATCGGGGTCCCTGGGGCAAAGTCGGGGCCCCTAGTGGCACGCGCCGTCCCCGCGCATTTGATAGACGGGTCAACCCAGGCCCAATATCATTTTCACCTCTCGCGAAATCAGTGTTGCTGAACAATCGATAGTTCGATAAACTAGGCTTCATAAGATAAATAGTTCTTTTAAGGGTCTGTGTGTACGTTATACAACAAAGTACTAAATGATATTCAGAAATTAGATCTTGATGAATTTAAAATCAAAATCAAAGAAAAGCTTTATTAAAAAGCTTATCTATTATAAAAATAAAAATAATAAATAAAATAAACTTTCCCACACTCACGCCAATTATCTAGCCCAAGAGTAGCTTCGTTATGAAACTCGTTAAATGGTTACTCGACAACGGATAAACATACTTAAAATATTTAAATACATACTTATTATACATAGAAAACACCCAGACCTGAGACAATTTAGAAAAACCATAGTTTCTAAATTGACCCGACCGGGAATCGAACCCGGGACCTCAGAGATGACGACTCTATGAAAACCGGTGTACAAACCACTCAACCTAGGAGGTCATCATTATAAAATGTCAGATTACACAGAAGACAAAACAGCTTGTGTCTGAAATGCTCCAAGTACTCCAACAGCTATTTCTAATTGTCTTTAATTTATCTAAAGCACCATATTTAAATAAACTATGTATTTACATTCAAATTCATGTTTTGTATTTTATGACCTGGTAACGACATTTTTTTTTGTAAATGTCGTTGTTTCGGTGCGCTGTGGTTTCTTGCGTTCGTTCTTTGCCACAGTTAAAAAATGATGTCCTGAATGGATGGTAGGTTAAAAAAGATTTGGACGATACAAAGTACTTATTAATTGAGTTTATTGAATAAATATATTTTGTTTTTTTTTAACTTTTGACTTTGACCGATACAGTATTGCATTCAAACTGGTTTTCGATCGTATCGAATGCCATACTATTGATTGTATCGCTGTTATTTTTTTTTATCCACAACGGGTAAGCGCTTGGCCTTCATCCACCTGATGGTAAGTCACGATAAGCGCGCTTCACCCGGAATCCTCAACCACTGAGGAACTGGCTATCTTATCTCAAATTGTCGGACCACAACAATGCTATAAACATCGTTGTTATGGCGACATACTTAGATAAGATGGTGGTAGCTAGCTATTAATAGTATTGCTCATAAAGTGATATCGATAGTATTGACATGTGATGATACTATCGTTAGACTATCAATTGTCTATCGATAGGCAACACTACGTGAAATAAAGGTGTGTATATCACTTCTGCCGGCTTGGATTGTGTTGACACTTGATATTGGGATAGGTTTGTTCTGTCTATATTGTTTGGATATACCAGAAATGAATGTGTCGGGTACTAAGTAGAAAAAATCTGAAGAATAAATCAGAACGCACCCGTTTAAAGTAGATGTCGGTATGCAACTGACTCGGTGCTTCGGAAGGCACGCGAAGCTGTTGGTCCCTGATGTTAAGAACAAAACAGGGGGGTTACTCTCGAACGCAAACTCAATCTTAATACAATTCCAATGATATTAATATGTATCGATATTAGGATAAGTAAAGATAATTCCGGAACGCCATCTCGATAATAATTTGTTCAATCAATTTCCACGCAATTTAATTCCAATGTGGCGCTATTGTCGCTTACAAAAGTGTCATTTGACATTTTTTAGATTTGTGATTGAAAATTGATTAATGCAATTCTGTTTCAAGAGTAGCCTACCTGAAATGAACAAAGAACAAAATAATAATGGACCGTTATGGTTTCCATTTGCTGCGATCCTCATGCCTTCGAGTTGCGAACATACAAGTTAAGCAAGCAACCTTTGCGATGCCAGATGCGATAAAGGATTCTCCTCAAAAAACCTCCGCCTTTATCCGCCTCGTTGGTGATCTAGTAGCTAAGTCACGGATCTAAGATTTGAGGCGTCTCGGTCGGTAGCCGAGCGGATAGATGCTCGGGTTGAACGCGAGACGTCGTGGTTCAATCCCCATAGCTCCGTTAGACTACTGACGTGAACCCACTCTGACACAGTCATTTAGATTAACAGTATGGGTTGACAGGACTATTATTAATGTTTTAAACGCACATTAATAATAATCGTTTCTTTAAAAAAAAACCCGGTACTGGTTCGATTCCCAGCTGGCGGTACATCTTTGTGTACTTGGTTTGGTTAGTGGTAGGGCTTGTTAATCCGCCTGGCTAGCTGCCACAATGTTATCAAAAGTCTGGTGCCATTACCGCAATGTTAATAGCATTGTGTTCTGACAGTTTAGGGATAAGATAGCACGCTTTCACCTTCGGCCTTATCGTCACTTAGCATCAGGTGAGATGAAGGCCAGGCGCTTACCCGTAAAGGATTCAAAAACTTAACCTTTTTTTCAACCACATCCTGTCATTCTACCTCCTTAATGAAAATGACTGCTATAAGCTTGGCGATATCTTTGGAGCCGAAGAGAATAAAGTCTTCTGGTTTCGGATAGGCTTATCTCAGTATACTATTAAGAGAGTCACATTCACTAAATAAGTGCTGATGTTGAACTCCGTTTTCTCTTGCCCCGCACATGCTGTTTAAAATCCTGCTTAAATCGTCATCATGGAACCATGAAACCATGGAACCATGGACCTAGGAAATGAGGATAGCAAAAACAGTCTTCTACCATAGTCCACTTTTCACCAACTATCGACTGCACATGTGCTCATCGTGACAGGTGGTGAGCCCATCGCCGCTCTAAGCTGTTAGATGTATGTGCAGTCTTTAGTCTGTTAGTCGCCTTTTACGACACCCAAGGGAACAGAGGGGGTGGTAGTATTCTTTCACCGCCACGCGACGCGGTTAGACATCATAAATCTACCCATTTGAAAGCAAGAAAAAGCTCTTAAATTTTCTTTAAGATTTTGGTCAAACACTTCTTTGATATTTAAGCGCAGCAATTTCGCTGTTTTAATTTGAATAGTTAGCCCAAGTCATCAATAAAGCGCTTCAGCTGTTATTACCGCAATTGTATTTCACTCAATTTTCTTGTGAAAGCCGATGTGCTCGTAAAATGTTTATAGCTCTATTGTGGGTGGAGAATACCTAAGCGTTGTGCGTGAAATAAGCTTATCTGAGCTGTACAATGCCTTACAGTATATCAGTTTGTAAGCTCATAGAATAACATTCGTTACTCGTTAATAGTATAGTAGTAGTAAGTAAAGTGTATGCTACACGAAGAATTTTTATCGGTGATCAGGACCTACTGATTGAAACTAAGTAAATGATGGTCATTTTGTTAATTTAATTTTGTATTTTTAATTAAGTAACCAAAATACTTCATTAGAATTAATGGTCTTCCTACATTTTTATTAAGTGAAGTAGATACGATACGATACTTATATAATTTTGTAACAAGGCGGAGTAGGATGACCATCGGTTTTAAGACTTTATTTCTCAAAAGAATTTTACATTCACTTAAAATGAGAAACTTAACTAGTAAACATAATAAATAGAAATTATATAAAAATTAATTATTGTCGCACGAATAGCGACAAAAGCTTTCGGTTGTGAAATACAGTACAAATGTAGTATTTACAATTGCATTCGTAAACACAGTTAGTAACATTACATAGTACCTAGGTAGATTTATAATTCATAATTTTACTAATATGACGGGGCAATAATGACAGCGTTCGGCGCGTCAACGACGACGGCAACAAAAGTGTGCATGACCACAACACAGTGACCATGATTTTACTATTCATAGTTATTAACATTACTTCCCAGACAAAAAAATAAGAAATTGAACGCTGACATGATTTTTTAATATTATTGTAATGAACTTCTTTTATTTAGTCGGAATCGGTAGGTTTTGATTCCCGATAGGATCTCCATGAATATTGTCCTACTGCTGGGTAAAAGACTCTTGCCCACATTCGGTAAGAGACCCCTTAATTGTAGCGATGACTCGATTTCACTGTAAGATGCCTTTTCCAAGCAGTGGGTCAATATAGACTGTTACTTTTGTAATTAAAAAAATACTTACATCAAAAACTTTTTCCAAATTAAATTTCTTAACAAAAAAGCATAAATAAATTGAAAACAGATTTAAATTTAATTGATAGTACCGCCACAACAATCACAGCTTTATGATTGATTGCTCGCCTTCACTCACAGCTCAATCTCTGTCGGCACTTAACAGACCAACAACACCGAAATATTTCCTCGAAGCCAGATTATCCGCCGACCAATCGGTAGGCAGAATCATAACTGTCGTTCAACTCCTACAATCCCGGCTTAGAGTCGTAAATACGTATTTTGTACAGCCATTAGCCGGCAACTTCAGCTTTTGTTATGGCGTTTTAATGCCAGAAAATATTAATTTGTCGAGAACTCAAAGGATTCCAACGAGGCTCCCGGTGAACTTTGATTTTTGATTGAACGCTGTTTGTTCAGGTTTGTATTGGAATTGGAGCGGACAACGGTTAACATTTAAAAATAATTGTGCCATAGTGGTATTGGTAGGTCATGAACGTACCTAAGTACTTATAACAAGTTTATCGACGAGTCATTGTTACTCTACCCCTCAGGCCCCAAGCGGTCGCATGAGACCGCGCCTACAAAAACACACTTGACTTTGTACCGTGTTTTCATAGACTTACAGACTACTTTAGTATGAACAAGTTTGATTATTTCGGTTCTGTGGTACATCTTATGTATCGTGATAGCAAAATATTGCCTATTCTATGCTCGATTCTGTCAAATTTGACGTTGACAGTTGCGCCAATTTTTTTTTTTGAAAAGTGCCACGAGTGAGTTGTTATGAACTTTTACCCTAATGTTAGCGCCTTTCTCATAGCCGAATGGTACAGTGCGCAAAGCAAATCGCTAAGCATATTATGATTATGAAATTTTTTTACAACGATAAATATTTAACCGTGTCGTGTAGCGGTGAAAGAATACTACCACTCCCTCTCTTCCCTTGGGTGTCGTAAAAGGCGACTAACGGACTAATGACTGCACATACTTCCAACAGCATAGAGCGGCGATGGGCTCACCACCTGTCACTCTAAGCACATGTGCAGTCGCTATTTGGTAAAAAATGGACTATGGTAGAGGACTGCTTTTGCTGTCCTCATTGCCTTTGTAGGTATGTAAATATTTAAACAACAAATAATTACCGCTTTTTAATATTATCAAGGTATACCAAGTTAAAAGTAAAGTATACTTAAACCTCAACAAAAAAAAGGTTTAAATTTTCTCAATGGCAATGGCGTAGCCCTCAGCCCGGTATCCGGAGGTCCTGGGTTCAATTGGTTTGGTCTTGGTCGGGAAAAGTTTGTTTAGGAATTTTCGAAGCATAGCCCAGACATTGGCAAACATCGTAATTATGCCGATTTATCAATTGTTGTGATGACATGTTTTCAATCGATCCCCTTTAAGACAAAGGCTCTCCCTATGCATGCAACTGAACCATAAAACTAACATATCTATCTAGAAAAAGAAAACCTTTACAGTGACAGGATGTGCAGTTCGTAGGGTAATGTATGTTGTAGGTTGTAGAGTGCGATGTGATGTGATGTATAAACATTTAACAGAGAGAGCGACGTCGACGGGCGTAATGGGGCGAAATATCAAAGTGCACGCACCACCAACGTTTGCTAAGGGAGATGGCAGCACCTCAAACGTAACTGAGCAAGGGAATTGTTTGTTTTTCACTTCTGTTATTTTTATTTTTTTTTACGGGTAACGGGTAAGCGCTTGGCCTTCATCTCATCTGATGGTAAGTGACGATAAGGCCCAAGGTGGAAGCGGGCTTCACCCGGAATCCTCAACCACTGAGGAACTGGCTATCTTATCTCTAACTGTCGGAACACAACTACGCTATAAACATCGTTGTTATGGCGACAGACTTAGATAAGATGGGTTATCTATGGCGAGTGGGTTTTGATTGTTTTTAGAAAGACCTTTTTTAAAAAGCTTGTCTTGATTGTTGTTGTTGGGTCAAATTTAGTACTTAAAATTGTGCCTCCTTCCTGTTTACCGATTGATCTGAAATTTGGATCACACCTTTGGTTCTGATGACAATACAATTAAGTATATTCAGTGTCATTGTAAAACCAAAATGGCCGCCTCCACAAAATGGTGGCTTACATTTTTTTGTTCAACCACCTCAATATGGGTATCAAATGTAAGAACTTGATTTTAACTAGTAGTATGTTTAATTAACAAGTTTTAACTTGAGTATAACTATACAGTACATTATAAAAAAACCAAATTTGAAATGACCACCATCACAAAATGGCGGATTTCATATTTCTTTTAATACTCTATGGGTAATAGATATCAAATGAAAGGGCATAACAAGTAGAACACAGTGCATGAGGGCTCATATTATAGTTTAGACAATAACAAAATAAAAACTTGAAAATTAAAAATAGGTAATTTTTTTAAAGTTAAACGGTTGTATTGCAAAGAAAGAAAATGCTGTTTTTTATTTAGTTTAGGCATATACGAGTATATGCATTGAGAGACCCATTACTAATGTTAATGTGTATGTGAATCGTAAATTAAAACATCTTTATTTGTAGCTGGGATAATTAATGATCATTGTCGGTTTCAGTGCAGTCTTTTAACTGCTAATGATTAAATTTAATTTTGATATGCACGCTAGCAGTATTGTAAAACTAGCTGGTAAAAATAAGTTTTGTAGAAGAAAATAAAATATTTTATTATTGTTGTTATTTATTATTGCAATATTATTGCAAATCAGATGTTGCAACAGTGTGTATGCAAAAATGAGCTGTTTTGACTAATGAATTAGATACAATTTCTTTCTGCTACTACTTTACATCCTTATTACTACTTGGTATTTCAGAAGCTACGTTTTATGATGTGCGCCGCCCCACCGAAGGGATCAATGAACTGTGACCGGAAGCGAACGACAGCCGAAGGACCGAAGGGTTGGAGGGAAAAACTGAAAACATCAAACCTAAGGGATAAATAACCATAAATAAAATCAAAATACCTCGACCTCGACGCGATGTGATATGACGCAACGATTTTCGTGATGCCACAGAATGTGTCGTGGTAAATGGGAGGAGATTTGAAAGCTGAATATTTCAAATCAATGTATCGTGAATATAGATGAGATGTATTTGTTATACAATGTTTTGTGCATACCTGATAACAAAATAATGGTTTGGTTTCTTCTTAGCTTCAAAAAAGGAAGATTGGGGCTGTGTTGGATATTTTTTGGTAATCTTGACATGAGAGCAAATAATGAATTTAAGTTAGTAGAAACAATAAATATTGTCATGGTCATCTTTTCTATGTCTTCTTTAATACAACTTTAGGCTTAGGGATTTATTGGCATAGTGTTTTATAGGTTTGGGTTGCGTTTGGGTAAGTTACGCACCTTTTTTAGGTCTGGTGGCGATTGCTTCTTTAATTACACCTACTAACCACCAATAGGCCAACGTTGTGGGTTAAAGCCCGAATACATGTTTGGTAAGCTTACCTACTTTTTAAATAGAAGGACCCTAGGTTCAACCTTGAATGAAGGAGCTAATTTCCTAATTCATTAAAATCTACGTCCAAAAGATCATCTTAGACGGAAAAAAGTCTACCTCTACCATGGAAAAGGAAAGACAAACATGACTCCCCAAGTTCGGAAGTTGTCACGCTAACCAAGTTTTTCCCAAAACATGTCTTATTTACAAGGCAACTGTTTAACTTGGCTAAGTCAAACACCGAGGCCCGCTGCTCTTTACTACTTTGACTGTACATAGATTGAATTATCTTCATCAAGCTCTTTGTACACAGGGAGCAGTGCAGCTATGGCGAACTGCAACTCTATAGATAAGGGAGAGGTCTATCAATTTAGACGGTTGTTGCCGGACTGTTGTTGCAAGGTTTTTTTTTGAAAGGCCAACTTCTATCAAACAAAAATAAAAATAAATCTATTATTATTATAATTATCCACGGAAAGCCATTTACAGTTCCTAACAGATAAATTGTTGCACTAATTTAAAATATTACGTAAAGGTAAAATATATACTAACTATAAAAAATCATCGCAATATCATTTTCATCATCATCACCAAACAGTGTCCGATTTCATAGGTTCATTATTCGAGCCCAAAACTCTACTAACTACCATTACTACTTTTCACTTTGTGTTGATACTTACATCGGGTGGCTGGTAAAAAAACATTGTATTACTAGCGTGCATGAGCCCACAGCGGGCGTGAGCCCACAGCTTTAGCCCCGTGAAATCCGGTCACTAAAGTTTTTATATCGTGCTCGCAAGAAGATTGTTTTTAAACAGAATAAAAAGCACCTTGTAAGACTTTCGAGCCCACGTTGCGTTCGGTGTGTTCCATACCCAATGTATCGGAAAACGGTAATTTCCTTTACTGGATTTTATAGGCACCAAAAATAGTGCTTAAAATTTTATGATCAACCATTTATAACGTTCGAGCATGGCAATAAGGAACACGCTGCCGCTGGTGAAACACTGCGGCAGCTGTGACAATGTTCAAAAAGTTAAGCAATCTATCGGAAGGTTGATTTCTAGATAGGTGATCAGTAACTGGAGAATAGAGAGAGAGTTAAGAGAAAACAAAATTTTACTTGATAAAAAATTAGAAATAGATATCTTGATCATATGCTAAGCAAGATAATCAGGTTACCATTGCCATTTAATGAGGGTTTTGTTATACAAGACAAAAAATTGTATTTTGTTTCTACATTTTATTATAAAAAATTAGGTCATCCTTGCGTTTGTTCTTAAATTATTGTTTAGTGTCCATCTTAACAGGAAGGGAAAGAGTTTACTCGAAGCAACAAAGTCTACCAATATGTTGGTTGTCGATGTCTACAAAATCTAAAAATGGCAGGTGGATTTCCTATCTTTGATATACCTATCTACAACAAAGTTTGACAATTTATTACACCTTCAGAAGAGACAGAAATGACAGAAACGCGAAAAAAAATATGTATTACCTAGAAACTAGATAAGTAGACTAAAACTACAAATTAGATAAGTCCCAAACATAAAGTCACTAAATTCTGACTGAAATGCTGAAATTCTATTTAAAAACAAACTAAAGCGATAGTAGACAGACAACGGACTCTTTCAGCGTTTTTAATATACCCAGAAAATAACAGACAGGAATTTATATTGGCCAAGTCTTGGCCGCAATGCATCCTGCGCGGGGTCTGCCGCCATAACGCTGTTTTATGGAGAAACCAAACATTCTGCGGCAAAGGGGATTTATTGACTTTTGTTTGGGATATTAAATTGTTTGATTTATTTAGCGGTGGCGAGCTCCGATAGAGGTAAAGGGACGCCTTTATTAAGTTCATTGTACAACCCTTCTTGATTTCCTTTGAGATTATAAGGTAATGTTAGAGCAAACGAGGAAATGAAAATGTTAAAGCTTTCTTGTGTGACGTGTATACAATATTTATGATATTTCAGTAAATCACGAGATAAAAGATTTTAAACTTTCACGTTACATTATAAAACATTTAGGTACTTAGTATTTTTGACTGGTACGAGTATTTTGGACGATTTAAAAGTGCTTATTTATTTTATTATTTTACATACATACATACTTATATATACGTAGGTACATATTGTCACCACTATTATCTTCGAAGGAGTAGTCAGAAACTAGGCAATGGGGACAGCAAAAACAGTCCTATACCATAGTGCACTTTTCACCCAATAGCGTCCGTTTCGTAGTCGCCTTTTACGACACCCAAGGGAATATAGTATTATTTTACCGCTACTCGACACGGTTATAATAAGATATTTAGACTTGTATTTCACCCTGTGGTTTCCGTTGAGATTATCATTTGGTTGAGTTTATATATCAGGTCCTGATATAATGTGACACTTAGCGAAAACCTCAAAGACTTAAAAAGGTATAAATAGGTTACTAAACATAACTCAAAAAATACGCTTTAGAGAGAACTGGAAGACTTCAAGACTTGTTTTTATTATCTTTCTAATTTTTGTTTTTGTTATTATTATCTTTCTAATTATTATGCTTAAATACCTTTACTTTATTTAAAACTACCTTTTCACAAAAATGTATACGTAAAATAATAAGGGTTAGGCATGTAACCGCTCTTGCACCCATCATGTGGAAAAATTCGCGCGCAAAACAAAATCAACCAAACTTGACCCCATTTAACCCAGTGTAGGTATTTACAAGGGAAAATATGCTTAGTCATAAAAAGTGTCTGTCTCTCCTCTCGACACTATGTATGCACTTTGATGTGACCGGTGCCGACAAATGCCTAGTCGGGCGACGAACCGGGGACTTATTCTCCAACCGCGAGAAAATCTATAGTGGAGCATTGTGTTTGTTCGAGCGTGCGTGATTTGTAATGTGTTTAGCTTTGTACTTTATGTATCCAAACATCACTGCCAACATCTAAAAATATAGCACAATTTATTACCCTCATCCGTGTTTAAAGGTGGATTTTATGTAAGCTAAAGCAATGACTTAGTTTTTTTGTTAAAATATTTTTTTAATAATCATAGAAAATATAATATTTTGAACTACAAAAGCAGACAAAAGTTCTAGACATAAGTAGACATTAGAAGTCTATTTAAAAATAAATAAAACGTTTAATAATCAAGATAATAGAATTATATGCGCCAAGTGTCAGTCACCAACGCTTGGCAAACTTGTCTTGTATCATTTAAAGTAACAAAATTCCTGAAACTCAATTTTCATTTAAGTCTTTTTGACAATTCAATTTTTTTCTAAATAATATTTTAACATGGCGTTGAATCGCAAAATGTCACGACCGAGTCCATCACGAATCTAGCGACTCAAAGATAACATCTTCAGCCAGATTACGTCGGAATGTCATCTGTTTGAGCAAAAGGGACAGTTAAAATTACATCCGCGATTAACACAGTTGAAGCGACCCTCATTGGGGCGATTAGGCGAAAATGCGATGGTTTTTAGTTTATTTTTCTTCCGAGCAATTTGCTGCGCCTCATCAAGTCATTTGGCTGATTGTGGATCCCGTGCAGTTGTTGCATGGTCATTAGTGGCGTCATTATGCTGCGTTGATTAATTCCGCATTGAATAATGGATGACGTAGTTAAGCCATTTTTTGTAATACTTAACATGACTCAACTATAGAGATCTGTCTTTAATACAGATAAACCTTATTGTATGCTAAATATTTTTATCTAAATTAATATAATTACGTTTCACTTTACTAGTAACAAGTAGAACGTAACAATAATAAAAATATACCATCACATAAACCATATAAACGGTAAAAGCAAAATTAAAATCTCACTTAAAAATATTAATAAGCTAGGTTAACTAGTAAACATTATAAGTATTTCAAAACTCGGTAACTCACGTTTACGATTTTCTACTTGTATAAAACTTGCTCAAGAGTACATTGACAGTCTCATCACATAAATGGCAAAGCTTTGACACAGCCAGAAGCCAAATCATCCGGCCCAACAAACTTGAAGACCAATTAAATTAATCCCCCAACTATTTCACATTTCTTAAAGTTGAGGAAGGAAGCCTGATACTGTTAATTTTGCTTGAAACTCGATCTCGGTAACGTAATATGAGGGGGAAATTGCGGTTCCTTGGAGTGCACCTCCTTGGAGTTTTATTTTAATTCAATACTAGCGGAAGCACCTGGCTACGTTTGGAATGTAAAGGAAAACAAGATTTTATTCGTATAATGTTTATTGATTTCAATTTCCTGTCATACGTTGGTTTGTTTACCTTTTTACATTTCTAATCTTCTCGAGGCAAACCGTTTTTTAAGATATAAGATTTTAGTAACAATATCATATTGTATTTAACAACCCACCATCCAGCATTGGGCCAGCGTGGTGGGTTATGGCCCAATATCCCCACGTGCTATTTCCCATTTGGGAGGCATGTGCCCAGCAGTGGGACATTAATAGACTGTTGATGATGATGATGATATTGTATATGGATTATCAAAATATTCGTCTTAGAATATCATACCGTACACCTACAGGTCCTAAATGATTTTTTTTTATGCAATACGACATTACGCATTTCTGGCTGACTCAATAACATAGTGTCGTTATATTTGTAGTCGTGGTAGACCTGAATAAAATAAATAAATAAATAAATATATCTTACAATCAAACCAACTAGAGTCTAGAACCAACGTGTTCACTAGCAACAACAGACTGTCAAATCTTTCACGAAACAGTTGAAGCTAATTTAAAACAATTAACAGCTAATACATTTCCACATACTCTAAATTGTGGGCCTTTACACACGCAGATATGTTTAAAACCAAATTTATGTATGCATAGCATATTTCAGCAAATGAACAGGTATTCCAAACAACAATAATTCCGAAATGAACACGCCGACGTTTCTGAAGGAACCCTTATCTCGGTCCCAAGTCAAAAGTTGCGAACAATGGGGTGTCTAATATTAACAGAGATTACGCCATGCGAGTTTCGCATTTCAAAGGGTGATTTCGCGTTAGAAAGAGGGAGGCAATAGGCATTTAATGTGCTTTTGGTGTTCGGGTTACCGCAGTAGTGCCACGAAACATTGCACCGACACCTAATATTGTAATTCGCCTATCTTCTTTCGTTTACGTGGTAATTACACTGCACTAATTAAATTCTACAATGTTGCCTTATTATTTACCAGTTCCGCTTAAAATTTGACTTGGTATTAGGATCTGCTCTTTTTCATGTATTATTGAAATAGCAGACACAGCTAACAGAACAATGAAGCATACTCAAGTAATACTCGTAGGTAAAAAGTGAAATAAAAACTAATTACAAATATGATCCATTGATAAGAATATACATAAACATGGCATCGATTAAGTATGGAACCACTGTTTATCTAAAATCTAAAGCAGTATTATGAAAATTACCAAAAAAACGGTATCACACCAAAGTATAAAAATATAAAAAGAATATAAGTCGATTTGTATCGGGAATTGACAAAAAACTAAAACTGAATAAACAATATAATGCCTGAATTGAAAAAAGCTTACGCTGATAATAAGTATTACGAGAAATAATATCAGTAATACTAATAACAAACAGTTTGTTCTATAGGAAGGGGAAACAACGGGAAGTATATCAAACATCAAACAAAATGCCTTCCTAATAGATGAAGTAATATGAGTGAAAAAAGATGTAGAAGGTTCGTGATTCCTGGGGGAATTTACAAAGAGTACCAAAGTCGGCTTAACTTCAGTGGGGAGGTAGGTACTACGTAGAGAAATTGATTTTTATGTTTGCAAACAAGTTAGCCGAGCCAACTTAGCGCAAACAGAAGTAGCTGCGTAACCGGCCTTATTCGTAAGCTTCTTTACAAAATTATCTTTGAAAATGTTGAACTCTCGTTTCATATCTTGTCTTAAGTGATTCCCATACACTATTTTTGTTTCAATTAATGTAATAACCAATAGTATTTATTTTTCCTTCAAATCTACAACAGCTTTCATTTTGCGATTTTATAGTTAAGTAGGTAACTATCGTAAGGCTGGGTCTTTATAATAAGAGTCAATAAAAATATCTCAAGATCCTTTGTGCATTGGGAAGCAAGTTTGTGCATACCTTGGTTTCGGTCTCGTAAAATCACAGTAGTTAAGTTAAACCCACCAACCCGTATTTGGCCAGCGTGGTGTGTTAGGACATGAACCAATATCTCAATGTGCTATGAGGTAAGTTTTACTGATAATGTAGCATAATATTTGTGAATTATCATTGACCTAATAATTTTAGACCTCTTTTACTACAACTATGTTTTAGACCAAGTAACCGAACATCTTACTACTTGGTCTTAAGTAAAATACTTTTGATTCATAATTCAGGGATGATTAACACAGTGCTCATCAGTCCGCAATTACAAGTTCTACATTTTCTACAAAACTTGAGCATCCTCGAAGGCTAAAGTATACAAAGCCGTACCCTATACAAGCAGAATTCAGGAACTCCTTTCTGTAATTGTCCTGCAAAGGTAGTATCGCTTTCAGAGGCCTCTCAAATAGGTTCCGCATTCAACCCCATCTTGCTCACGTGAAAAGAGTTGAAAGGGCCCTTTGTGACCTTGGACATATTCAACCCAAAGCAATCCAGTGGAATGGAATTTTTAATAACCCCCATTCGCTTTGCGTTATGACAATTTTCGTATATTGTACCAGCACAATAGAGTAATTCGGTGTTGCGGGCTGTCTGCCCGGTAATTGGCCATGAATTTTGGACTGGATTGCGGTAATTTTGCATATTGTCGACGTTCGAAAGGTTATGTCGGGTTATACATGTGGGGATAATTGGCTAGGTCATTGTAATGATAAAATCTTGGGATCGTGGTTACATTTATTTAGTTTTGTTGTATACTGAAATATATTGAAATTCTCAACTAACATAATAAGAATTTTAAGAATTTTTTTTTGTCAGTCTACATACATATATTAGGAGTTTGTGGTGAACCCCATTAAACGGTACGAAAAATAGACAGGTTCCTTTCCCAACTACTGTCACCACATCATTAAGACCGCATCGCCTTCCCCGTGAAATCCTCCTAAAGATGGAATACATTTAGATAATGCGTCTGGTATTCTCAGTTAAAGAAGGTCGTCCAGCTCGTGTCCACTTACTGCTGAGCAAAGGGCTGGAGGAACATGTCATTATGTTTCAAGCTCATCGTAACACGATATTTAGATACGAGTATAACATATTCAGTACTAATGTCCTTAGCTAGTATACACGTGTAGTGGAGATGACAAATTGTCCGTGTGCTAGCTACAAATTACCCCACTGCAGTAACAAGCGCGACAACACGGAGCTACTGACAGGACAGATACGGCATTAATCTATGCCCAGACTATCTAATTTATGGATATCTTCAATCAATTTTGAACTTTATGGTGTGAGTATAAGGATCAATATTGATTCGAGGATTTTTACAGTTTTGGATAGGTTGATCAGTATACATTATGACATCTGTTGAGATATGATACTTGGCTCATAGCATACATGCATAAGATAATGTACAAGTAGTTGCACCAATTAAAAGCTGTTTGGTGCAACTACTTCAGATTTCAGTCTTACGATCACATAATATTAGGAAGAAGTTGTAAGTCAATTTTAGGTATTATTTCATATTTTTGTATAATATTACTAAGACTTGTTTTCGGAGATACTGCGATAAAATGTATCTCGATTTTCTCTTTTTATAGAATTTTTTCATGATTTGATTTGTTTTGAGAGATATCTTTAAAGATTATATGTAAGTATCTAAATTTATAATTTTATTTAAGCTTTCGTATTTTGACTTGTTTTGGGAGTTATCCCGAAATCAGATAAATGTAGCCAAAGCGTCTTTATTGTACGCTCTTTAGAATAAAATTCCGATTTGAATTAAGAAGAACTCAAAAACGTTTTCGAGTAAAATCTGTACTTGATAGATTATAAATACATTGGACATAAAGGCGTATTAAATATACTTAAGTATATAATTTTATAATAAAATGAAAACAGAGTTATCTTTCCGAATAATAAATATTATTCTCCAAAATGAGTACTTTTATCGGAATCATTGAAATAATTCAAACACTTCCACCCTCAAAGGTGTGTTCAGAAAACAGCACTTTACACAGCAACAATATAATTTACGATATTAAAATAACAGTTGCAATAATTCTTTTATACCCACACAATTCGAATTCATTCAAAACTAACGTTAAACGGCCGTAAACATCCTCAAAGCATACAATAAAACTCCATCAATACCATCCAAAGTGTTATTCTGATCGTTCGTGGCAGGTAACGCTGACCGTAAATTTTAATAACCCATTAAGTTTTTCCCGCAGGACATTCATTCCGATCACTATGCCGGCTACAGAGCCGTAAACTCCAGAATCGCTTGGCACGTTTCCAACCAAATTCGTGTGTGTAATAACGAAAATCCACTTTCAGTTATGTTTTATACGCGTCGGCAACACTCTATAACGTTCGGACAGAGCCCCTCCAACTTTACTATGTGCGTTTTCGAGAAGTATTCTCAATTTAAAAATGAACCTTATCTCTTCCTAGTAAGGTACTCAGCTGAAGATCTCCTATTCCTTAAGGTTGAGGATATATTTGCGCATGTATAGAAAATTACTCCTTGCAGAAGGTGTGTGTAAGCGAAGCTTATGTTGAACGTATTTCTTGCTGGGTCTGTTTTTATTTCATTTGCTCGTCGCGAGGTTTTATTCTTCACCTTCTTGGTTAGTTCACAGAAGTAGCACTACTTAAGTTCAATCGTGTTGTGCATTATTAAGAAGAATGGAACGACGTAATTAAGAACATTCTCTTTTGTTATTTTCGTGTAAACCTCAAGCATATGTACCAACAATTAAAATAACATAGCTGGCTCCTTAACTTAAAACGTAAGCATAATAAGTACCAGCAATTAAAATAAGCTTAACTTATGCTGTATTGCATAATTCGATAGGCACATTAACCATTTGGTCCCTGTTTTGTTATAAAATATAATCTGTTTATAATAAGGCTAAGGTTAATAAAATTTATTTATTAATAACTAGCGCCCAGCCCCCAACATCGTCTGGGTGACACCTAGAAGAACCGCGTGACGAATTTAAAAAAAATCTTTATTAAAATCCTTGTCCTACAAAATTGATTGCAAACGCAACAAAAATATCAGCTAATTACGTAGGTATCTGAATTGATGATTGATCTCGTAAGTCTCGTGGTAAGGCTGGGTTGTAAAACCAAACTGCGGTGACCAACATCAATAAACCATCTCCAGTAAATGTGTACGCGCGGCCGCGCTTGCTGCCTAACTTCGTCCGCTTCTTTAAATAAAATGGCTGCCCCTTGGTAGGGGCGCGGCTGGTGTGGCGTGGGAATCGGTAAGTTGCTCTGCAATTTCTACAGGGATGTTGATGTTTGCAGCGATATATACGTTACACTAGATAGGCCCTTCCGAACACGCACTATGTTCCACTCATCTGCGGAGTCGACTCGGCACCTTGCTTTAGTGTGGCTTTGACATTCGCGCGTGCGGAGCGGCGAAAATAATTCTATATTTCTTTTTAAAGTGTACACCTAGACATTTACTACAATTCAGTTGTCAAGTAAGTGAAATTAATTGTTATTCAAGTCATTATTATGTAGTTATATCGTATAATTAGAATAGAAAAGATATTTTTTTAATTATTGTTATTGACAATCTTTTTGGGACGCCATCTTGATACACACTACGTTGCCTTTGACCGACCTGGCACTGCGGCGCTGCGATGTCTGTCTGTTGATTAGACGACATTTAAATGATTAAGCGCTTCAGCGGCTGCAGCGAACTTTAGGTCTCTCATTCCAGAATTTAAACAAATGGTTTGTATGAACGTTCTTGTCTATACTTCTAGGTCAATGGATGTTTGTTACTTATATACTGGCAATTAGCATTGAGCCAGCTTGAAGGGTTGCTATGGCCCTATGTCCCCATGTGCCATTTTACATATGAAAAGAGTGGCGCTTATGTCCTTGTCATTTTATGAAACTCATAAGTTTTCGATAATTTTTTTTACTTTTTTAGCGAGATGCACTGTATTGTCTGTTAAAGTTAAACCATAAAGTTTAACTTTCAGAACCACCGGACGCTGATCTAAGGCCCCGGGTTGGATGTCGAGCGATGGTACGATGCAAGTAGCATTGCTGTGTCCCAACTGTGAGATATATGGCAGTTTCTGTATTGATGAGGTTTTAAATGTTCTTCCACTTTCGCCCTTAACTTAACTGACCATCAGGAAAGGTGAAGACAAACGCTTTCTTTTAACTTTAAAAACCTTTACTAAAATTATAACAATTATTGAATTGTCTACATAATATAGAGAAAGTGCTCCATAGACAAGAACATACATACATTATTGACGACGTGAGGACCGCAGTCCACTGCCACAGTCACAGAATAACTAATAGTACTACCGTCACAATATACGTTTCACCAAATGATAACTGCGCATGTGTTCTATAGACAAGAACGAGAAAAACAAATAGAGAATCTGCCTTGCAAGGTGCACCTATGTGTATAATGTCATGCTGTGCAGTGGCGGGCATATTGCTTTGAGAAAAACAATGAATAGGCAAGCGCGGCTTTCGCTTTGCTTCGCGGGCGTCTCTAACGTCGAACGAAATGTACAGATTAAATTTGCCGTGAACTTTCTTTGGGTGAATGTTACTTTCTGATGTCGGGCGTCATAACAGTTTCCTACTGCTAATTCACAACTCCGAAAAGAATTATACAAATGAATTATGTACCAATATAATAAATCTATATAAATAAAACGCAATTGCTACAAATTAATGTTATTTTAGGGCATCACTTCAGAATGGCTACACCATTTGGCTAATTATTGTTTGTTGTGTGAAGACAATTTATGGAAAAGAAACCTTATAACATTTATTACCTTTTGACACAATATTTGTAAACAAGATAAAATAACATAACATAATATAAAATGCAACAAGTGATCAATAATACCGTTGAGTTTTGATCAAGATAAGTGTTTGTCGCAGCAGCGGTGTCTGTTTGGAATTTCCTTTGGGGCGCATTTCTGGGTGTAAAAAACATATTCATCGTTTCACGTTCGCTTCGGCGTCGTAATGATCTATTCAGGGTTCCGTAGTTAAACAGGACTTTATTATGTCATACTTATTAAAGGTAAGATTGAAGACTTACCACCTGATAAAATAATATGCTAAAATTGATGGGTTTTAATGGGATTCTAATCTCTGGTCTGATTATAATCTGTGCTAAAATGTTAAAATACGTGACTATTATGATAATAAAATGAAGGATGTTCAAGGATCGTGGTCACAAATAAACTGATGGTAAGCAGTACAATGATTGGCCATCTAAGGAAAACATTGACTTTGAACATTTCTCCTTTTGAATTAAGGTCCAGAATCGTTACACTTGGGCTGTCATTTTGATCAGTAAGAAACTGAGAATTTGAATACATAAAAATTTAAATCATATTTCAACTCATTTTCAACTTTAACGCAATGAATATAAAAAATATACCTAACACACAATCATTGGCCATTGGAGTATAGCAATTGACATATCAAAAGTATATTGATTGGCAGGTCAATCACTATACTTTGTGTTTATTGTCACTGCCAATATTTATACCGTATTAGGGAAAATCACAATACAAATTTATTGTATTATACGTTAGTGACGTGCAGGGATTTATCGAGCTTTCGTAAATATTATGTAGTTAAAAAAGTACCTATCTCATACATAGTATAGGCAACAGCATATCAAGTCATCAAAAATGACTAAGGTACGTATAGGTAGATTTCTCAATTGATATTGAACTCTCAACGTTGGATTTGAGTTGAACATCCATCCTACTTATATTATAAACGCGAAAGTTTGTAAGTACGGATGGATGTTTGTTACCTACTCTTTCACGTAAAAACTACTGAACGGATTTGAAAGGTAGATTTCTCAATTGATATTGAACTCTGAACGTTGGATTTGAGTTGAAAATAGATCCTACTAATATATAATATATAATATTAGTAGGATCTACGCGAAAGTTTGTAAGTATGGATGGATGTTTGTTACTCTTTCAAGTAAAATCAATAGTATTAAGTAAGTAGTAGTAAGTAGTTTTATTAAAAAAACTGTAATCCACGTTGCATGCCGTGGCAGCCTCTAATTGAGACGACACTTAGCTAAGTCCATATTATGTTCTATCTCATTATTACTTGTATTTGTGTTTGTCTTGTTGGTTGTCCTTAAATAAATAAATAAATAAATAAAAACTACTGAATGGATTTGGATGAAATTCGGCATACAGATAGTTTGTAACCTGGATTAACACATATTTATTATTTATTTATTTATTTAATCTTCTTTACTAATTAAACAGCAAAAGGCGGACTCCCTCGACGATATTCCCACTGGAACGGGAACCACGCGGGTGAAACCGCGAGCGGCCGCTAGTCTAAAATAATTTATATTTTGGGAAAGTCAAATGCACTGTTGCCTGTACAACATTATTACAAAATACCTATTTGTTAAGATCTTTAGCAATAGTGTGAAGTAAAATATAACGTAAAAGTACCTCAGTACCTACCAAGGTTGCATTTATATCGATTACTAGCTGACCCATGCCTACTTTGTAATGGCGTTGGGACGGAGACCCGAAATGAAACAATGTCTTGCGTTGAATCAATTCTTCTTTATCCTCTAGTGTATCATCTTAAATACTAATTAACATCACATCTATACGTGACTAGAGGAAGGACGCCTTGTCAATCAGGAAGACCTTAATTATCACGTACTATTGAGTACGTGCTGATAGTGTAATTCACTATATCACACCTCCCCTGAAAAGGCTAGGCATCCCTTCCCTGAAAAGTAAACTCTTATTTTCTAAATATCTTAGTCCTATTCTTATGAACTATATATTCTTTATTATTCTTTAATATTTTTACATTAGTACCTAGCTCTTCTAAAACTTCAAATGGACCTAAATACAAGTCATTCAATTTATTATAATTTTCATTCTTATACAAGAGTAGATCACCTTTTTTGTAGTGTACTTCCTTACAATCTAAATCATAATTAGTTTTTCTACTTTGTTTTGATATTAATAAGTTGTTCCTGGCATCATTATGAGCTTTTTGCAATCTAAATTTTAACTCTGATGGATAATTGTCGTATACATATAAGGGATCAACTTTACTAACAAAATTACTAGGTACATTACATGTTTTCCCAAAAACTAGTTCATAAGGGGAGTATTTGGTACTAGTATTTACAGAATTATTATAAGCAAAGCACCAATATGGTATCCAGGTACTCCAATTTGCCGACTGATTCTGTGTTTGTATTCTCAAGTAACATCCGAGATGTTTGTGCCAGTTTTCTAGCGAACCTATACTCTCATGATGATAGGGTGTTGAATTTAACTTATCAATATTTAGCAATTTACATACTGTTTCTAACGTGGAATTAATAAATTCCGTTCCACAGTCAGTCGCAATAACCCTGGGAGTACCATATCGTAAAATAAAATTTTCAGTAAAAACCCTAGCAACAGTTTCAGCTGACTTATCAAGTATTGGGTAAACTTCTACAAACTTTGTCAATTCGCATTGTATTGTTAATATGTATTTATTACCCAAATTATCGACCTCCAACGGCCCCACAATATCTAAATATAATTTTTCAAAAGAAGTAGATGCTGTAGTGGTTATTACCATTTTCTCTTTATTATTTTTATTACAAAATTTCTGCTTTTGGCAATCTTTACAGCGAGTCACATATTCAGTTATGTCTTTTTGCATATTACTCCAAAAATATTTTTTTCGAATATTCTTAGTCATTTTATTTATGCCTACATGACCACTTGTCGGCAATAAATGATAATCATTTAGTATAACACGTATCAAGTCTTTATTTGTAACATGTTCAACTTGGTTATTAATAATACATAACCGCGGTAATTCTTTATGTTTCATGAAAGTTTGGGTCAAAATTTTAATAAACTTTTTATTAAACCCATTTTTAATCACAACGACTTCTACAATATTATATTTTTTACATAATGCACTCAGTTCTCCTATCGTTGCGTCTCGGCGCGCCTCCGTTAGTAGAGATTCCTGATTTATGTAAATAGTAGAGTCACTAAATAACATATCACCCGTCTGTGAGACGTATCTTTTCTTTTTCCTCAACTTCACGAAGTTTTCATACGAACAAATATCTAACCTTACATCATTTTGTGATTTCTGCATAATATCTACCACTCTTGGTTGCCTATGATCAACAGGGGGCTCAACCCTGCTACTTCCAGAGGTAGCGGGTTCATTATTTTGCTCCATGGTTCTTTTCATTGAACGGGTTACTACCCCCAAAAAATTTGAATTTAGATTTTTTAACTCGTCTGATGTTATAATGACTCTCGATAAGGCATCTGCCGTTACATTTTCGGAACCTTTTATGTATTCAATATCGAAATCATATTCTTCTAAACAAAGTCTAAACTAGTTAAACGGCTACTAGGATCTTTTATGCTAAATAAATGAACCAATGGTCTATGATCTGTTAATACTTTAAATTTTCGTCCGTATAAATATGGTCGAAAATGTTTTATAGCCCACACTACCCCTAATAACTCTTTATGAATGGTTGGGTAGTTTATTTCTGAACTGTTTAATTGTCTGCTTGCATAAGCTACGGGCTTATTATTTCCATTTGATAATACAGCCCCCAAGGCTACCCCTGACGCATCGGTTTGCAACCGGAAAACATTATCTTTTCCAAAATCTGGATAATCTAAGACAGGAAATGAACTAAGTGACTTTTTTAAGGTCTGAAATGCCACGTCACATTCTTCCGTCCACTGAAACTCGACATGTTTCTTACAAAGACGGTTTAGTGGGTACACTATTGTGGCAAAGTTTTTTATGAATTTTCTATAAAAGTTCGCAAAAGCCACAAAACGACGAATCTCATTTACATTTTTAGGTACTGGGAACTTTTCCAAGACCTCGATTTTACTGTTGTCTGGCAACACCCCGTTTGGCGTAATAACATGCCCTAAATAATTAATTTCTTTCCTCAAAAATTCGCACTTACAAGGGTTTAGTTTTAAATTAACTGACCTAAACCTCTCAAATACACTCATTAAATTTGTATTATGCTGCGATAGGCTTTTCCCGAAAACTATTACGTCATCGAGATATAGAAAACATATCTCGTGATTTAAACCCGACAGAGCCATAGACATAAGTTTAGAAAATACGCTAGGACTCGTTTTGAGACCCATAGGTAATCTTTTCAGTTGATATTGCTTATCAGCTGTAAAAGAAGTGAATTTCCTACATTCTGGTGATAACCCTAGCTGGTAATAACTAGAACTGAGGTCTAAATGAGAATAGTATAAGCATCCCGAAAGTGAGTCAATAATTTCTTGTATATTTGGTAACGGGAACTTTTCGTCTACTATTTTTTTATTTAAAAGTCTATAATCTATTACGATTCTCCACTTTTTTTCACCGCTACTGTCAGCTTTTTTCGGAAGTAATAATAATGGAGAAGACCATTCGCTGGTACACTCTTCGATAATATCTTCTTCTAACAATTTACCTACCTGTTTTATTAACTCAGCCTTCTGAGCGTGCGGTATTCTATACGGTTTGACATAAACAGGAGACGCGTCATTTTGCAGTTTAATGTTGTACTCGTATAAGTTTGTAACGGATAGCTTATCACCCGGCATATGAAAGATATCTGCATATTTTGCACATATTTTCTCAATAGACCGTCTCTCTTCATCACCAAGATATGTTTTTCCTCAAAATTACATAAAAACTTTGACGATATTGCTTTTGTTATTTGTAATTCTACAGCATCTATCCCTTTTTTACATAAGTCTGCAGATATTTGTTCAAAAATATTTTTAATTTCCTTTGCTCTTAAAAACTTATTCTGCCCCTGAGCGGAATAACGTTTGTCCTTACTTAATTTAATAATAGAGTCTCTAATAGCCTTAAGCTCACTCAAGAGTTCTGACAGGTTTGCCATGAACACACTTTAGAGAAAAAAAAAAAAAAAAATCACTCACACACACACATAGATTCTTGGTAGCATAGTTATATTAATTCGTGCTGGCTTACACGTTCTGTGCTGGTCCAATTGCCCGTCGAACCGCTCTGCGTTCTACCTCTTCTAATAGTCGTGCGTTGAAGTAACGTAGCAGCCTAAGTACTATATAGCCCGCTAGTACAACGACGATGGTCAGTAAAAAGATCTCTGAAAGTTGCATCCCAACGGCCAAGGGAGTTGATGCTGCCGCCGATTGAGTTGGTGATTGACTGACAATAATATTGTCTTTAGATTGTGGGTTTCCCATAGTTAAACAATTTTGGCTTACAGTTTTTCTTCTTATTTCCTTCGTCCTTCTTGTAGGCCCGTGTAGCACTATTTTCCTGATATTTTGTAGACTTCAACTAGCGATTTCGCGGCGCGGACTTGTGACACCATGTCACGGTCGCCATGTAATGGCGTTGGGACGGAGACCCGAAATGAAACAATGTCTTGCGTTGAATCAATTCTTCTTTATCCTCTAGTGTATCATCTTAAATACTAATTAACATCACATCTATACGTGACTAAAGGAAGGACGCCTTGTCAATCAGGAAGACCTTAATTATCACGTACTATTGAGTACGTGCTGATAGTGTAATTCACTATATCACAACTTCATTAGGCGTCAAACAATTTAAAATATTATTTATCACAATCAAATATAGCCTATGCCACTCTGAATCAATGTAGCTTTCTACTCGTGAAAGAACTTTTTAAATTGGTTCTGTAGTTCTCGAGATTACTTCATACAAACAAAGTCACAAACTTACAAACCTCTCTAAAATATTAGTCGGTATAGATTTAATATTGACTTCGGTACATCACTAAGAAATTTAAGATCTCTTTGTATAATTATTGGCATAGGTATACATATAATAATTGGCATGGCCATTAACATAAAATGTACAATGATTGGCCTGCCAAAATCTAGTTATTGCAAACCTATCACATTCTGAATAAAACTATTTTAAAAAGGAATTGACAATAACGTTAATTATAACTTTTAAACAGAGTGGTTCATTTGAAACACTGATTACAATCATTGGCACCGATGCTATTCATTAATCTTCCATACAAACCAGTGGTAATAACTTTGGCCTACCTATTTTAACGTTATGTTAAGTCTTTTGACAAGAATTAACGTGTATAAACCATAATTTAATGGTAAATGACGTATAGAAAGACATATAACGCTATTTAAATAACAAGAAAACAGGTAAATATCAATTTAAAAGTACATACTTTGTGTGATTTTTATAGCAAAACACACACTTTGCTGTTGCCGCCACAAAAGATATTTTCAATGCGTTTCCAGCAGTTAAATTTAAAAACTACCAATCACATTTTAGAGTGTTGTCAGCAAAGAAATTTTATGTATTTATTTTACCTTGCATCAAGGGCCACTCTCATTAATAAATTGATTTTTCAATGATTATGGGGGGGCCAAGATTTGTACTGCTTACCCTGTATATGTATATTATAGTCACAAGAATGGTAACATGCTTCTGTCGAGTTAGCTGATCTGGGGCTTTACCATCAACTCATAGAAGTATTACTTTATTCATCATCAGCCTATAAACGTCCCACTGCTGGGCACAGGCCTCCCACGTTTGCAACAGCACGTGGGGATATTGGGCCATAACCCTCACGCTAGTCCCATGCGGGTTGATTAACCTTAATCTTACTATTATTAAAGTACTTAATACTGCTCTAAGGCTCGTATTCTAAAACTAAACTACACTCAAATCTCAGCTTGAGTACAGTTAGAAAGGGATGGTGCTATTCATCGCATATATCGCCATCCCTTTCTAACTGTACTCAAGCAGAGATTTGAGTGTGAGTTTGGTTTTAGAATACGAGCCTTACAGTTGACTTCCTACTACTAAGTATTATCTAACTATAATATATACGATACGATTACGATTTTTGCATTCCCTATCACACGAAATGAGATCCCAGCAATTCTCAGATTGAAATCGAATCCGAAACCTCTGGATCTGAACGGAACTGAACTATCTCACCACAAAACACAAAAACAGTCAAATGTAGCTTACTTTTTTATAAAATACAAACAATATAAGAATAAAAAAGACGCCCTAAATGGGTGGTGGGCTCAATATTGATTATGGACGATTCAAAAGTGCCTTTTGCCTTATCAGAAGACTTAGGTACGACTTAAATCTCATTGAATAAAAATATTTTCATATACAACACATTTCTCACGCGACAATTCAACGGGCACCTGTAAATAAATACCCCGATCCATAATATTCCCCGTTCATATGTGTTTAATCGCAAAGGCTGCATGTTCTCAGTTGAGCGGCGCAGCCTGGGCGGGGCGATCGAGCGTGAACTCTTGCTCCACAACTTCTAACAAGGACGACTTATGAAAATTAATAGGACGTTCTAGCTCTAGACGCTCTAGCGTTTGAGATGCAACTAAGATAGATTTCTATTTGGATTTTTTATTACATGCATATAATCACGACTATTATCCCCGAAGGGTTAGTCAGAGACTAGGCAATGAGGACAGCAAAAGCAGTCCTTTTCCATAGTCCACTTTATCACAAATAGTGAGTGCACATGTGCTCAGCGTGACAGGTGGTGAGCCTATCGCCGCTCTAAGCTGTTGGATGTATGTGCAGTTTTAGTCCGTTAGTCGCGTTTTACGACGCCCAAGGGAAAAGAGGGGGTGGTAGTATTCTTTTACCGCTACGCGACAAGTTTAACGGATTTTTTTGTTTGTTTTAATAAAACTATTTACAAAAATTTGTAACTATATTTTTATAAATATCTTGCTATCGTTAAGAATTATCAGACTTTGTACTTCCTCTTAGACTACGTCTAATGAAGCTTTAAGAATTAGTTAATGTTTAAGAAATCTTAAAGACCAATTAATTCTCTAACCTTTTTTAGGGCTTTAATGAAGGATTACCATATAATTAGCATGTGCAACCAATCTATTCCACCCTACTGACTGATAACACTGAATGGTTTAGTTAAATAATTTTAGACTATTATTACACCTTATCATCGTCATCTTCATCACCTATAAACGTCCAACTGCTGTCTCAGACCTTC
Organism: Scoparia ambigualis; assembly: GCA_963921215.1. Classification (NCBI taxonomy): domain Eukaryota; kingdom Metazoa; phylum Arthropoda; class Insecta; order Lepidoptera; family Crambidae; genus Scoparia; species Scoparia ambigualis. The sequence continues at coordinate 5,917,383 of OY992522.1, forward strand.
CGACATAAACAACAACACTTGTGGTAATAGGGTCATAACTCACCACGCTGGCTCGATGCAGGATAGTGGGTTCGTAGAGTGAAAATAGATTAAAACATTATTGGCACTGGCTATATGGAAACCACACCAAGCCACAGAAAGCATTTACGTACTTTTACGTGCGTTCATATCATACGTCATTCCTACATCCGAAGGAATGTTTTCATATTTCGCGACGCTGTAGAACGTCTTTATTGAAAAGTAAAAGTTGTCATTCCGCGCAATTTAGAGATCCCAACGCTCCCCTCGTATGTAGTCAACGAATTTTTGCAACGCCTTCCCAGAGCTTTGTAAGGGCTGGCGCACATGTTTTTACCACCTCTGAAGTCTAGCGGTAAGACCACCGTCTGTACGTCTCTACCCGTAATTATGAGTGACTCTCCAATTACGAAAGGCAGTCAGTTTTTTAAATTATTCCTTACCCAGAACTTGTATGTATAAGTGTTCCACGGTTTTGATACTAGTCCATACCCTGGTTTTTATTAATGTGAAAAGCATGCAAACGTGCAGGTGGGTCACCTGATAGGAAGTAATCACCGCCGCCCATGGACGCAGAAGAGTCACAGATGCGTTGCTGACCTTGAAGAAAGAGTAGGGTCTTTGAGGGATTATTTATATTCGAATAATTAGTTGAATTCTTGACTTAGCCTAGACAGTAATCTACTTAGAGTGCACACAGCATGATATAACAATCAGCATGCGAATAGTAATAATAAAAAAGGACTCAAAAAATTCAGTGGTTAAATTACATTTACACATAGAAATCTAAAATAATTTCAAAAATAAATCGTTTCGTATCGTAAATCCTACTAATATTATAAACGCGAAGATTTGTAAGTATATTGTATCCATACTTACAAACTTTCATCATCAACAAACATCCATATGTTTGTTACTCTTTCAAGTAAAAGCTACTGAATGGATAATGATAAAATTCGGCAAACAGATAGTTTATAACCTGGATTAACACATAGAGACTGTTATCCCGATATTCCAAAGGGAACGGGAACCACGCGGGTGAAACCGCGAGCGGCCGCTAGTTAATAAAACTTAGCATAATAGCAATAGATAGGATTAGATCACAGACCACATAACCATGGCCTGTAAATTAGATAGATATGAATTGTAGAGGGGAGAGGGAAGAGGGAGATAGGCTACCGGTACTGTCACTCACTCCATAAAGCGCAAGTCGTCTCGCAATTCGCCATAGGTCATGCCCAAGAGAATATAACAATAAAGGCCTATTCAAACCTGAGCGGTATTCGCTGCCGATGTGGGTAGAGCGGCAGCGAATACCGCTCAGCTCAATCTAGCCGCGGAACTTGATACTAAATACCTGAGCGAAACCCGCGCGGCAACCGCGCGGGTATGTACCTTTACCCACAGCGGCAGCGAATACCGCTCAGATTTGAATAGGCCTTAATAGGAATAGAAGAAAAAGAGGGTAAACTCGCGGGCGGAAGCTATGGTCACATACAAATGTAGACCGCGCCTTACTCTCGTAAGCAAATAGGAACCGCTCACAATGACTCAAACTTATTTACAGTGACAACGCCCGTTGCCGAGTTTGTATTCAAACTTTTTTACTGGCACCCCTACCCCGGGAATTTTAATACGACGGATGTCAGTGAGGAGGGGAGTACGCAAATGTTGTGCAAAATATCCTCTAATTAAGCGAAAATAAAGTAATCAACAGTCGGACGATTTGAAAAAAAAACAGCAATGTTTTAGAATAAATTTACAGAGTGAGTTGGAAAATGTGCTTCCATCTTCGGTTTTATCGTACCGTACGTACTTACTTTCAGATGAGATGAAAGCCAAGGCCATCCCGTCAGCATGTTTTTGTACAAAAAAATTTTGAAAACATTTATTTTAACTGTAATTGATCAACGATTTAATCGAGAGCCACGTCTTTTTGTAAACTTAAGGGCAATATTGAGAATATAAAACTTTTCGTTGCGTCTGCTGAGATCTATTCGTATTTTTTGTAAGCTTTCCCTCACAAACTTTTTGTACAAATTGTGATTAAAACTCGACGTCGGAGCCTTTTCTAATAAATTTCAAAGCCTGCGACGACGCTTTTTTATACTGTTTCATATAAAAAAAAATACAAATTTCCCTGGTTTGTAGATGTCCGATTCTATAAATTGAAAGTTGCAAAGAGTGAAAAGTTTTACAGCGGTGATAAATTTTGCTCAATCTGTTTTATATATTTTAACCGTCTTTAGTGGTTAGTGGTTAGACCAGAGGTTCCAGGTCTGAATCCCAGCGTGGGTACATGTTTATACTCGGTTTAATGTGTGGCATGTTTTAAGTCCGCCTGACTAGCTAGCCATCTCTTCTAAATCTGTCGCTAAAACATTTGCGTGTGGTGTGAGGGCCACTTCGTTAAAACTCTTTGAAAATATTACTAGCATGTTATGTTTCGGCAGTTAGAGATAAGATGGCTATCTTATCTCTAAGTGCTCTTCAGTGGTTGAAGATTTCAAGTACGCATTGCTCTTCGCCCTTATCCTCACTTACCATTAGGTGAGATGAAAGTCAAGCTCATTCCAGATGTTATAGAAAAAAAATAGGAAGAGTTTTACTCAAGCCAGTTAAATATCAGGACTAGATTAACAAAATGAGCTTACTGTCACTCAAGAAAATTTTGCTACAATAAGCGTAATTCGTGAAGATCCATTCAATCTAAAGGACTCGCCAAAAAAAATCCAATCTTTTATCGTACGCCTTTCGCAAATCCGAATCGAATATCATCGCGTCGACAGTTACGCCCTAAGGAAATTAAAGATTCTATCCGTGGTAGAACTAAATCCCTCTGTAATAGTAAGCCGGAAAATTGCAAATTAAAAGAGGTTCGCTTCACTACGATAGTGGCACTAGAAACGATGGAAGTAAAGTCTGTTTTCAAGTGACGACGTTAGTTTGAGGCAACAGATAAAAACTCTGATGACCAAGCCTCGGTTCCGGATAGGTTCAATTAATTAAAGCCTACATGGACGTCCTTATCAAGGGCTTTGTGGGCAAACAGTATAAACCTTATTGCAACAAAGAGTAAGTCTTAAGTTTTATTCTCTAACAGGAAGAAATGTCTTGAATTAATGAATTGAACATGTGGTATAGCGGCCTTATATAAGAATACTAATATTCTTTGACTAACCCTTTAGTCAATGACTAGTATCCCCAAAATGACTAGTAGTCATGAATATATATGTAGGTATACATATAATACAATAGAAAAATAACATTGAAGTTATAACTGAAAAAAATTACCGCCTCTGTGGTCTAGTCGCTAAGCCACCGGTTTCAGACCAGAGGTCCCGGGTTCGATTCCCAGCGGGGGGTACATCTTTGTGTGCTCGGTTTGGTTGGTGGTAGGGCTGTTAAGTCCGCCTGGCTAGCTACCACCATCTTATCTAAGTCTGTCGCCATAACAACGATGTTTATAGCATTGTTGTGTTCCGACAGTTTGAGATGAGACAGCCAGTTCCTCAGTGGTTGAGGATTCCGGGTGAAGCGCGCTTCCACCTTCGGCCTTATCGTCACTTACCATCAGGTGAGATGATGGCCAAGCGCTTACCCGTTGCCGAATAAAAAAAATACTAAGTTACAATAAAACTGTCAGACATCAGACGAGCAGAGATAACTTAGATACTATCGAATTTAAAGTGCGGACAGTGACAGTGTAATGGGACATGGCCTTAGAGCATTCAAACAACTGCTCTAAGGACATGGCTGTCTCCATGTGGGAAGGCATGTGCCCAGCAGTGGGACGTTTATAGGCTGATGTTAAAAACAAAATTTGCAAGAGCCTGATACCGTCACGGAATCTTTGAATTCCCGATTGTGGAAATTGTCGCACTCTTTCCATATTACTATTCGTTTTCTGTATTATACAAAACCTGGGGATTCCTTTAAAGTTTCAGAACTCATCTCCGCAACTTTGTATTGCCATAGTTGTATGCGTCAGCTTGCCCGCTGTAAGCCATCTTGTTTAATCATATTTTTAGTGTAGCAACACACATTGCGACACGAATACTTACTCATATTATGGATCAAAACAAAATTTTGGATATAAATTGCAGATTTTATAGATTATTTTGGTCAGTGGTCTAGATATGTTTTCTCCCTGGCCAGTACAGGTTGTTGAATTTTAACAACTGCCAACAACTACGAACATCAACTTACTTTTTAAAGCACGAATGCTCATAATATTTTTCTTTGGTCACCCATCTGCTGACAAAATACTGTAAAAAATGCTTAACTTGCAAGATCGCCACACTAAAGCGTAGTCGCTGCGCCATCGCCACACGAAACGGAACTGCGTGCTTTAAAAAAGTTTTCCGTTTTTTCAAACAACTTTCAACTTTTCAAGTCACTGGAACGACGTTGTAACTCAAATGAAAGTTAAATAGTTATCAAGTAGTTATCATTCTACTTACCTAGTTTAAATAAATTCTGACCTCAATTTATTTATTTTGTATGACCTTGATAATTTCTATTTTAGCATGCTGGCGTTTTGGGGAAACTGTAAGGTAGAATGTGAACTGTATAATCATTATTATTACACATCATAAAGTAAAGTCGCCGATTTCCTCTGTCTGTAGCACCGCACTATTCTCCTAAACCACGCAATGGATTTTTATGCGGTTTTCACTATAAAATAGAGCGTTAACTGAGGATGGTTTTTGTTTATATTCTGTAGATATTTTTTTTTAAATGGCTGAACTATGACGGTCTTTCTAAGTTAGCGTGGGCGAAGGCGCGGGCGGGCCGCTAGTAAATAAATAAATACCAGTTTCCTGTAGGTACAATGTGTGAAACCTTCACATATACTATCTAGGTATACCAAAACTTTATATAAGTAGGTTAGGTATACCATTTAAACCAGGTTCAAAATAAAATTTAATTATTATATCACTTGGCCTACGCTTGGCCCGAAATCCGGAAATCCCAAGTTCAATTCCGAGGTCGGAATAAGTATGTTTTTATAATATGTTTCGATGCATATAATTGTGTCGCTTAGCGGTGAAAGAATACTACCACCCATTCGCTTCCCTTGGGTGTCGTAAAAGGTGAATAACGGATTAAAGACTGCTCATACATCCAACAGCATAGAGCGGCGATGGGCTCACCATCTGTCACGCTGAGCACATGTGCAGTCGCTATTTGGTGAAAAGTGGACAATGGTAGGGAACTGCTTTTGCGGCTGCAATGGCCTATCCACATTTGGCAAGAATGACGATTATACCAATACCCAATGATATTAGAATAAAAAGAGGTAGATAGGTTATGTCAGTACTAATGTGATGTAAATAATGGACCGAAGCGTTACGATGTTAACATCCCATGAATTTTATTAGTCTTTATTGTGTTGTTTCTACAGTGTCGTATTAAACAGGACGGCATTTTTAAACTAATTTACGTAAACGAATATACGCAAACTGACACTGTCAACCACACACCGCTGTCAACGCTTTCCTGAGACTACGCTAAGGTAAGCCAATTAGCATAGTTTTCTGTTGCCAGTTTTTGGCACATGTAACGCATCTACCTCTTTTTATTGTAACTATTGTAACATCATTGCCAATACCCATCCAATGTAACGCTGGCTTCATTTCAGTGACAGTTTATAGGCTGCACTTCACTTTACAGCTTAATATAATCCGTAAAAGTTATGTCGTAAATTGAGCCGTCATACGCATAATAAAGGCGTAATAAAATCTGCAAGTGTTGAACAATGTTATCAATTCAAAGTATCGTGTTGCCACCCTTCATCTCACGCCGATTGTAGCTGTCGGCTGCGGTACACCGGGCGCGTTAAGCTTAGCGTGAGGTAGACACTATAGGCTGGCAAATTCATACGTGACAGTCCCATGGTCTTCGAGACAGGGGACAAAAGGTTGCGGGGGCGGGAAAAAAGAGCGCGGGCGCAGAACCAAGAATCAATTAACATCAGAAAAATAAACTTCAATAATTGCAATACGTTACTATTCTTTATTAAAATGAATCAACGGCTTTAATAAATTAATAAAAAATACATCATAAACAACAATCAATGGAGAATGTCATAAGAGTAAGTGAAACAAAAGAAACGTATCAGAGTTATGAAGCAAAGTGAAAGCTGTCTGTCTACCCCTCCGAAGAACAGGTGTAATAACGGCGTATGTATGTAAAAACATACACACATAGATTCACGACTATTGTCCCCAAAGGGTTAGTCAGAAACTAGGCAATGAGGACCTCAGAAGCAGTCCACTGCCATAGTCCACGTTTTACCAAATTAAACTTTTCTAAAAAATTAAACTTTCCTACAATCACACCAATTATCTAGCCCAAGAGAAGCTTCAAAGAAACTCGTTTAAAGGTTACTAGACAACGGATAAACATACTTAAAATACTTAAATACATACTTATTATACATAGAAAACACCCAGACCCAAGACCGGGGTTCGAACCCGGGACCACAGAGATGGCGACACCATGAAAACCGGTGTACAAACCACTCGACCAAGGAGGTCGTCAATTACAACTGCACAGCGTGTTAGGTGGTGAGCCCATAGCCGCTCCATGCTGTGCAGTCTCTAGTCCGTTAGTCGCTAACAACACCTCTCTTAGGTGTTAGCAGTATTCTTTTAGTCAGCCGCTATACCACGGCTAAATAATTTATGTAATTATGAAACAAATATAATCTCACTCAGTGTACCTCCAACTCACCAAGCGACAGGGGTTACTATTTTAACACATTTATTGTTCGTAAAGCAAAAGTTTGCCCCGATAACGCACTAGGGTCGCAGGTTCGGTGGGGAAGGCCTACGTAGCTATTAGTGAGATTCCTTTATCGATAAATAGGGTGAGGCTCATTAAAGAATAACAGCACCCCTTATCTTTCCGTGGGTGTTGTAAAAGCCGTTTAAAGACTGTAAAATGTATTTAAGTATTATCTAAGATTGGTGGCTGTAGTATATTGGCTATGGAAGACAGACGAGTAAATTGATAAAGTGACGTTGGGCTTGTGTCAGGTTAATCTCGAATAAATGGTGGGATCAATTACGTGCTTTTATTACAAACACTACATTGGCGACGAGGATTAAAAAAAAGAGGTTCTTTTTTTTCGTGGCGTGTACCTGAAGATTGATAATGGCGTCAATTGGAAAAATCGGAGAATTTCAAGTAGTCGGTGGGATTTGGACATTATACACAGAACGCCTTGAGATGTATTTCAAGGTGAACGGTGTGGAAAAAAATATGTGGTTACCAAATTTAATCGCGGTAATGGGCGAGGAACCATATGAACTACTGAGTAATTTGATGAGTCCCACTAAACCAGCTTCTAGTACATATGAAGAAGTGGTGAAAATACTCCAAAATCATCTGCAGCCGAAAACGTCTATAATGGCGGAGCGGTATCGTTTTAGTCAAAGGAAACAAAAAGAGGAAGAGACGATATCTCAATATTTGGCGGACTTAAAAAAAATGGCCAAGTTTTGTGAATTTGCTGCGGATTTAGAGGATAACTTACGAGACCAGTTGGTTTGTGGGTTGAGGAGCGACGTTATAAGACAACGTTTGTTTGCAGAAGATAGTCTAAAGTACCAGAAAGCCGTTAAACTTGCATGTCCTTTGGAAGCAGCGGAGCGGGATGCGGCGGCGGTGGAGTCGGGAGCGGGCATTTCGCGGGCAACGGGCGAGATGCACGCGGTGACACCGGAGGCGTTGTACCGCGGGCGCGGGCGCGGCCGCGGGGCCGTGCGTTCGCGTGGCAGCAGCGACGGCGGCGGCGGCGGCGGCGGCGCGAGCGGCGCTCGGACAAGCTCATCCGGGACTCGACAGCAGTGGCCGGATACTCACTGTATAGTGTGTGGTTCTCGGGACCATCATGCCGATGGTTGCCGTTACAAGAATTACGAATGTAGTAAATGCAGACGTTCAGGTCATTTGCGAAGAGTTTGCCCGGAACGTGGAGCACATCGAGGACCTCAGAGAAGTATGTATTACGTCACCGAGCGACTACGAGGAGATGACAATTCCTCGAGTGATGGTGATGGCGGCGTATTGGAGACTGATGAGGAATTTAACCTGTTGTGTTTGAACGGTTATAAACCGGTAAGGTTATCTTTTTTGATTGATAATTCTAATGTAGTAATGGAAGTCGACACGGGCTCAGCTATATCTTGTATTAGCGACTTTACGTACAACAAATATTTTAAACATAGGGCCATGGAAAATTGTAACTTAACGCTAAAGTTTTATGATGGCAGTAAAATAAAACCATTGGGTATTATTAAGCCAAAGGTAACATATCAAAGTAAATGTAAATATTTAGAATTATTTGTTATTAAAGGCGGAACGACGTCTCTATTGGGCCGTCATTGGTTGTCGGAATTAGACATAAATATTCCTAGTTTTCTAAATAGGCAAATTAGTGTCGATACTCGTGTTTGTAAAATGAGCTGTAGTAATGATTGTTTATTGTTACTTGACAGGTATAAACAATTGTTCGCGGAGGGTCTGGGCAGGTATACGGGCGGCAAGGCGACGCTGCGAGTGCGCGACGGTGCTGCGCCGGTGTTCTGCCGCGCGCGCCCTTTGCCATACTCTCTCAAGCAGCGCGTGGACGCGGAGCTGGATGCCATGCTAAGGGAAGGCGTCATCGAGCCGGTGGACTGCTCGGACTGGGCGACTCCCCTGGTACCAGTACGTAAGGCGGATGGGGGACTCCGAATATGTGCCGATTATAAGGTTACTTTAAACCCCGTTTTGTTGATCGATAGGTTTCCCCTTCCACGCATAGAAGACCTCTTGGTAGGTCTTAATGGTGCTAAAATCTTCTCTAAGATTGATCTTTCCCAGGCTTATAACCAGGTTGAACTGGATGACTCTAAAAACTTGACGGTTATTAACACCCATAGGGGTTTATTTAAATATAATAGACTCGTTTTCGGTTTGTCTTCGAGCCCGGGCATTTTCCAGCGTATTATGTGTAACTTATTAGGTGATATACCGAATGTAGAAGTTTTTCTAGATGACGTAATAATTTCCACAGGGGGAGGCGAAAAAGAACATTTATTTATTTTAGAAAAAGTATTAAATAGAATACAGAAATACGGGTTGAGATTAAAAAAAAGTAAATGTTTATTTATGGTGAGTGAAGTAAAATACTTAGGGTATATAATAACAAAAGAAGGAGTTAAAGTAGACCCCGAGAAAATAGAAGCGATATCCAAAATTGCTCCGCCCAGAAATACGACAGAATTACGGTCATTTTTAGGATTGGTAAACTTTTATGCGAAATTTGTTAGAAATATTAGCAATATATTTGCCCCATTGTACCAATTGTTAACGAAAAAGAAAAGTTGGGTTTGGGACAAAGCATGCGATAGTGCTTTCAAGAAGGTAAAAGAAATATTGTGTAGTGCGGAAGTGCTAGCACATTACGATCCCGATAAAAAATTGATTTTAACGTGTGACGCGAGTGCACGGGGAATAGGTGGGGTGCTGACTCAGTGCGACGCCGCGGTGGGCGGCGCGGGCGGCGGCACCGGCACAGCAGCAGCGAGCGTTCACGATAAACCAATTATCTATGTTTCGCGCGCTCTGAATGACGCGGAAAAAAATTATTCACAAATTGACCGAGAGGCTTTGGCTATTGTATTTTGCTACAAAAATTACATCAGTATTTATACGGTCGACGATTTACGTTGCGGACTGATCATAAACCTTTAGTGAATATATTTGGGCCCAAGGTAGGTGTACCACAGATGGTGGCCAGTCGTTTGCAACGCTGGGCTATAAAATTGTCGGCATATAACTATGATATTGAGTACATTAGGTCTAAAGATAACGGGGCGGACGGTTTGTCTCGGTTACCTGTAAATGTGAATGTACGTACCAAAGATAGCTTAGCATTACCGGAGCAGACTTATTTACATTTTGTACAAAATGACATTTTATTGGAATATGAAGAAATTAAAAAACAAACCCAGCTAGACCCGATTCTAAGTAGAATTTTGTTTTATCTACGTAACGGATGGCCAGCCGAATCAGAAATAATAGCATTGCAACCGTATTTTAATCGGAATAAGGAATTATATGAAGAACTCGGTTGTGTTATGTGGGGACATAGGCTAGTCATTCCCGAAAAATGTAGGTCAAAAGTACTGTCCGAATTACACGAACCGCATATGGGCATTGTTAAAACGAAGGCGATAGCACGCAGTTACGTGTGGTGGCCAGGCATAGACGAGGCCGTCCAGGCGGCGTGCCGCGGGTGCGCCGTGTGCGCGGCCGACGCCGACGCGCCGCCGCAGCACCCGCCCAGCGCGTGGCCGTGGCCGGCGGCGCCCTGGTCGCGGATACACGTAGATTTTTTAGGACCTATTTTGAATAAAACTTACCTGGTCATCGTTGACTCTAGAACAAAATGGTTAGAAGTTTTTCAAGTATCTAGTACTTCCGCAGTTTGCACGATTGGTAAACTGACAGAAGTGTTTGCGCGTTGGGCTCTCCCCAAACAACTGGTTTCTGATAACGGCCCACCGTTTACGAGTCGAGAGTTTTCGCAATTTTTAAATAGCTGTGGTATCCAACACGTGACTATAGCACCCTATCACCCGAGCTCGAACGGTGCGGCGGAAAACGCGGTGCGTACAGTAAAGAGAGTAATTAAGAAAGCAATTCGGCAAAAAGTGGACATAGGCCTATTTCTAAATACATTCTTGCTTAACTACCGTAATACTGAACATTGTACTACTGGAGCCAGTCCCGCTTCACTAATGTTAGGTAGGAACTTGCGCATTAAACTCGATGCTATGAAACCTAGTTGTGACGATAAAGTAACACAATCTCAATTACGTCAAAAACGTAGTCATAACAAGCCGAACTCAGAGCGAGTATTACAATCAGGCGACGAAGTTTGGTTGCGCCAGTATCAAGGGAAAGAAAAATGGCTCCCGGGGAAAGTAACACAAAAATTGGGCACTACAGATTATAAAGTTGCGGATATCTTAGGTAGGGAATTTCATAAACATATCGATCAACTGAGGCGGAGGTCACGGAGTTCACTTATTTGCCCTAATACTATTACCGATAAGAACATTAATAATAGAATAGATACTAGGAAAAAATTTACAATTATCAGTCCGTGCAGTCAACCTAGCGTCACCGAGCCGATACCGACACCGACGACCAACGATCCGACACATACGGAAAGGGAGGAGGGTGATGTAACGGAGAACCCAGGTCCGAGTGGAGTAGTATCATCACAAGTGTCGCAGAATCCAGGACCAAGTGAAGTAGGGTCCACACAAGTATCGCCTCCGCCGTTGCCGTCTGTACCTGCCCGGACTCGCCCGCTGCGTACATGTAGAATGAAAACTCCGCCCAGATATAAATATTAATGTGTAACTACGGTGCTAAGGGTTATTATTAATATTACTTGTTTTAGATATTGTTAAGTTATTTAGAAGTTGTTTTTTTATGTTAATTAGTAATAGTCTTTTGTTAGGGAAATAAGTTTGAGATAAGGGGGGAGGATTGTAGTATATTGGCTATGGAAGACAGACGAGTAAATTGATAAAGTGACGTTGGGCTTGTGTCAGGTTAATCTCGAATAAATGGTGGGATCAATTACGTGCTTTTATTACAAACACTACAGTGGCGAGGATAGAATGAGGAGTAGAAGTAGTACCTCTTAAAACGAATATCGTAACTCTGATTTTGATGTTTTTTCGTATACCATATGTTGAAGCCGTTGTATGCTGGGTCATAATCATGGATGTATTGAAATCTTTGTTGACGAAATGATTCCTTACAACTAATTCCTCCATTTCTTGTTAGTTCCAAACTTCCTCCTATTGACTATCTGTATAGATCACCCAGTATACAACTATGATGTTAAACAACTTACTCATCGCACGCGCACTGTCTAACTGTCTAGAGTAGCTACTTCTGAGGTCAACACCATGACATACCAACTACTGCGTTAATTCTTAAGGCGGGTTTCCTGCGACACTGTTTTGTGTTTTCTAACACCTAACATCAAACATCTAACAAGTATGGGCGTGGCCTAGGTACATATTTTGACATATTTTGTTAGATGTTTGATGTAAGGTGTTAGAAAACACAAAACAGTGTCGCACGACACCCGCCTTTAAGCTGTCAACTGCCGTAAAGCCAGAAGGAATAGTTATTTAATTGTTAGTAGGTATTTTCCCAGACGAGAGGTTATATTTGCACGAGCGCGATCGTTCCGTGCCAGTTGGTGTGAGTAGGTACTAAATCGTCAAGTTACTTCTGAGGCCGACTGCACCATCATCAGCCTATAAACGTCCCACTACTGGGCACAGGCCTTCCCATGGGCAACAGCACGTGGGGAGATTGGGTCTATAGCCCACCACGCTGGCCCAATAATAATTCATTTATTTATTCAGGTAATTTACACCCATACAAATTACAATAAAATATCACATTAACACAATAAAATAAAAATAAAATCAGAATAAAATCAAATCTAAAATTTAAAATGTAAAATCAAAATAGACACTATTCAAAAATAAATTAAAATCCGTCAATCTGAATGTAATAAAGTAATTAATAAAATGTCACAGAGATTAAAAAAATAAATGCTTAAAATAATTAATCAATCAATATTTGCGGGTTGGGGGCCGAATGCATATTTGCCCTTTTTTACCTACGCTTCACATTTGTGCATAGAGTTATACATAAGGTGACTGCTTGAAACAGCAAGAAACTTCAAGGGCTGGTCAGGTCAAGTGTTTTAAACATGACAAAAATGACAAAAAAGATTGCAGTTTAACGTAGGTACTTATCGCCCAGCTGACGCGGACGGGTCAACAGACGGGTGGGTCAATGGCCGGCCGCTGCCCGCACGTTGTAAATAATCGTTATTTAATGGTTAATTCTTTCATTTTATTTTTCTTATGTTATTGCTTCAAAATAAGTTAGATACTCAAAGACTATCACATTAAAATTCATAAAATGAATTATTTAAATGAAAAATAAAAAAACACTTGACCTGACGAGCCCTTGCAGTTTCTTGCGGTTTCTAGCAGTCACTTTATATATACATTATATTCACGACTATTATCACAAAATAACTAATAGTACTCTATTTTCCCCGGAGGGTTAGTTAAACGTAGTGGTTATGTAATTACACACACACACACACTAAATATAGGATGTCCTCTTAAGGGTTAGTCAGAGACTAGGCAGTGACCGCAAGCAGTCCACTGCCATAGTCTACTTTTCACCAAATGACAACTGCACATTTGCTCAGGGGTAGTTACCCCACCACACTGGATCACCACCTAGTTAGGTGGTGAGCCCATCGCCACTCTATACCTACTGTAGGATGTACACACGTGCAGTCTTTATTCTGTTAATGGCCTTTTGGTGATTGTAGGGGCAAATCCCAGTGGCAAAAAACCGATGTTGGTAGAAGTTTTTTTAGTGTCGCTACACACACAGTATAGAGTTATTTCCTTGCTTAAGTCAACGGAATGTCCACGTGCAGTACCAGCACGTGCTAATCCTCTTCACAACATGATACATTATGTAAACCGTCGTGTTTACTGTGTGCCAACTAAAAACACGGGTGATTTGGGGAGTCGGCTCGCAAAGCCGCGCGCTATGCTAACATGCACGTAGAGTTTCTCTGTGGTTTTTCACGTTAAACCTAATTGCGATTTCACGACATTCGGTAGGCAATCACGGTTTTATAGCAAAAACCGGGAAAAATTCAAAGAAACCCGTTTTAATTTTGCTATTTTCACATTCAAGTTCCGGATTCAAGACATTCGGTAGGCAATCACGGTTTTGTAGTAAAAACTGGCAAAATTAAAAAGAAAAGCTTTTTTTTAGCATACAACATGTTAATTAATTAGCAAAAGAAATGTGTCAGGATATCGTAACAAATGGAAACTTATGGTCTCTGCTTACGCCTTCGCGTGAAATATTTAAAAGTAAGTAAATACTAATTCGTTATCCGTTAACTTATTCAAGCGGCGAATAATACTCGCACTCAGCGAACTGTCAGCGTTGCCACTCATAACATCGTGGTAGTCCGTCGACCGAAAGGAAACGTTTTGTTTTTGCTCGGCAAATGTAGCAATAACGTCGACAATGAAGCTTAGCGGTAGTTTACGATCCCATATATCGTGTGGCAAGAGTTCCGCTTTTACTAACGGCGCGCCCTAATTTGTGAGCGGCAGCGATTATAAATTGTGAAAGTGGAAATAATAATTTTGTATTGTATTTAACAAAAAACAAGACCAGTCAACAGCTTTTTTTTTATTCTACAACAGGTAAGCGCTTGGCCTTCATCTCAACTGATAAGTTATTGCGATTTAAAGTCCACTATAAAAAGTTTAAAATCGCAATAACTCCATAAATAAACTTTTTTTTTTTAATGTTTTCAACAAACTATTTAGATCCCTGTATTTTACTTTAGCATGCAAAGTTTAATCAAAATTGGCTTAGTGGTTTTTAAAAATTTCAACTTGGAAGTTTGTATATGAAACCGAAATTCGTAAACCCTCTTAACTACATTTTAGATTTAGTACTGACATAGAGTTTGATTAGAAAGTATACGTACTGGAGTTTTAGACTTTCCACATCATACATTAGTTCAAAAATCCTACACTATACAGGAGTATAAATTATATAACGCCTTGCACGGTTTTTTAAACTAGAAACTAAAACTATACATTATCTACAATTCCCTGCCCTATAGGAACAGTGGTCGCTGAAAATTGAAACAATGGCGCAGTAGGCAAATTGAGCTGAGGCCAAGTAAAAATACACTTTCCAATGACTCCCCAGAGTGCCGTATACACTACCGCCTGTAACTTAAACGCTGGAAAACTGTGGATACAATTTATGTGTAAAACTACTACGGCGCGGTTGTAACATGATTTTTCATTACCATCGAATACCTTCATAACTTCATTACAGGACTTAATGATGGTGCTTCCGCGAACACATCCGTGACTAATGTTTGGGTACCGGAGTGGTGTCTGGTGTCTTGTAAGTATTTCTAGATGGTGTTTCGTAACACGTATACAGGGCGTCCCACTATGTCACCCGGAGGGAAAGTAAAAAAGGAAGACTTCATTACGATTTTAAAAATAAAAACGGCATAATATTTTTTATAATAATAGCCTGTTTCAAATGGCAGTCAAAACTGCCAAATAAATAAATAAAATTACGACACCGAACGCAACGGTCAAATTGGAAGGATAATTTTTTAACAGTTCTTGCTTGTTCCCATACAAATAGTTGTTCTTTGCACTTTACAGAATGGCTCAATAGCGGTATTATATACTTATTACTAAACAACCTGCATAAGTATGTTATTGATGTGTAGCAATATCTTAAGGTTTCATTCGCAGGTCGGGCCAAGTGTGTTTCCGAGTTTTCGATCATAGCCCGAGTTTGTGTATTACCAATCCGCATCTGGCAAGTGTAGTGATTAACTCAACACCCGTCCATTGCAGTGATGGTTAACTTTAACGGTTAAAGCATCGGCCCCGGACAGTTTAAAGGGTAACTAGAGTTACCGTGTCGCGTAACGGTGCAAGAATACTACCACCCCCTCTCTTCCCTTGGGTGTCGTAAAAGGCGAGTAACGGACTCAAGACTGCACATACATCCAACTACATAGATCTGCGATGAGCTCAACACCTGTCATGCTGGGCACATGTGCAGTCACTATTTGGTGAAAAGTGGACTATGGTAGAGGGCTGCTTTTGCTGTCGTCATAGCCTAGTCTCTGACTAACCCTTTGGGAATAATAGTCGTGATTATGTGGGTTTACGAGTATGTATGTATGTAATAATGAGTTGTGTACACCGATTATGCCGTGGTCGTAACATGATTTTTCATTATTATCAAATGCCTTCATGGCTTTATTACAGGATTTAATGATGTGCTTCCGCGAACATTCTACTATCCTCTCCTACTAATATTATAAACGCGAAAGTTTGTAAGTATGGACGGATGTTTGTTACTCTTTCACGTAAAACTACTGAATGGATTTGGATGAAATTTAATATACAGATAGTTTTTAACCTGGATTAACACGTAGGATACTTTTTATCTCGATATTCCCACGGGAACTGGAACCACGCGGGTGAAAACGCTAGCTGCCGCTAGTAACTAATAAACTAATAACGTATACCAGAGTGGTGTCTGCTTCATGTAAGCATCTTTTAAAGTACCTATTTTCCTAAAGTGTTGTGATATCTAAAAGACCTAGGTTCGAAATCGAAATAGTAGGGGCAGGGGGAGAGTTTTAATATTAACGTTTATTTGTTACAATACCAATAAATCATTGTTGTATGGATGTATCAAAAAAATGCTTACTTTTTTCGATTCCTATTATAAAGTATTACTTTTCACTGTGAAATTGAAATATTTATATAAATATGTAATTATTAATATTTATATTAACAATACAAAGGCAACAGAATAACAAAGTTTCGCTATAGCAGCAGATAGGTTGTTCGAGTCTCGGTTGAGTTTACAATTTCTTTACAGTGAAATTTTGCAATGAACTTCGTAACTTCATCCCGTTCATGAATACTCATGAATATTATCATGTTAATATGTTTTGTTTTTGAACAGCTTTTGAAACTTTGTTTAATGTTCGGTCTGTATTATTAGCATCTTATATCATCCTAGTCTTAAGGTCGTAACGAGGCGAGTGAGTGAGTCGTAGTGTTAAAAAAACATTATCGTAATCAAAAACCTATTTATACATTTTACCACAACTTTCCATCGATAGTACCGCAGGTGCACTAGACCTGTTCCTGATCACCTGGGAGGATCACTATTGACAACCACGATTTCTTAGTTAATTTAGCATACATCCTCCCCACGTGAACAATGGTAAATGGGGGGAAGGGTGGAGGGAGGGATACAGAACATATCCCGCTTCGGTCTGGCCTAATACGGTTTGATGGGATGAATCAATGAACGGACGGATCAAGGGCTTGACATACCTTCCAAAGCACGGGGGAGCTTAAAATAATTCATTGGGTCACTCATATGCTGATTATAAAAGTTGCTTATCATGCACGATTGCAACCGGAAAGTAGGTCCGAGTATAGCGTTTTATTTCAATTGTCATGAAAGCTTAACATATTTGTTCAGTTAACTTTATCAAAATTACAAGTACAGTACATAGACCTTAATAATATAGAATAATTTTGTGGTTTTATATCAAACTCTTAGGATGGGAAACATTAATAAATACGTAACGGAGTTTCAAAAATAGTTTTAATGTTTCGAATAGGGTTATCATGAGGTGAGTTCAGATTTTGGAAATTCGATAAGATGGTGGTATCTAGCCAGGCAGGGTTAGAAGCCCTACCACCAACCAAACCAAGTAAAATTTAACATACCTTCCGTGCTGAAATTTGCGCCAAAATTCTGGGAATGGTACCTAACACCTACATTTATTATAGGTAAAATGTATTGGAAAATTAACTGAAAATGCCATAAGTTGAGCCACCTCTATTTTGTTTGTAAAATACTTTTACAGTAAGTAGTATTGTGCTATAGTGCTTTTACGTTCGACAATATTATTTGCGATTCTTTTATGTCCAACTTGTCAAGTCTATCTTTCAGAATGGCAACCCTGATTTCGCGTCTATCGGATCTGGTAATTAATTACGCAACTTTGGACGCGATGAAATATTTTGTCGGGAATTTCTTTTCAGCCGGTTATGAGGTGCTCTAACGAATAACCATTTGGAAATTTTCGGGTACATTCTTCGGAAATGTGCTTGTAATGAGCCAACTTTGGCCGTCTGCACTGATTGGATTTCGTGAAGCTTTTGTTGTAGTTTGTAATTGTTTAAGACGAGTTACGCCCTGATGGGAAATAGAACGGGGCGTGGAGGAACATAAAACTAACATTAAGATTTATTTTTTTCTATAAATTTTTATGAGAGCCATTCCTCAGTGGTTGAGGATTCAGGTTGAAGCGCGCTTCCGCCATATCGTCATACCATCAGGTGAGAACTCATTTTTAGGGTTCCGTACCCAAAAGGTAAAAACGGGACCCTATTACTAAGATTTCGCTGTCTGTCCGTCCGTCTGTCCGTCCGTCTGTATTCACGAACCGCGATAGCTAGACAGTTGAAATTTTCATAAATTAAGTATTTCTGTTGTCGCTATAACAACAAATACTAAAAACAAAATAAAATAAATATTTAAGAGGGGCATACACATGCATCGCATACAACAAACGCGTACAAAATATCGCATACAAAACATACAAAACATCGCATACAAAATTTGATTTTTTGCCGCTTTTTTTCGATATTAAAATCGGCACCAGGTAAACGCTTAAAATATTCACAAAATATTTAGTTTTATTTAACAATTAAATATTTGACTAATATTTAAATGTTGTACGGAACCCTTCGTGAGCGAGTCCGACTAGCACTTGGCCGGTTTTTTTATTATTGTTCTACAACGGGTAAGCGCTTGGCCAGGGTAATATGCTTGGCCTTCATCCAAGCACTTACACGTTGTAGAATAAAAAAAAATAATAACAATAATTGCATTTACAGTTTTTTTTAAGTTTACCTGAACTCCGACAATCCTAGAAATTCATCATGGAGTACCAGTTGCTAGTTTTTTTTTTTTTTTTTTTTTTTTTTTTATTGGCAACGGGTAAGCGCTTGGCCTTCATCTCACCTGATGGTAAGTGACGATAAGGCCGAAGGTGGAAGCGCGCTTCACCCGGAATCCTCAACCACTGAGGAACTGGCTATCTTATCTCAAACTGCCGGAACACAACAATGCTATAAACATCATTGTTATGGCGACGGACTTAGATAAGATGGTGGTAGCTAGCCAGGCGGACTTGACAGCCCTACCACCAACCAAACCGAGCACACAAAGATGTACCCCCCGCTGGGAATCGAACCCGGGACCTCTGGGTCTGAAACCGGTAGCTTAGCCACTAGACCACAGAGGCGGTTAAAATAATATAGAGAATTCGAAATTTTCAACACATTTTCCTTTATGTAAGTTAGTTAGTTTATAACAAAACTAGTGGCAGAACCAGTCAGGAAGTTAGTTTTCAACATACATACGGCGCTTTTAAGATCTCTCAAAAGGAGTCAATCGTATCATAACAGAACTCCGTGCGTTCGTTTTTAGTGACTGACTTTATTCTTCACATCGTTAGTGTAGACTGTATTCGAAAGACGTTAGTGTGCTACCAATATTGTTCGTCGCTGTACATCAAATCGATGTGTTGCCTTTTTCGCAGTATTTAGGAACTAGTGTTTGACTAACTGATAGAGATTGTTGCCTTTTTCGCAGTGTTTGAGATGGCAGCCATCGCTGCTCTATGCTGTTGGATGTATGTGCAAGCTTTAGTCCTTTAGTCGCCTTTTACGACACCCAAGGAAAGAGTGGGGTTAGTAGTGTTCTTTTAGTTAGTATAATACCACACGGTTCGTCTCAGATCATGTAAACTGTACTTTTTTATTACATGGAACCATTGATATATATTACACTAGATTAGCAATTACTGCGCCAAAGCGTTGCCACCTCACATATAACCACAGCCATATGCCTAGCTAATGTCAGTTCAGTTCTCAGTGTGACGCCGGCCAGGTTGAACCGGACGGAAAATGGGTAAATGCATAGTGAAAGAGTGCTATTAAAGGTCACAGAACCATCATAACCCAAGCGGAACTACTTTCCATACGTAAGTACATTGTTAATGTATTGATATTTACGTAAATACACAAAAAAAGAGAATTAAATAACAAATATTGTGATTTATGTTCAGTGTTGCCATTAAAAACTTCCTTTTGGTTTCCCACTACAATGGGAGAAACAAATTAATTAAGGGATGAAGTTGTGACACTATGATTTTAAATAATAATATGTAATTATATTTTAAGTTTCGTTCAAAAGATTAATGCAATCTTATTACTTTGTAGTATATTTTATCGATTAATAATATAATAATCATATTATATTTTCTATATAATATGATTAATTTTGCAGGGTGCCTAAAGATGCAGGACGCCGTGAAAAGAAATATTTAAAACAACATTATACCATAAAAACATACATAAAAGAGACTAAACACAAAACTGATACTTCGTAGCGGAGTTTGATTACTGTTTGTATAAATAAACTACTATTATGGCAATCATAGTGGTACAGGTATAATTTATTAATAAAAATAATATTTAATAAAACTTAATAAAAAATATTAAAACAAGAATTATCTTCATTATTTCAATACTTATTCTTACTTTTATGTGTCTAGTAAGCAAGACATGTCATTTAAATAATACTAGCTGTTCCTCGCAACTTTATCTTCGTAAAGTAAATATTAAATAAATAAATATATTTCATTTCAACAATCACTCCAATGAGCTAGCCCCAAACTAAGTCGAAGCTTGTACTATGGCGGCTAGTTAACGGATATCCATACTTAAATACATATAAACATCATATTAAAACTATGTCGACTTAGTACTGCTTGCCATTTCGGCCGCAGCACCGCCAGCAGTAAGTAAGCATCCACTCAGCAAATGCATCGCGCCCTGTCCTGCTAACATAGTTTCAATAATCTATGTTAGATATAATAGTAGCATATTAATGGTAAAAAATAATAAAATCGATTCAGTAGTTCCCGAGTTTATCGGCTACATGCAAACAAACAAATCTTTCCTCTTTATAATTATAAATAGTACTATTGTATTATTTAAATTCATGTACCTTTTTTATAAAACAATTACTTTCAAAAATATTCTTTTTTTTTCTTATTTTGGGGTAAAATTCATATGGCAGGCAACACTAGCCCGCCAGCACATGACTATGTATCTGTCTTTGTCTAATTTTAGTGACAGCATGGTTCTTGCGACTTGTGTAGATGAGACAGTTATATGTTTACATTAAAATGTTTATTGGTTTCAAAGCTACGTCGTCGCGGTTAAATAGTGGTTACATTTTTAGGACGCGCGGTAATGAGGTTTGCTCCTCTATTAGTTTATCTCAATGCATGGAACATGATTTTTTTTGATTTCATAATTTTTTTGTTAGAATGTCTGAAATTTTGCGCGAGGAAAACAAAATATATGTTTTTGTTTATATAATCAGAATTATTATTAGTACATACAAATACACCTGCGCACATGCACACGCATGTATTTTTTGATTGTTTAGTCTAAAATAATAGCGAATGGTTACCATATAGTGCAACTTATAGCAAAGAGCTGCTCTAAGTAGTGCAACTAATAATTGGTTACTGAAATTATTCCAGTAATCTAAAACAATTGAATGCATAAATGAAACAAAAGCCGAAATATTGTCAATTCGAATCGAACCGCTCCGAATAACAAGCCGTCGACTCACGACCGCCGAATTAATGGCGGCGTAACAAGTCTTAATTAAATAGGAAATAATTTCGGCGCGGCCCACTCAGACATTCAAATGTTGATTGTTTATCGGATGCCGCGCCGGCGCGAATTGAATAATATTACGATTCTTTTTTCTTCTTTTTTTGGAAATGAAATTTTGTGGCAATTATTCCATTTTTTGTTTACGGTTAATGGAATATGTGACTTACATTAAGTATATCTGGAAGGTTGTCTGGAAGGTTGTCTGGAAGAAATTACTTTTAGTGATAAGACCGCACATTGTACGTCAACTTAATATGTAATTATTTTATTTTTGTTAAAATGTTTTCTTTTTGTGGTGTACAATAAAGTATATTTATCTTATCTTATCTTATTTTGTCTTATCTTATCTTATATCACATCCGTTTCCCGGAGGGGTAGGCAGAGACCACAGCTTTCCATTTGAATAACGTAAGCTTTTTGCATTTCAAAATGTTTTATTAAACCTTAAAGCATTTCCGTTAACAAAACACAGAAAGTTATGTAACAAGCTATAATTATATAAAGCTTTTTCATACGCACCAACGTAGAATACTTAGTTACCATACTTAGGGTAGATTCGACCAAACTGGAATAAGGCTTACTCCGAGATTAGTCCATACAAATTCGGCGTTTAATCTAGGTATAAGACCTTATTCCAGTTTGGTCGAATCCACCCTTAGTTTCTTAAGTCGTAGTAGCTGTTGATGTAGGTAGGTACTTTGGAGAATTGGAATTAACCCCTAATATTTTTTATTGTTAAGATTTTAAACTATCGCGTTGCATTGCATTAAAACTATTTTAACGGGACGTAACACGATTAATTTTTGTAAGTAAGTAGGTACTTATCTATTTACTGCTTGACGTTTCGGCCGCGTTGCTGCGGCCGTGGTCACAAGCGAACGTAAGATAACAATAAGTAGATATGTGTGATACTTACAAAAATTAATCGTGTTAGGTCCCGTTAAAATAGTTTTAATTTTTTATTGTACTTTGGTTGTACGAAATAAGAAATGGGCAAGCAAGAAACCCAAAGAGATATTTAGTATCTCGGAAGTTTGAACAAATGGTATTAGTTGGTGTAGTAGACTGCAATTCTGTGCAATGGGGATTCTAATGAAGTACTTTGATCTTGTGGGACAAAAATTGTCAGTTTGGTTCAGTCATCTTTCCAAGCACTAAAGAGTATAAGCGGTTTTCTAGTTTAAAAATGTAGTAATTAAGTGTTTAAAGTTACTTTAGATTGAGATTAAAAAATCACAAATAAAAATATCTCATTAATATTTCATAAAATATCTTCATCATGCTGGTGTATAATAAAACAAAGCAGCTTTCTATATTTCGGCTTTTTGTCGTCAATTTCTTAAAAAAGGTCATAGATCAAAATAAATTATCTTACCCAGCAATACTTAGCGTGTCCATGTGGACACATAATAGTAACAAACTAAGTTGACGATTATGGTCCGACAACAATGTTGTAACTGTAAAAGTATCAAATTACACTTCGAATTACCAACCGTCAATATTGCGTGCAAAATAATGTTTTTAGAGAGAGTCCACCTTTGAAGTAATGAAAAAAAATGGAAGAAAGTAAAGAGTAAGTATTTTTTCATACAAATTATTCTCCCGACTAAATGCTTTTTGGATAGGCTTGTGACCAATAGTATTATCTTACGTTTACAAATATAACCTGAGTAAATGTTATTATGTAATCAAGTTTTAATACTAATTTGTCTATGTGTTCAAATGGACACGCTAAGCAATTGCATGAGCTAACAACGTTTTGCTTTGTTTTGTCACCAGGTACGTAGGTTGTAGAATATTCAAAAACCAAAGGACTTTGAATGAATTTTTAAATACTTTAGAAGAAAACGGAGTTGAAGATGATGAAGAATGCAGACCAGTACCTAATTAAATTTTTGTCGCTAGTGTAGAGCCGGTTTTGACTGATGAAGATTCTGGAGATGAGGATGCTGGTGGCCGGATCAATAATTTGAGTTCCAGGCAGTTGTTGGCAGAGGCTGAAGTTCGTTACCGAAACGCGATAAATTTGAATACTGGACCAAACTTTTATGACCTTGCTGGTAAAAAAGAGAACCTAGATTCGTGGGATCTTGGATCTTTTTTAGGACCATTTCCAGAGCAAGTGGTAACTGCTTTGAAAAATTTGTCTGCAATCGAATTATTTGAGCATATAAAAGATGGCGGTATCGTTGATATGTTGCTTTTTGAATTCAACAATTATGCAACTTTTCATTTAATTTGTCATAATACGCTTAGAGTGTCCACCCACTTGGACACGTTAGATTTACTCATAATAAAAATGTAATAAAAAAAATTATACTTGTTTTAGTGTTTATTGACTTTATTTTGAACTAACTTATATCAAAACATTAAAAAAATACACCACAAAAAGAAACCGAGCATTGATGGGTTAAATACTTAACGTATCCCAAAGGTAAATAAAACTCGCATGTAACTCTTTGTACTTTAAAAAAATGCATGTAGCTCTATGTACTCAAATTATTTGCCTTGATCAATGCCGTCCTATATTTTATTTATTACCAAGACATCTTTTTCAGTAACCGCAACGCTTTTTAAAAGAGAAAGCATTATCACATTGAGTCAAGTGCGCAGCAAAACGCAAAAATAGTCTTTTGTTTCGAATCGGGTCGGCACCTACCGAGAAAACTTGACAATCGCGAATTTCTCGTCCCGTTTACGCAAACAATGGGCGCGTTCGCACAACGCTCCCAACTTTTTAATTTGTAAAAAGTAAAAGAGTTAATCAACTGCCGCCCGCCACTTGTTTATTGAGAAGCCCCAAAAAATTAGGGAAATACTTTTGCGTAACAGACATTTCAAAAGCGAGAAAATTTTAAAGGAATATTTGAAGATCGTCGCTCACTTTCAGCTTCGAGTAAGTCTGCGGTCTGATCGCGGGCGGAAAGAGTCTGGCCAACTTATAGAAGAAACGTTGAGGCGTTGGTAAGAGGACACGAAAGAGGAGAAACTAACGCAGTAACTAAATCGTCAGGTTTGCCCATTAAGCAACTTTCGCAATGCCGGGTCCTGGATGGGTAACCAAATTAAAAACATCTTAAGCGTTTCTGGGCTTGGGAGGGGCACATAAAGTAGGTCCCGATTGTTGTGGTAAGATAACAGCCCGCATTGGGCCAGGGTGACCACCACCAGCCCGGTTTGACCTAATCTCCCTATTTGCTGTTATCCATATGGGAAGTCTTGTAGCCAGTAGTGGTAGGTACGATGAAGATGAAAGAAGACCCAACTGTTATCTATAAGATTCAAGTTCCAGTGGGAGTAATCGACCTCTCTAGCCGACCACCATCTTGTCGAATTCCGACGCCATTACATAAATGTTACTAGGACTATTTGTGATCTAATAGTTTCCAGAGAGGAAAGCCAGTTCTTCAAAGGTTGAGGATTCCGTATAAGTGCGCTTCACCCTTCTTATCGTCACATATCATTAGGAAAGATATTGACAAGCTAGTCAATCTACCATTTGTAGAACTTGTAAGTCCACACCAGCACCTACTCTTGTTTAAGTCAAGACACCAAGCGATGTATTAAAAGAGAGATAGACTAACGTTTAGTGCTGAATATGAACTTAAGCTGTGTTTTGTTTTACTGCCTATCAATGATACGTGGCTCCCAGGCCAGGCTAGAGGATCCCTGATCGATAAAATATCTTAGGACTTCCATGGGACAGGAGCAGTTATCAGACTTTTTATTATTGTCTACTACACACATATGAGTAATAGAGGCAGAAATTCTAGAAAAACATACATAAACATAAAAGCACGGCTATTATCTTCGAAGGGTTAGTCTGCCACGAGGCAATGAGGACAGCAAAAGCAGTCCTCTGCCATTGTCCACTTTTTATCAAATATCGACTGCACATATGCGCAGCGTGACAGGTGATGAGCCCATCGTCGCTCTAAGCTGTTGGATTTAAGTGCATTATTTAGTCCGTTAGTCGCCTTTTACGACACCCAAGGGAAGAAGGGTGGCAGTATTCTTTCACCGCTTTGCGACACTATTTTTTATATTTTTTTATTTTGATATAGGGCCGTCTTAGGCAAACTGCCCAACTACTAGTCTTAGATTTCGAACGCTAGTAATCCGCAACGACGGACGGATGGAGCCCCACATAACCCTGCTTCCCTTCTGGGTCTAGGTATCCATAATGCGGACACACAGGGAAAAAAAAAGGTTACCCGTCTGGTAACATGACATTGCATCAGTCGCTTAACTTTCACTATCGAGCCGCTAGGTGGTGCGTGGCCGAGTTCCAATGGAAAAATGGAATCTCTAGCGTACCTTGCGGCCTTGTTCCACGAATTTAATTAAGCATTTTTCGCGTTGATTAAACAACGAGGGCTCTTAATAAGCAAACACCGTAAATGATTGTAGAGGCTTTCGAGGAACAGTTCCCTTTGTCAAATTAAGACGTAAAATGGGAAATTGTGTTTTTTATCTGCCCGTGGAGTGTGGGGCAGATTTTTAATAATGTCTAAATCCTATTAGCTAAAAAAGAAAGTCGGTTTTTGATTGATTAAACCATTCGTGGAGGTTTATGGCACTAATTAAGTATTTTTAAATATAAAGAATTATATAAGATATTGAACTTAAACACATCTGTACATTAGCTACCTTATATAAAACCATTACTTAAATTTGTACATTTTCTTCAGAAGTCAAATCCTGGGTGGCTCTGAACCGATCCGTCAAGCGGTAAATGACTTTAAATAAAATGTTTTAATGCATTATGACTTTATTATTATTCACTCATGTTTAAAGTAGCAGAGAGGGTCCCCTTTTTATAAGGTGTCAGACTATATGTATATTCAGTTATTACAAAGTCCCTAATCGCATCCCAAAATCTCGTTAATCTAACTACAATCTTATATTACTTAAAAACAAATCAGCCGCCCCATTCCGGTCGTAACACAGCTTTATCTGCACATAACACGGAGTTTAAGACGTTAACTTTACTGTCCCATTTTACGATTTTAATCTAAGCAAATTCCTTCCGCAATTTACTATGCGAGTGAACTCGACGGCACCAATTAATTTTGTAAAATACCTTTTACGGTTACCGTAAACTTGCGAAATGAACCTGTGTGAGCTTACAATGCTCAGAAGCTCAGCTTGCGAGCTATTGAGAGATAAATTAAGTTGAAACCTTTTTGGAGACTTGTGTGTAGACTCAATTTGTTTTTTTTTTATTTTGGGTTAGATTGATGGCTCAGGTGTGTGTATTCTCTAAGCTCGCGCTCATTTTGACCCGCACGTTACGATTGAAAGTGACCTTTGTAACATTATAGTAGAGTCGAATTTAGAGAATATAATAATAAATAGAAGTGAGCGCGAGCTTACAATCGAGCGTTAGAGAATCGACATGCTGAGCGTCAGTCCGATCAAATAAACGAAAATGAGAAATTGTATGGCATTAATAATATAATAAATATAAATAAATCTCTTTATTTCAGGCAACAAACAATGTACAGGATGGTAAAGATACAAAGAGGCCTATATAATAAATACCTTACACGCTAACATACATACAATATAAAACAATTTTGTTAGTATATAATACTTATTATCTATGAAAGTAAGATCTTATTTTACACGTAATGTACTCGTCGTACATGTCGGCGACGCGTGGCGCAACGCGGTGTCTGGTAACCGACCTCTGAACCGCCGGTACACGACACCCTTCGGCCAAAAGTCCTCCTTCATGAAGGTCGACAGGTGGTCAGTCGGCACTCTCACCACAAACGAATTAAAATTTACGTTGTGGCGGGACTCCAACCGCTCGACCCTCAGGGTGTATTTGGCTTTAATTCTGATATACTCCACAATCTCCTCTGACTTCGTGGAGTAATGCAGTCGGGACAGGTACAGCAGCGTCGTCGGCACCGCCGGCCGCAGCAGATGGTTAGGACCTGTCGGTGCTGTGCCACATAGGTTACGGCTGGTGGGCTTCTTCCTTCTCCTCCCCACCTTCGTAAAACCGTCGTTGTCACACATTCCCATCTGCCTTTGTGGTTTAGAAACAACTCCGGAGACAGGTACGCGGGTATTGTTTTTCCCCTTTGTCGTTCGTCGCTCCGGTTGCGGAGCGGCGGGTCGGCTTTGGCTGGCAACAGCAGCGACAGCGGCATTTGCACGTGGGGTCGACGTGCAAACGCGTGACGTTTCCGTCGGGGCAAGGGAGCGGGCGGCGGGGCGCGGGGAATCGCGTGCGGCGATAGCAGCGGCCGGTGACGCATCCATATGAGCCGACCCAAAACTGCTGATGGATGCATTCTGCGCCCCGCGACGAGTGTTTACGTTGGGGGCCTCAGGTGACCTACATACCGAAACAGCGCTGCTTAACAACGCTACTTGGGCACGCAACTCACTTATGGTGTTATCGGAGGCCTCCAATTTACACAGTACCTCGGTCAGGCTCTTCTTGAGGGAAGTAACGTCCCTCAACAGCCTGGTGACGTCAACGTGGTCGAATGTGCCGGGGCGCAGCTTGTACAGCTCTTTCGCCACGAATGCAGGCACATCGTTCGGGTCGGTCTCCTTCAGAAGAAATATTATATCTTGGAGACTCTTCTCACCTCCATCCCTCCGTCGTGATGGCATCTGGTCAGCTTTGCCGAGGAGCTGGAACAACAGCGCCTTGCCACTGCAAATCTCATCTTCCTTGAAGTTATATTTGCAGATCTGGACGATGCTGACCTCGTCCATTGTGTCGATGGCATGCTGGATAAATGCCAGTAGTTCACTGACTATAAGTTGCTGGGAACCCATAGTCAATACCGCGAGCGGCGGATAGTGCCGCGCGAAACTCGAATTATAATTCTCACTGCGTAGTGGAGCGCGTCACGTATTAAAGCATCGTCCCTAATAATGGAAAGTGTTATTCTATAATCGTTTCGAAAGTAAAGTTATATATTATACTCGCGGCCGCTCGCGGTTTCACCCGCGTGTTTCCCGTTCCCGTAAGAATATCGGGGTGAAAAGTATCCAATGTGTTAATCCAGGTTATAGACTATCTGTACGCCGAATTTCATCCAAATCCATTCAGTAGTTTTTACGTGAAAGAGTAACAAACATCCATCCGTACTTACAAACTTTCACGTTTACAATATTATTAGGATAGGATAGTGTATGTTCTGTCCCACTCCAAGGTAAATAAAATCCACCATCATTGAAATCAAGTCAACGCTACATTTCAAGTGTATTTATTTATTTATTTATATAGGACAGCCAACAAGACCACACTAATTTACAGTTTTCTTATACATCTATAGTTCTAAGCTAAGTGCTTACTTAATTAAAGGCTGCCACGACATGCAAGTTGAGTGTTATTAATAATAATAATTTAAAAATAAAAACAAACTTTACAATTCTTCGACTTTAAGAGTCGTTGAAAGACTTTAAAACAGACTTTTTAAACTTTATACAGACTATCAGAGAAGGCGTCCATTTCTGATCCTTTTGACAATGTATTGTATTGTATGGACGAATAGCGATTTGGACGAATAGTGATATGGACGAATAGCTATATAGACGAATAGCTATATGGACGAATAGCTATATGGACGAATAGCTATATGGCCGAATAGCGATATGGACGAACTGCGTTAAGGACACCTGACGAACTACATAATAGACGAACTGCGTATTGGACCAAATGCGTGTAGGATGAACGGCTAGCAAATCGTCTTTGCCAGTCTATTTAGCAAAGAGTTCGTATTGACTTGATTACCACGTCGTCACATCTGTAGGGCAAGCACGAACTTTTAAAGTATTCGTAACGTAAACGTATCGAGTCCACGATACGAAAACGTAGTACAACGAACTAGCTAAAATAAATATCTATGATATTTATTTTAGCGTAAGCTCCTTCCATTTCTTTTGAATGAAATGGTGACCTCTCAGGCTTCCAGAGGGTTCAGATGAATCTCCATTTCTATAAATAAAATAATAATCACACATCTTAACCATCGAACTTGCAATAATCATACATAAAGTCACAAACAACAAAGTAAGTATGCTTACCTTTCCATAAACTCTACCATCATTGCGTATTGTGCGTGGCTTGTCCTCATTTTGATCAATTTAAAACAATTGATGTCGTTCAGAAATCAAAATAAAGTCAAAATATTTCATTAGAATTTTAGGAACATTTATTAAGTTTTAATTTTATTTATACACTAATAACCAGTTAAATAAACTTTCCTAATTATTATATAGCATTTGACTCTAATATACACATATAGTTGTTGTGTAACTTTTTCAACACCACTTCATCTATTTTTTGAACGTATCCATTCGTTCAATGTGCTGCAATTGTTCATTCACCGGGCACATCTCTGCTTACTTTATGATGATGTCACCTTCGTCGTTGCATCGAGCTCGCGATACGATTACGGAACTCTTCGTGCTTAGGACTAGCGTTCTACTACGTTTTCGTATCGTGGACTCGATACGTTTACGTTACGAATTCTTTAAAAGTTCGTGCTTGCCCTACAGAGCTTGATACAGCGTTTACGTAGGTAGAGAATTAGGTTTTGATATATGTTGAGGTGTCTGTTACTAGAGTAAAAACTGATTTTCAACTTCTACGTGCCCCCTTGTTTTTGTCACAATGATCAAACTTGTGGGCACTGAGTACGTAGATAGCTTATTTTGACTACGTTTAGTTAGTTCATTAAATATCGACATAGAAACATCAATTAAAACGTTTTGTTTAACAATACAATACACATGGCTCCAAACGCCGAGTTTTCAATGTACACTACGGAGTTACAAGGGTACGTGTGCGTGTCGCCGAGCGCAAGCAAGTAATCGTCACGAAAGTGTGAATCGGTTTAGTGCTTCACTTTTGACAGAGCGCTTGTATGAAGACTATCTTTCTATACGTAATTATTCTAAGTACACTGCACATACATCCAATAGAATAGAGCGGCGATTGGCTGTCACTCTTAGTACATTGTGTAGTCGCTCTGACTAGCCCCTCAGGGATAATAGTCGTATAAATGTATTAAAATTATTCCCGGAGGAAGCGATAATAATTCAAAACTAACCAAATTTGAGATAGAAAATAGCATAAAGCATTTCATCGCAGCCGTAATCGGATCACATCTAGCTGCGACAGGTAATAGGTAATCTTTCACAAATATGAAAAGATATAAACATACTTTTTATTATGCATCAAAATTTACGTGAACATCGCGGAGCCACGCTCTCCGTACTTTACTGTAACGTAACGCTATTACAGAAACGTTATTTCCCCCTTTATTTATATTGTAACGTATAAACATCAAATATTTTATAAAAAATCTCATCCAATTTCCCTTATTACGGAGCGCAAGGCAACATAAAACACTTCGAATACATTATTGCGAACTCAATATCAAGTTTTATACATAATAATATATTCAGGGGAAATGACGGCGCGAACGTTAACGACAATCTCGGCTGATATGTTTGTTCGTTGACTTCGATGTAAACTTAAATTCAGAAAAATAACCCGGCTTAATGTATGGATTAATTATATTTTAAAAACTAACATTTATTCAAATGCAAGAAAAAAGGAAAAAACAAACAGATAGTTTGTTCGTGCTCTTGTGGCGTACATTACTATTATTATTATTAATTATTATTATTAAATTGTATGTTAGCAATTAGCATAGACTAGTATTATATAGTTCTGTAGCATAAACTAGTGCTTTGGGACTTATTTGTTGACGACACCAAATTCTTATGCGCTCTAAAGCTTGTTACGCGACAAGCTTTTAAATATTGTTCTTTGCATTTTATAGGATGGTGCAGTCGTGTGATTATACGAGTAATATACCTATTACCTATTACTGTGTATTCTGTTTTATTCTTTTATTGTGCTGTTTGTAATTGTTATTATTATCCTAACTGTATTGAATATCGCCTAATTTCAAGTCTCCCACATCTTTACCGGTTGACTGGTAGATAATTCCTTGTGGAGTTAAGTTCGCCTTTTGCAGTTTTTTATGTAAAAAAGATTAAATAAATAAATAAATTATCAAACGCCCTGTATACAAAAACACAATACCTACATTAGGGCCCAAACACACTAACCTATTTACGGTCATTGTGCACTAAAGAAACGCCTCAATTATCAAAAGCGTAGCTAGAAGCATTTTTACATTAAATCTGTTTATGTAAAGGGCAGTGGACGCCCTGCACGCTCGGATGGGCGGGCACTGCCTAATCGCATTACACATGGTTAATTATGCACAACCTCTCTTGTGTGGCGCAAGTTATGGGCGCGAGCGGGACGCAACTGGACTTTGCCCAAAATTCAAAATACATACATACATATAATAACGACTATTACCCTCGAAGGGTTAGTCAGACACTAGGCAATAAGGACCGTAAAAACGGTCCTCTGCCATAGTCCACATTTCACCAAATAATGACTGCACAGCGTGACAGGTGGTGAGACCATCGCCGCTCTAAGCTGTTGGATGTATGTGATGTCTTTAGTCCGTTAGTCGCCTTTTACGATACCCAGGAGAAGAGAGGGGGTGGTAGTATTCTTTCACCTCTACGCGACACGGTTAGTAAATTCAAAATACAAATATCCTTTTTTGCGAAAATGCAGGTTACAGGTACAGCTGTTATGTATCGACTGGATCGCGCCCACCCAAATACATATTTGAGGGGAGATCCAGTGAAATTACATGTCATAGAGGCATAAGAACTGAAGTTTCAGGTTCGGCAGCGCGCGTGGAGGCCTCGATGTCACGCGAAAATGGGTTGAGGTGGCCGTGGTTCATCAGGCGGGCTGTATGCCAACTTAGTGTTACATAAAAAAAATAAAGTACTTTATTTGTAATCATAGTTTTGTTCGTAAAAAACGTAATACAAACATTATTTTATCTGATTGGGGTCATCAACGCGCAAGAGTAACCGCTTATCATCAGGCGGGCAGTTTTCCTAATTTCCAATTTAAATGGTACCTATATAAAAATACATAACATAATTTCAATGGTTAGTGTCTTTGCCTGTCAGTGGGGTAGCATATTGGCTATATAATAATTATTATATATAGTGGCGTGTTTTTGGAGCTGCCTATGTCCAGCATTGGGCGAGTATAGGCTGATAATGATGATGATGATGATGATATTATAGTAGGTAAGAAACGGCGTTGGGATCAATAAAAAAATGTTCATATGAGGGGGCTGTGTTTTTCTTGTATCACTGTGTGTATAATTGCTAATATTTGTGATTTACATTTTTTTCCATTGGATCAACATTTTAGCTGCAGATCTTTTGCTGACGACTTGTTTTCGGTCATTTATTTTATTTCTAACAAGATCAGTTTAACTAACGTTATGGTAATTTTTAAACTAAACACACGAACACGAACTGGAAGAAGCTGGCTTATATCTTTTAAATTAATATGAAACAAATAAAAAATTACATAAAATTAACTCGAATTGGGCCAGGGTAGTGATGATGATGATGATGTTGTCTTTGTGGGAAGGCCTGTGCCCAGCAGTGGGACGTTTATAGGCTGATTAGTAAATAAATAATTCCACACAACAAATAGTCCAACATTATCTACCATTACAACTATATAACATTTTTTTTGTAACAAGACGCTTTCGTTCACGTTTTGTACCACACCCTGTCACGGTAGGTAGAGATTATCCAAGGGCCACGTAGAATCGGGAAATTAATTGTGAGAAAAACGTCCACTAGATTACGGGGGACCGACGGGCTGGCAGGTTTTGCAGGCGATTCGATGATATGGAATAATTAATTGACGGAAATTTATTAGCGGATCTCTATCTGCTGGGCGAGATCGATTCCATTAATTGTAGATATCGCGTTAGCTTACTAACTAGCCGTAGCTTAGTTATCGTTGATTTAAATATCTATACCAGTTTCAGTTTATAATAAACTAGCGGCCCGCCCGCGTCTTCGTTCACGCTAACTTAGAAACTCCGTCATACCTCAGTCATTTTGTACAAACTATCTACAAATTATAAACAAAAACCATCCTCAAATAATCCTACTAATATTATAAACGCGAAAGTTTGTAAGAATAATAATAATAATAACGAGCCTATTCCTTCCTTAAAGGCCGGCAACGCGCCTGCGATTCCTCTGGTTTTGCGGGTGTCCATGGGCGGCGGTGATTACTTTCCATCAGGTGACCCGCTTGCTCGATTGCCTCCTTCTGCTATAAAAAAAAAAAAAAAAAGAATGTATGGATATTTGTTACTCTTTTACGTAAAAAATACTAAATGGATTTCGATGAAATAGTTTATAACCTGGATTAACACATATAATACTTTTTATCTCGATATTCTCACGGAAAACGGGAACCACGCGGGTGAAACCGCGAGCGGCCGCTTGTGCTCTATATTTTGGTAAAAACTGCATAAAAATCTATTGCGTGGTTTAGAAGAATAGTGCGGTGCCACAGACAAGGGAAAACGGCGACTTTACTTTATATTTATAATATGTAATGATGGCGACCACACTATCGCAAAACAAGTGTGTCAGAATCGTAATAAATAGAAAGCTGTGGTGCCTACTGCTCTGAGAAACGTACCTGATCTACGTATGTACGTGCAAAAATGACAAAAAAATTTCTACCTCCCAACACTAATGTCGTCAGATCGCACAGTTTTGTATGGGAAGGTCGACATTTTTTTGTCAATTTTGCACATAGGTTACTTGGGGAAAGTTGTATAGTTTCATGGGTGGAACTCACCCTTAATTTCTTTTAAACAAATAAAAATTAAGGATGCATATCAAAAACCAGTTTTTATACATACCTAGATATACGGGGTTTAACGCTAACTACATATCATCATCATCATCATCATCAGCCTATACTCGTCCACTGCTGGACATAGGCCTCTCCAAGAACACGCCACTGAGCACGATCCGCGGCCACTCTCATCCAGCTCTTGCCAGCCACCTTGCGAAGATCGTCGCTCCACCTTGTCTGAGGGCGTCCTACGCTACGCTTGCCGATACGCGGTCTCCACTCCAGAACTACATATACTATGGCCAAATTCGATAAACAATGTTTCTAAACAAAATGCTGACAATTATTCGTGCAAATATCAAGTTAGAATCGGATTTTTTGTTTTTCTTGAGAAAGATTCTCAGGAAAACCACTTTAAATGGTGTCTTTCTAAATAATAAACCGTAAAAACTCGAGTGACACTAGATATTTGCACAAATAATTAATTATTGTCAATAATTTGCTTATAAACTTTATTTATCGAATTTGCAGTACAGTATAGGTATCTTACGCATAACTTTAGTTTAAGGGATTCACTTATTTGCACATACCATCACGAGCTGACTGCTGACTTCTGTCGCTATATTACTTTAATTTTCAATAATTTTTTTCTTGTCCTACTACTTCCTAGGACTTGAATTAAAAAAATAGGAAGATTGTATCAAAATACATCAAGGTGCCTACACGAAGAAGGTACTTGAAAAATTTTGTATGCAGAACAGTAAAGGTGCTGCTACACCTATGAGAAGATGTTAAGAGTTTGTATATCAAAACTGTTTGAAGATGAGGCTATGGAACCTCCATAGATAAATAGATTAACTATTACTTGTGACATCCTTCAAATTATTAAAAAGAGAATATGATGGTGTCACTTCTTTCTAGATATTGTTTGCTTGTAAATGTCTTAAATATAATTAGACCTTTACTATGAGATTTATGCCTTTATTTAGTAAACTTTAACATGGTAGCACAGCGTAGTTACGATCTACGGACCTCAAGGCGGTTGTCATCTTTCATCATGAACGACAGTTGTTACCTTATTTGACCAACGCGATGAGTTAGCCTAATGCTGCTATACACGAAAGATGACTCATCAGGTTGGGTCACTAGTTTGGCTCTGTATAACGGCATAGTTATTCCTTATGCTAATTAAGATTGTGATTATGAGATAACAAACAAGCTTATATTACAAGCATATTCCCTGAAAATGAAGTGAAGCCCCTGGGACTGTGTAAACATAAACAATACAAATTCGTTTTTAAATTATTATTATACTTTTTAGTACTTACTGTTTTAAAACATAACTGATATTAATACTTTAAATATTACATTAAATGAGACTTGACCTCTCTTTTTCTTTAAGTAGCCCAGTAGGTGAGCCCATCGTCACTCTATGCTGTTAGATGTGTGATATAGTGAATTACACTATCAGCACGTACTCAATAGTACGTGATAATTAAGGTCTTCCTGATTGACAAGGCGTCCTTCCTCTAGTCACGTATAGATGTGATGTTAATTAGTATTTAAGATGATACACTAGAGGATAAAGGAGAATTGATTCAACGCAAGACATTGTTTCATTTCGGGTCTCCGTCCCAACGCCATTACATGGCGACCGTGACATGGTGTCACAAGTCCGCGCCGCGAAATCGCTAGTTGAAGTCTACAAAATATCAGGAAAATAGTGCTACACGGGCCTACAAGAAGGACGAAGGAAATAAGAAGAAAAACTGTAAGCCAAAATTGTTTAACTATGGGAAACCCACAATCTAAAGACAATATTATTGTCAGTCAATCACCAACTCAATCGGCGGCAGCATCAACTCCCTTGGCCGTTGGGATGCAACTTTCAGAGATCTTTTTACTGACCATCGTCGTTGTACTAGCGGGCTATATAGTACTTAGGCTGCTACGTTACTTCAACGCACGACTATTAGAAGAGGTAGAACGCAGAGCGGTTCGACGGGCAATTGGACCAGCACAGAACGTGTAAGCCAGCACGAATTAATATAACTATGCTACCAAGAATCTATGTGTGTGTGTGAGTGATTTTTTTTCTCTAAAGTGTGTTCATGGCAAACCTGTCAGAACTCTTGAGTGAGCTTAAGGCTATTAGAGACTCTATTATTAAATTAAGTAAGGACAAACGTTATTCCGCTCAGGGGCAGAATAAGTTTTTAAGAGCAAAGGAAATTAAAAATAATTTTGAACAAATATCTGCAGACTTATGTAAAAAAGGGATAGATGCTGTAGAATTACAAATAACAAAAGCAATATCGTCAAAGTTTTTATGTAATTTTGAGGAAATCGACGATCGAAACGATCACAACCATGGCCACGTTCGATCTAAAAGTCGCGCTCACGCTCCTCCCAGTAGTAGATTGCGACGAAACGCAAATTAACCAACTAATAGACGGAATAGAGTATTATAGTAGTACCCTTAGAAACGAGGACCAGCCTCTGTTAATCAATTTTGTTTTAAAAACTCGTCTTTCTAGCAGTGCTAAAACAAAAATTATTAAGTCTTATGTGTCTGTGGCAGACCTAATAAAAGATATAAAAAATGTTTTAATTCCGATTAAATCATACACAGCCATTTTAGACCGAATGCTACGATGTAGGCAAGGAAACAAGACCATAGAAGTGTTTGGTAGTGAAATCGAAAAAATGTCCAACGATTTAAGTACAGCACAGGCTAATGGAGACGAGTCGGCATATAATTTATTAAAGCCGATTAATGAAAAAATGGCTATCAAGCGTTTCGCTGACGGCCTAAACAATGCTCGTACAAGCATTATAGTTACGTCTAGGTCCGTAAGCACAGTTAGGCAGGCAATAACTATAGCCTTAGAACAAGAAGACTCGGTAGTGAAACCACCAATAAACAATTATGTTAACTATGTTTCGAACCAGCGATTTGAAAAGATAAATAAAAACTATCATCAACAATATAATAAGTCACGTAACAACAACGCGACGAGTCAGCAAGGTCGGGGTCGTGCCTACTATAACTCGAATAGGTTTCAGGGTCAGCGCAACACCAGGTTTACGTCACCTCATAATAAACGTAGGAATGTACATTTCTTAGTTGACTCAGCAGAACAGTCTAATGACGAGAACGAAAGTGAACGTCAGAGTATACGTCAGAACGAACATCATAGCGATGATTTTTTTCGTTCTGAATAGCGCTGAGGTAGATATTTGTAGTTATGGTAGTGGTAATTACGTTTGTTTTACTTGTAGTCAAACTCAAATTTCTCTATTAGTAGACACAGGAGCAAGCATTTCAATTTTAAAGTTAGATTGGTTAAATAAACTCCGTAGCGTGTCCCGCGACGCAAAGCTAGTAAGGGATGAAATTAAGATTAAAGGAGTATGTGGGGATTTAGTATCAATAGGTTATGTTTATCTAGACTTATGTGTTAACAATTATAATTTTAGGCATAAGTTTTATGTGTTTAGCAACTTCCACTGTAAAAATGATGGAATTTTAGGAGAAGATTTTTTATTAAAATATAGTTGTAAAATTAACTATGAAAATAAGCTGGTTACATTACAGGATAAGATAAGTCTAGAATTAGGCTTAGGTAAAAACATAATAACGACTATTCCAGGGAGATGTGAGGTCGTAAAATATGTTTCGTCAGAGATAAAGGGCGAATGTGTCATTTTAGCGGAGGAAGTTATTGCAGGCGTATTTGTAGCAGGCGCCGTGGTAGTAGGAGACGGGAAAAAGATTCCGGTGCGATTTTTAAACACACGGGAAGAAGATGTAAAATTAAATAACTTTAGCCCGAAAATTAGAAAATACTCGGATTATTTCGTATGCTCTTTTGATACGGAAAACGGAAAATCTGTCGAGAGGGTTAAACAACTATTCGATTTTCTTAAATTAAAAACATATCTTGGTGATGAAGAGAGACGGTTTATTGAGAAAATATGTGCAAAATATGCAGATATCTTTCATATGCCGGGTGATAAGCTATCCGTTACAAACTTATACGAGTACAACATTAAACTGCAAAATGACGCGTCTCCTGTTTATGTCAAACCGTATAGAATACCGCACGCTCAGAAGGCTGAGTTAATAAAACAGGTAGGTAAATTGTTAGAAGAAGATATTATCGAAGAGTGTACCAGCGAATGGTCTTCTCCATTATTATTACTTCCGAAAAAAGCTGACAGTAGCGGTGAAAAAAAGTGGAGAATCGTAATAGATTATAGACTTTTAAATAAAAAAATAGTAGACGAAAAGTTCCCGTTACCAAATATACAAGAAATTATTGACTCACTTTCGGGATGCTTATACTATTCTCATTTAGACCTCAGTTCTAGTTATTACCAGCTAGGGTTATCACCAGAATGTAGGAAATTCACTTCTTTTACAGCTGATAAGCAATATCAACTGAAAAGATTACCTATGGGTCTCAAAACGAGTCCTAGCGTATTTTCTAAACTTATGTCTATGGCTCTATCGGGTTTAAATCACGAGATATGTTTTCTATATCTCGATGACGTAATAGTTTTCGGGAAAAGCCTATCGCAGCATAATACAAATTTAATGAGTGTATTTGAGAGGTTTAGGTCAGTTAATTTAAAACTAAACCCTTGTAAGTGCGAATTTTTGAGGAAAGAAATTAATTATTTAGGGCATGTTATTACGCCAAACGGGGTGTTGCCAGACAACAGTAAAATCGAGGTCTTGGAAAAGTTCCCAGTACCTAAAAATGTAAATGAGATTCGTCGTTTTGTGGCTTTTGCGAACTTTTATAGAAAATTCATAAAAAACTTTGCCACAATAGTGTACCCACTAAACCGTCTTTGTAAGAAACATGTCGAGTTTCAGTGGACGGAAGAATGTGACGTGGCATTTCAGACCTTAAAAAAGTCACTTAGTTCATTTCCTGTCTTAGATTATCCAGATTTTGGAAAAGATAATGTTTTCCGGTTGCAAACCGATGCGTCAGGGGTAGCCTTGGGGGCTGTATTATCAAATGGAAATAATAAGCCCGTAGCTTATGCAAGCAGACAATTAAACAGTTCAGAAATAAACTACTCAACCATTCATAAAGAGTTATTAGGGGTAGTGTGGGCTATAAAACATTTTCGACCATATTTATACGGACGAAAATTTAAAGTATTAACAGATCATAGACCATTGGTTCATTTATTTAGCATAAAAGATCCTAGTAGCCGTTTAACTAAGTTTAGACTTTGTTTAGAAGAATATGATTTCGATATTGAATACATAAAAGGTTCCGAAAATGTAACGGCAGATGCCTTATCGAGAGTCATTATAACATCAGACGAGTTAAAAAATCTAAATTCAAATTTT
The DNA here is from genome assembly GCA_963921215.1 of Scoparia ambigualis. Lineage (NCBI taxonomy): Eukaryota > Metazoa > Arthropoda > Insecta > Lepidoptera > Crambidae > Scoparia > Scoparia ambigualis. The sequence continues at coordinate 5,957,023 of OY992522.1, forward strand.
TTGGGGGTAGTAACCCGTTCAATGAAAAGAACCATGGAGCAAAATAATGAACCCGCTACCTCTGGAAGTAGCAGGGTTGAGCCCCCTGTTGATCATAGGCAACCAAGAGTGGTAGATATTATGCAGAAATCACAAAATGATGTAAGGTTAGATATTTGTTCGTATGAAAACTTCGTGAAGTTGAGGAAAAAGAAAAGATACGTCTCACAGACGGGTGATATGTTATTTAGTGACTCTACTATTTACATAAATCAGGAATCTCTACTAACGGAGGCGCGCCGAGACGCAACGATAGGAGAACTGAGTGCATTATGTAAAAAATATAATATTGTAGAAGTCGTTGTGATTAAAAATGGGTTTAATAAAAAGTTTATTAAAATTTTGACCCAAACTTTCATGAAACATAAAGAATTACCGCGGTTATGTATTATTAATAACCAAGTTGAACATGTTACAAATAAAGACTTGATACGTGTTATACTAAATGATTATCATTTATTGCCGACAAGTGGTCATGTAGGCATAAATAAAATGACTAAGAATATTCGAAAAAAATATTTTTGGAGTAATATGCAAAAAGACATAACTGAATATGTGACTCGCTGTAAAGATTGCCAAAAGCAGAAATTTTGTAATAAAAATAATAAAGAGAAAATGGTAATAACCACTACAGCATCTACTTCTTTTGAAAAATTATATTTAGATATTGTGGGGCCGTTGGAGGTCGATAATTTGGGTAATAAATACATATTAACAATACAATGCGAATTGACAAAGTTTGTAGAAGCTTACCCAATACTTGATAAGTCAGCTGAAACTGTTGCTAGGGTTTTTACTGAAAATTTTATTTTACGATATGGTACTCCCAGGGTTATTGCGACTGACTGTGGAACGGAATTTATTAATTCCACGTTAGAAACAGTATGTAAATTGCTAAATATTGATAAGTTAAATTCAACACCCTATCATCATGAGAGTATAGGTTCGCTAGAAAACTGGCACAAACATCTCGGATGTTACTTGAGAATACAAACACAGAATCAGTCGGCAAATTGGAGTACCTGGATACCATATTGGTGCTTTGCTTATAATAATTCTGTAAATACTAGTACCAAATACTCCCCTTATGAACTAGTTTTTGGGAAAACATGTAACGTACCTAGTAATTTAGTTAGTAAAGTTGATCCCTTATATGTATACGACAATTATCCATCGGAGTTAAAATTTAGATTGCAAAAAGCTCATAATGATGCCAGGAACAACTTATTAATACCAAAACAAAGTAGAAAAACTAATTATGATTTAGATTGTAAGGAAGTACACTACAAAAAAGGTGATCTACTCTTGTATAAGAATGAAAATTATAATAAATTGAATGACTTGTATTTAGGTCCATTTGAAGTTTTAGAAGAGCTAGGTACTAATGTAAAAATATTAAAGAATAATAAAGAATATATAGTTCATAAGAATAGGACTAAGATATTTAGAAAATAAGAGTTTACTTTTCAGGGAAGGGATGCCTAGCCTTTTCAGGGGAGGTGTGATATAGTGAATTACACTATCAGCACGTACTCAATAGTACGTGATAATTAAGGTCTTCCTGATTGACAAGGTGTCCTTCCTCTAGTCACGTATAGATGTGATGTTAATTAGTATTTAAGATGATACACTAGAGGATAAAGGAGAATTGATTCAACGCAAGACATTGTTTCATTTCGGGTCTCCGTCCCAACGCCATTACAATGTGTAGTTTTTAGTCCGTTGTCGCCTTTTACGACACCCAAGGGAAGAGAGGGGGTGGTAGTATTCTGTCACCACGACGCGACGCGGTTTCTTACATCATAAATATGTGTATAATATAAGGCAGAGTCACCGGTTTTCCATTTATAACGATCCTGACGCACGTCCTTTGCTTCATTTTCAGGACATAAAGTTTAATTATTGAATTCAGCTCCCAATTCACCAAAGTTGCAATTCAGCACATACTATAATATGTGATTTTAATTTCGTAAATATCACATGGAATTATTTCCTGGTGGCTTATCAACTAGTGTAATTATAAACACTGGATATTAATGTCTAAACTCGTAGCGAGAGTTCACCGGCCCAGAATATTTCGATAACATTCGGTAGGCCATTATGACAGCGGAATTGCGCCAGAGCAATGCCACCACGATTTAGTTCTTTAAAAGTGTTACGCAATCGTGTTTAGGTGACCTGATTTTGACATTTTTGCCCTGTCATTTTCACTTTTTGTAGAAATGCAAACGCGCATTTTTAGTCTAAAATTTCGCCGTTTCATAGAAAACTGCTATTACTATATCTATTCGACCGAAAGGTCTGAAACTTTCACCAATTTACAACTGCACATGTGTTTAGCGTAATAGGTGGTGAGCACATCACCGCTATATGCTATTGAATGTATGTGCAGTCTTTAGCCCATTAGTCGCCTTTTACGACACCCAAGGGAAGAACCCTTTCTTTGTAGTATTCTTTTAGTGACCCGCTAAACTACACAGCTCTGTGTACGGTGTTCTACTATGTAGCTATTTAATCATGCTAAAGTTGGTCACTAGTACCAAGTTACAGCCCTAAACCGTGAAAAGTGGACAGAGGGAGGGAGAAGGGAGGTAGGAAGGCCTTTGCCCAGCAGTGGAACAAGCCAGGTAATAATAGCCTTATAGCTATTCGAGCCTCGATCAACATCTCCCTGCAGCCTTAACCACCGATAGCTTGGTTTTATCCCCACTGCTGGTGGCAGACTAATAAGAGAATCCCACTTCCTACTAATATTTTAAACGCGAAAGTTTGTAAGTATGGATGGATGTTTGTTACTCTTTCACGTAAAAACTACTGAATGGATTAAGATGAAATTTGGCATACAGATAGTTTATAACCTGGATTAACACATAAGATACTTTTTATCCAGATATGCCCACGGGAACGGGAACCACGCGGGTGAAACCGCGAGCGGCCGCTTGTTATATAATAAATGTGTCGCTGTCACAGCAGCCGCGTCTCTACACCCCGATTCTGTATCACCGGGCTTACAGTTCAAGTCTCGTGTTAAGTGAGTTTTAATAGGGCTTAGCACCCGAAGATAAAGCACCCGGAAACAATTCGTAGCCTTCTATCCGTCCAACGCGACTGTTATTAATTTAGTGTAATATAATAATATGAATTATATCTTATTTTCTTATGAGATTTACTAAATTATGAATTCTTTTTTTTTTTGTTTATTAAAATTATCTTGTAAACACCACAATAGGTTCATTGAATTTTTTTATTTATTTATAAAATCTGGCCGGCAACGTACCGATGTAACGACCGAATAACGACCGAGGAATCTCCCGATCTAGTTACTGGCCCTGAAAGTACAAGCTAAGCATGGGAGCGTTATGGTCATGTGATTTAACTATTAAGCTAATTTCTCTTGACTGTCGAGTCTCCCAACACTTCCAAGCTAGTACAAAGGCCTCTAATAGTACAAGCCTAGCATGGAACCGTGGTTGCCATATGACTTGACTTTATAAACTCAAAGATACCGAAACGTTGAAAAAATGTCTACCTCAGGTGGGAATCGAACCCCCGTCCTCCGCAATCCGGGCATCTGTAAGACCTGACGAAATTTTTTAACGCTTTGTATCAATATTGTAAAATATTTTCATTCAGATCTCTGAAGATCATAGAGATTAAAATTTGCTAAGACACTGTTGCTATAAAAACATAAAGTCAAAAGCGTTGAAAATTTTCTTTCGTCAGTTCTAACCTCGGCGGCGGAGTGGTCAACGCAGCCGCCCTGATCGCGGAGGATTCGGGTTCGCCTGAGGTAGACATTTTTTAACGTTTCGTAATATTTGACTTATTTGAGCGTTTTTTAACGCAAATAATCAAATATTATGAATATATAAACTCATTCCTTAAGACCGTGTTATTACTCAGTGCATGAATGGCCTCAAATAGTACAACATGGGAGCGCTGCGTTGCGACCAAGTGACTTAAAGTTCTCTCGACCGAGCAGTCTCCCAATCTCGTTCTAGGGATAGCGATTAAGTCAAAAAATCAAAGTATCGATTTTTCGGGACCAAATATTGATTTTCAGAATTGATTTGTAGTAATGAATCGATATTTCATCATAGAAAATCAGAATTAGATTTTTTCTGTTTCGTATTACCACAAAATTATTAACAGTTACTTAAATTTACTGAAACACATGTAAAAAAATAATAGTATTTCGCTTAATTGCTCAAAAACTTACGATATGGTTGTGTGTTTAGTTTTCTTCGCCCCTCCTTAATAAATAAAAGAAATTTAAAAAATATGTGTTTGTCATCTTTGAATTGTTGATATTGTAAATACAATGCGAAAAGAAAAGCGATTATACAAGCTTAGCATGGTAGCGTCTTGGCCATGTGACTTGACTAATAGAAGAGCACTTCTCTCGACCGAGGAGTCTCCCAATCTAGTGCACCAGCCGCATGAATAGAGCGCTGTAAACACGGCCGCTGTTTGCACGCCGACATATCCAATGTATTACGTGACGTCACCGCCGTCACAATGTGAAACAATGGTGACGTAGGGTTGGCACCTATTTGGTAAGCTCATACGCTAGAGATTCGTAGTGCATAATGCACTATTTGAAACCGTAGTTTTGAAGAAACAAAGTTTTTTATCGTGGTTCAACCTAAAATAGGTGTTAGATATATTGTATATGATGTTTCGATTGAGTTGCAGCGGCTGTGGTCTAAGGGCTGACTGTATGTGATGGTATAAATATGCCAGAATGAATAAACTATTTAAGAACGTAGCTATAAAAAAACAAAGATATCATCGTGGATTGACGCAAACTACTTAGTATAGGGGATTCTTATCTACATCTATCTATTCTACTTAGTATAATATATTTAATTAAATTTTAGACCTTTATTACTCTTTAGAATCTATTTGAAACCGTATGGGTGTGGTCACTTTGCCTCAGCAAAGGATAGAAAATTACATAGGTAAAATAAACGGGTCGGTACAACAGACAATGTCTTTAGTCATTATTCATTCGGATTCAGAAAATTTAAATGGCGGTAGGTCTGTCTACAGTGTGCTGATATTGTCCCACGGTACGGGACAGCCCAGACCTCATTATATGGTGTAAAATCAACCGCGGTTTATACGCGCTTGTAATTCTGACGGCAGGGTTTGCGTCGCGTTGGTTGAGATTTCGGTTTGTTCAGTTGGAAACTCATCACACGCATCGGGGCGTGAGTTTGTAAGATGATAATTAATCGGTTTAAATCTTAATAATCTCCTTGTCAACAGCCATCGGAGGCTGCTGTGTGTAATTAATCGGACGGACGAACGCTGACTGCAGCGTATATTCTGAACATTACCTCGCGTGGTTGGCTTGGGAGTCGGTTCCTTGTGATAACGTGGAGGAGGCGACTGCTTGCGATTTGGACAGCCTCTTGGAGTCGGCCGGCGTGGTAACGCTACCAGAGGCCAGGAGTCACACCAGGGCAGCTGGGCTGCGACCATCCTGTTCCTCCCTCGCCCCTGTCCTCTCCTAAGATTGCATGCAAGGCGGGTTAACCATCAAACCAGTTCGGTAAGTCCATAGAATAAGGTGTTATTTAAGTTAGTATTTCATTTTAGTTTATAAGTCTTAATTAAATAAAACATTACTTATTTAACTTGAAGCGAGGATTTACCTTATAAAATTAAACATACGTTTTTTTAAATAGTAAATTGTTATTATTAATTAAACTCGTAGTTCTTTACATTAATTTTAATTTATGATTTAAAATGCAACAGTCACCTTATACAATGGTGTAGGAGCCAACCCTGTAACATGGCTTGTCAATATTAAATCAAGGGATGTCATTTCCATACAATTCTTTTTAACTAGTGTTCGCCGATATACAATATCCTTGATATGACGTGTATTATTAACACGTTTGGAACCCAATGTGTAAAAAAGCTAGATGTGACAGGAAATGTGTTATGGTTGACTAATACGCTGATTCAACCCGTGAGTTTTGTGTTCTTTTGGTTATGACTTCAATAAAAGTTCGTGATAATTCCTCCTGTAAATGTGTATTTTTATTTAAAAACAAATAATGTATAATTGTCACCATTATACAACGGGCTGAATGTTGTCACGATAATTATAATGGGACGCGTAATTTTAAAAGTTTTTGTTGTTTTTAGTATCTGATATATTGAATGTGCGCAGGATAATTCCCAATTTAACGCAGCGTGTCTTTATGAGCATTCAAAACGATCAATCTTTTACTTTAGTATTTCATACATGTTACTCCTGTCTATAAAGGCTTGTAAAGGGAAGTATATTTTCGTTCAGGACTTTTCATATGGATTCAGTTTACAGCAAGCAAACCAAAATAACGACATCATGTTTGGATTTATTAAAAAAATAAATGCTACTACAGCGGTACTGTAGGACTATCTCGCATTGATTCATTAACAATTAACTTTGAATCGACCAGACAAACCGCACTGATTCAAAAAATGTACGATGCGACTATCGATAACAGCTAATGAATCGAATAAATCGTGCTGATTGGGCAATCAGAATGCGGCGTGCAGACTTGGAAGCAAATCACAATTCATTCTTGATCACCTTCAATTCGTTTTTTATTGCTTTTTGTGCGGTTTGCATTTATATGTCATTTTAAAGTTGGGAAAATATAAGCCTTGTCTTCGGTAAAATTTTCCTTGTTTGATAATAATTCATTGTTCATAAATGACAGATTTGTATATTACTACACTTATACTTTAAAGTAAAGGTTTTACTAAGACCTTACGCGAGATTCTTGAGAGAATTTTAAAAGTTATTTCACACTTGTGTTAATCAAAATGCTAACGTGCATATCCACGCACGGTTAAAATCTAACACTTCACAATGTATTCCACATATTAAACTATATACGGCAAAACACCTTCAAAAACCAAAACAATACTGCTAACAAATATGTTTCATTACTTTAGGTAGAAATTAAACTGCTTGTAGAAAAGAGAAACCGTAGAGCGTCTGTAGCGCATCCGTAACGAAAACGTAGCGAGACCGTAGCGTGATCAAAGCGCGAAGGACCAACCGTAGCCTCACGCTCACGCCTTGTCGGTACGTTATGTTGTCGCCCAATAACTCGCACAATAATCAATAGATCACAGAATAACTCCATAATCATGGCGCATGCAACTGCACCGAAACATTGAGGATAACAAAAAACATAGTAAAATTCCAGTTTTTTCCTAAAAGATTGCAATAATATGTTGTTAATATTCTTTTTATGTTTTAACCACCACGGTGGCCTAGTGATCAAGCGCTCGGTTCGATATCGGAAGGCCCCAATTCTTAGGTATCCCATGAGATATGCATCGAAAAACCTAAAAACGGGCTAATTGTATAACTTCAACATCTATCGCAAACGCTTTCATGTAGAAGTACATTGCTTCGCTAGTTTGCATAATTATACAACACTATTTTTAAAATTATCTATATTTGACAATTAGCAATCAGCTTCTATCAGACTAGAATAGTAGATGATAGCTATCATCCACTTTATGCAAAGAAAATATTTACTATTATCTGATTTTCCACGACATTATTTAACAAAAAAAATCATTTAGAGACTTTATTACGTTCACGTAATGTAATAATAAAAGGCCCGCCTAATTCACCGACACATTTAAGAAGGGCTTATTATATTCTTATGTCTGCGAAGTGCTTTCGTCGTGATGAAACAAAGTGAAATCCTAGTTAACTTCGTCGGGATTGGATCGGTGCGACCAATCGCGTCCCGCTATTGATAGCAGCCATCAGTCTCGCCGTCTGATTAGATCAAATGCAGTCGATATACATTTGGCTGCACAGTGCTAACCGGAGAGAGAAATACGAATATATCTAAGTATATAAAAAGGCAGTGACAAAAACCGCCGGGCGCGCATGAAAAGATTGATGGATTTAAATGAAGCGAAAGAAGTGTGCAAAGACCGTCGCAGATGGCGATCCATAGTCTCTGTCTATCGGCGTGAGTTTATGACACGACAAGTATACGAGTATGTCTATACTAATATTATAAAGAGGAAACATTTGATGGTTTGTTTGTATTGAATTATGTAGCGTTAATTCTGCTAACTTTAACAAATTTAAGTTCATCAAAAGAAGCGATAATGCATGTACTTACGAAACACGTTTATACCGGCTTTTCTAAATTGGCCATTGTAAAATCATACATAATTACATCCGTGTTTCTTACCACATTTTTAAACCGCTAAGATCTATTTGACCATTCAGTATGCTTCGGACGATATGACGCTGGTTGTACCCGCTCAATAGAAGAGAGAAGCTGAGCAATGGCATTATTTACGACATTGTTTGAACTTTTACCTTACAAATTTTGTAAGGTAAAGTTGTATTCCCACTTTCATTTGCTTTAGGATATTGACAATCGACCATTTTTAAGATAGAATCCCATTTGAATAGTTGAACTGCATTGAAATAGTACAGTGTGTTATGTAAATTATTAATAGTTTTTTTGATTACTCTAAAATATTACCTTGCCATTGCCACGTTTGTTTCTTTCTCCGCAAAGCAGAGTTGTCTAAAAATATTTTTTAAACAAATAAGTCCACTTTTATACATACTTTTCAGTTAAATAACATTAAACGTTTAACAAGATCAGTTCAAATAAATGGTTGTGTTCGAATGAATTAGAAGGTAAATGAATAGATGAATACGGTTGTGTGACTAAAGCCAGAAATGTTTTACATATTCACTACTTTCTATTCATACACTGTACCAGCCACTCACCGCCTTTTCACCAATATCCGTCTATGAGGGTCCTCCAGAACAAAAGGTCGTATCTCGGTAGCGATACTGAAGGACTTATGCTTTTTCCACGAATCGCTGAAACTTATTAACGGCCCTGTATAACTGTTAGGCAACTCGTTACAGGACGATAAATAACGGGGGGTGTATCCCGGATATTGATGTATCGAACCTCCTTTGATGAAACCCGCTTTAAAATCGGGAATGTTTAAGGTGAAACATTTGACAGATTCTTTGGTTTTGAAAGACGTTTTAATGGATTTCAGGATTCGCCGGAGAAAATGGTGATTTTAAAATTATGCATCGTTTCTGTTTTATATGTTTTATATGTTTTATAAGAATACCGAATTGCTTTAACATTTGTGAATATAAGACTCAAATTCCCTGAGTTTCCTGGTGACTAATTAGTTTTATAAGGTGGCGCTCCATAATATTTGAAACAAATTGTACTTTCTTAAAATTCATTTGAAAAGAGAAAATTTCCAATCATCAGAGAAAACACTCCCATTTTATATACTAACTTGGTGCTTGTCGTTATGAATGAATTAATGACCTCTCATCCCTGATTGAGTATTATGCTTTCAGTGTGAAAAGAGGAACGGATGGAACCACACATAACCTTGACTCCCTTCTGGGGGTAGGGTTATCAAAAGGTGGATTCACTGGAAAAAAAAGTGCAGCACATTCTGCCAGGCAGGTTATGGTCCCAAGCCATCTCCGTGGCAAAGAAGGGGTCGCAATAGGGTGTAGTGGGTTGGCCTACCCTTTCCCCAGCGCGCTTCTAGAGTCCCACAGAAGTCAGGGTCCCCTAGCGCCGATGTATGCCTAAGAATATTTTAACAACACTACGACCTAATTCTATGAAGAATGTTTCTAAACAAATTTTGACATTATCCGTGTCGCGTAATGTTAAAAAACACTACCAACCCCTCTCTTCCCTTGGGTGTCGTAAAAGGCGACTAACGGACTAAAGACTGCACACACATCCAACTGCATAGAGCGGCGATGGGCTCAGCACCTGTCACGCTGAGCACATGTGCAGTCGCTATTTGGTGAAAAGTGGACTATGGCAGAGGACTGCTTTTGCGGTCCTCATTGCCTTGTCTCTGACTAACCCTTCGAGGATAATAGTCGTGATTATATGTACGTATTTATGTATGTCATTGACATTTATTTAAGCAAATATCTTGTGTCACTCAGATTTTTACGGTTTTTGTTAAAGAAAGACATTGTTAGATGTTTTCTCGTGAACCTTTCTAAAGAAAAAGTAAAAATACGAGTGACATTACATAATTTGCACAAAGATTTGTCAATCATTTGTTTACAAACATTCCTTATCTAATTTGGCCGTAGCATAGTGTTAGGAGAAAGCAAAAAATAATAACGGGCGTGGAGTTCTATTCGCATTGATGTTCGATCTGTGGATACCCGTATTAGCCCCCCCGCACAACGGCTCGAACTCTCCATTCAATCTTTGGCGGATTGCTTTATTTTTCTCCTTGATTGGAATTAATCGTATTGGATTTATTTGCTTGCGGGTTTAATCAGCGGGGATGTTTTGTTTTCGCCTGTTTCACTTGGAATTTAAAACTGAAAAATATCGTTGAATTGTTAACGTGATTTCAATGTAAAAGAGCTTTTGAAAATATGTAAGCTTTTCAACTATTTTTGTATGATACTGAGTCGGCATATACCGCGAGAATAACGCGCGCTCCCAACCCTGAAACTTTAGCTCTTATGCCTTTCTGCCTTATAATTTCACTAGATCTAGCACCCTTCGAACCGGAACGCAGCATGTAAAAAACAATGTTGTTTTTCGGCAAAAATAGGTATTAGAAAGGAAATCTAGTCCGTTTCTGTTAAGAATAAAAATTAAAACCATGAAGAGTTTGAAACTTACTTAGTTAAAAAAACATTTTCTGTCCATAGTCTGATATCTACGAGTAGGTATATAATAGGAAAACCATTTCTTTCTTCTGTTTTGTGAGTGAACCCTTTCACGACTTTTATAATAACAGCAGCAAAGAAAAGCTTCAATCTTGGAGGCTCATTTGAGTTTGAGGGTTAAAAATATACTGAACGTCACAACTCCACAAAACGGATCATCGTTATAATATAAATCTCGTTATAACGGCATCGCTATTAAGCTAACTCTGCGCAGTCAGCGTTTTCATTTAGCTCGTCAAACTACCTCAAAACGTCAAAATGTTGGTAATATTTGAAAGTTGATTGGAGAATTTTGACAGTTTCGTACAGCCTGAAGTGCTGTTGTGTGTAAAAACATGGCGGACGCATTACATTAATAGACAATTAATGTCGTCCCATAATTTGGTAATACTGGCGGCCATGCATGTCCCTTGGGTGACGTTAGGGTTATAACGTAGTTCATAATGCTGTCCTGTAATCAATTCTTTCACTTGGAACAAGAGGGAGTACTAATAAGTGCAAGTAGGTTTTTGTAGCGATGATTTTTTGTTTGTACATTATTATGTATTTTGTATTGATGTTGATGCTTATTTTGAGTAAGTTAATTGTGTTTAGAACTTAATACCTCACTGATGAATAAACAAAAATTCCAATCCAAAAAAAAAAAAATTACTTAAAAATTCCAATGTAATAAAATTTGTAACTTTATTTTTACAACTGAATTCTTAATCATAATTCACATACTATCTACTAAACTACTTATTAATAAAAATATTATGTTCTAAAAAATCTTGGTAATCATTATTTCAATAGACATCTCTCAATGGGCCAGTATGACTGTATTTTTTGCTCAAATGTGAATTAAATAAATTATCAAATTGTCAAAAAATAAGAGTCATAGAGCCTTTAATTTTTCTATAAAATTGGGTAGTCATACACCTTAATCATACAAACCCAACTATACGTATATTCCTACTATAAAAGCTAACCGGGGCATTAAACGTGTTAACAAAAGACGCATTTACGACTCTGTAAGTGCAAACCCGTGTATTCCTGACAAAAAGGCGCCATTCGGCCGCGTCGGGTTTATAGGCATGCGTGCGACTTTTTAGGGAATATGACGTGTCATTCCGCCGAGGTAAATAAGACATACCTCATTGCCTTCTCGTGCCTTATTCTCAAATTTATTCGGTACGAAAAGATATCGACTGTACGTCTTGTCACTGTCAAGTGTATGGATTCAGAAAGGGACAAAGCATAGATTCTGTACAGACGTTGTGTTAAAATCTTTTGGTAATAAGGGCAGTTGTGACATTTTACGTGTTGTAGGGCGAAAAGTTTTGGGTGTTTGTTTATGGACTTTTAACGTGGATAGAGGGTCCGTTGTCTCGCGGGAACCCCGATTTTTTGCAAAATCTTTTTCGAAATACATATAATACTGATGGCACATCGCCTTGGATATTCGGATAAAAATATTGGAATCAGGGTTACAAATTCTCCCATTTTAATTATCGAGCTTATATCTGTCTCTTTTACCAAATCATTAAAATTTATTTGCTAGTTATCGAAGTTCATTAAATATAAATAGATATACTCGTATGTCCATTAATTTACAACTGATTCGGATAGCCGAGCTTTCCAAAGAGGACCTAAAGCCTACAACTCCTCGTTAAGTGGGAGTGAACAGACATCTGTCACCTCATTTTGTCCTGTCGCTTCTGATAGTCAGTAAAAACAAAAAGGTACCGTTTATTTCTGTCAGAATGTAAGTATTAAATTTCACCACATTCGCTGTGACTTTATCATTTCTAAGGAACACATCGTCTTCGTCACGTTTCATTCGAGCACGCAACCGACACTGTGCTGCAGAACGTCGCACGTAACATCATAAACACTGCTATCCCGACACAAAATCAAACAGCTGAAAAACCGGTCGTGTTTTGCAGCCACGTTCGCTATAAATTCCCACGTGTCAGGAGGCCGGCGTCACGTAGACCCATAGCGAGGTTAAATGGGTGTCCATACAGCGGGTACGTCGGTACAAATAACTGCTGGGAATTGGCTCATGTGGTGTTTGTGCTTTACGACTTAATATAAAGTAGCTTTTCGGGAATTCGGCGCTCGGTACGTGACGCCCGTCGCGCTCATGCAGTTATGATGAATACGTTTAATGTCCGCGCATGTTTGCGTAATCGTATAACTTGGTGTGCCACTCGATTCATAAATATTTATTTATTCCGTCGTCTGTATAGGAAAATATTGCGGTAAAGCATTTTACCGCTAACTGCTAAAAAGACTATTCGAAAATAAATAGATTCTACACTAGTATTTTAAAGAGGCAAAATCGTTTTATACATTTAAAAGTATCGCGTTCCATTATAAACAAAGTATTTAAGCAAGGTTACACGTTAACTACTTATTAAAGGCATTCCATTGGTACCTCTTTACCCGACGTTTTGACCGAATTGCACCGGCCGTGGTCACGGGCTGACACCGTCAATCAGCCTGTCAAAAAGGTATGCGTGGTAGTGGATGCCTTTACCTTTTATTATATTTTAATATTTTGTTTGTTATGTACTTTTGAGTTAAGGGTGACATTGATTATTGCTTAAGGGGATCCTGCACGAAATTGTGAAAATATATGTATTCTTAAGTCACTTGCACTATGCGCTGAATTATAGTTAAATATATTAAAAAAACTTATGTAAGTTAGCCTGATCAATGCACAAAGTCATGGCCTTGATGAAATTTGAAACAAATTCTTTAAACAATAACAAACAATACATAAATCTAATGACTCCTAAAAACATTCTTACAAGCGCGTGATGTCAATGTTGTACAAATGTCAATGTTTTGTACATACATTTTGCAGAATAAAAATTGCTCTAATTAAATTAATAGGTCTGAAACTTCAAAGCAGAATTGTTCTAATTATAAATATCAATATGATTGATTATGCTTTGAAGTTCATTAAGAGCTAATGTCAGTTTTTGCGATCACGCGGCACCCCCTTATGTAGCTGCTAAAAGGTGTAGGTGGGTGCGGACATATACCGAGATCGCGACATATCTCACCACGAGTGCCCTATGCAGTATGGTGGGTGTAAAATTGGTATTCGTGGGTAGCTCGAGCTAGAAGACAGTTTTATTGTTGAATTGGTGGCGATCTAGTACAACACAGCTTGGGATGAAAAACACTGCTATAATACAAAATAAATAAATAAGAACCATAGATATAAATTATGAACAAATAACTTAAATTAATCCCGGATGACAACAACTTCCGTCAACGAGTCCATTCAATCGAATGCTGACAAAAAAAAGACAATCGCGTTCAACGCATAGAAGATAAAAAAATAGAAGGTTAAGTATAGGGTACTCTTAACCTGTCACAGAACGATTTCGATCTGGTACATCACGTAAGTTTCATCTAACACTGCATACTGCACTCACAATATCTACGAAAGGACTGAACTCTAAAACAGCTAAGAATGGCCCAATAACTTTGTATAAACCACCTCCATTACCAGCTCCTACATCCACAACAGCGCCGTATATCTTTGTACAGTTCGCATTAAGAACTCGTCGAATAAATCAGGGTTGTCTAATTTATCGGCGCGAGAGAATTTCCTTAGCGGGGAAATCGTATAAATTGATGGATCCCGCGAATTCCTGACTGGAGACCACTGAGCCGTGGATTTAAATGAATTTTTTGGTGACGCAGTCGTTTCTAATTTGCCTCTTACCGTTGCCAACGTTGTAAATGGAGTTTCTTTTGTATTAATAGCTTGGCTTACGAATGTGGTACATAGACTACTGTCCAGCTAGGCACCAAGTACAAGATGACCCAGGGGTTGTGATCATCATTATCATCATTAATCCAATGTCCCATCAATTGTAGCTATGACTTAATTTGTGAATGATGAAGACTTTTTCCTGTCAGTGGATAGTTTATAAACTATTTACTGTACTACGTACATACTAGATATGGCAGTTCCAATTACTAGAAACATTGTTCATACGGCGTTCGATCGATCGACGACCGATAACCGCTGGCATTGAAAAGTTTTCGAATGCAGCATTCTATATGTGGTTGAGCTCAAACTGTGGCTTCAGACATAATCCGACTTGAATTTAATTAACCAATCTATAACTACTACAATTGCGCGTGTACTCCTGTTACATTTCGCAACCACTAGTCTATTGATTAATACGAACTAGGAACTACGAATTATGGAGTGGCATATGCTTATTCAATGAGATATGTTCCGTCGTTGGGATGTTGATGATGGGTTCCATGGCGGTGGCGACTGCGTCTCTTAAAGTGATGTTGTATATTTACTGTGACTACATTGTGACTAACTTGTTATCTAAACCTTACAAGACTATTTATACAATAATAACTACGTAGATGTTGGAGGGATGATGCCGTGTCATATCTTTATCGGATCTACACGCGTTTAGGAATGCGCTTACAAACTCTTTAACCAATACGTGAGGATAATAAATTATGTGGCGACGCAGGCCGCCACAGTACTCCCCCTCTAGAAAAAGGAATGAAAAAATACCTTAATGTCCTTAGCTTGGAGATGCCAGTGGTGCTCTAATCCACGTTAAGTCGTGATGAGCGTGCTCAAGTCTTCGTTGACAATACGAGCGTTCTCCAGTCTACGGTGAGTCGAGACGAGCGTCTGCTACCACGTCTGCGGTGAGCCGAGACGTGTGGAGAAGTGCGACGGTCCTTTTTGGCCGTCGAGTGATGCCGAGGAACCAGGACCGTTGCTGCTATGGGACCTTGAGGCTGGCTGACTTGCTGAATGCTGCTAAGAGAGCTGTTTCCTTGTATTCTACGATTTATGAACAAAATACTTATCATCTTATAAGTACCTTTTAAAAAAACGACCGATTACACGTATAATTATAAAAGAAACTTGATTTTTCTTTAAAATGTAAGTATAAAATTCCTCTCAACATCCTAATATTTTTACTTATATTTTTTTCATCACGTTATACCAAGATTATATTATATACACAATTAAATTTTAAATGACATACTTTAAATTACGCTTATTCTTACAATAGACACATTAATAAATTGAACTATTAGACTTAATAATCAGAAATAATAATAAAAAATTAAAATTAGAATTGACTAAGATTACATAGATATAAGACATGTTGCATTCAATATATAAGGAAATACGTACCTTTCCAAAAAAATTAAATTATAATTGACTAAAATCTTATTGTTACATTAGTTACCCTAACATGGTTCATTTTTGTGCTTATTTATTCTACTGCAACATCTTATTGCACAATCAAAATATTTTGAACTTGTTAAATATCTTCATTTTGAGTATATACTTCATAAAAGCTTCTTAATCATCCTCAAACTGGCGTTTTCCTTGGCTGTTTTTCAGATAACCGAAGAAATCAATTTGCACTGGAGGTAGCTAGTAGCATTTAAGTAAATTACTCTTTATCCGCAATTGTCATATAAATTATAATAATAAAACAATCGACTGGTAAAATATTGTTTTTAAATATCTCTTCCCGTAAGTATAGATAACATACCTCAAACCACTTTGTCAGTCGGTAAAAGTGAGGCGGTTAAACGGGTGAATACTCGTTATATACATTTATGCTATTTTCCTTTGGATTCTATTTATTTATTTCTATAGAAAAATCCACAACTAGTACAAATTTCTTTCCATATAGTAGCATAGTCATTAATGCCGTGATCTTGACCTCGTGCAAGCGTAGAGCAAAAAGCGAAAAGTGCTGCGTCGGAAATTCTTGAGCGTTCGCTGCGCGCCGCACAATTTATAACATAATGTGTACAGTTATAAAATCGTTAGTATATTCTATTTCGCATTGTTTTTCTGGGTACCTACCTTATTTCTTTGCCTTGGTCGATGAAATGTTCTTGATACGATGTGCCGGAAAGGAAGCCAAAGTTGTGAGTTGTAAGAGCCAAGAATCATGTTAAATGACGCAGTCGCAGCTTCGTGTGGCTCGGTGTAGTGAAAATCTTGTTGTGTTCGTCGCTGAATAGAATGTTGCTGCCATGGTTGATGTAAATATTCCTAATGACTCAAGTGTTCTTTTCGGGGTACTCCGTTGGAAGGTTGCTTGTTGCTTGAGCGGGGTCACCAGTGTTCCGTCGGGCGTAATATGGGATGTTGATGATGGGTTCCATGGCGATAGTAAATAACGACTGCATCTCTTAAAGTGATGTTGTATATTTACTGTGACAACATTGTGACTAACTTGTTATCTAAACCTTACAAGACTATTTATACAATAATAACTACGTAGATGTTGGAGGGATGATGCCGTGTCATATCTTTATCGGATCTACACGCGTTTAGAAATGCGCTTACAAACTCTTTAACCAATACGTGAGGATAATAAATTATGTGGCGACGCAGGCCGCCACAATATAAAGTTAATTAATTTGTTCATGCTTACACCAATTATCTAGCCCAAGATAACCTTCTTTTGAAACTCGTTCATATGGTAAGACATCGGATGAATATTCATAAACAGAAAAACACCCAGACTTGAAATCAATTTAGAAAAACTCGTTTTCTCTTAATTGACCCGACCGGGAGTTGAACCCGGGACCTCAAAGCCGGCATACTAACCACTCGACCACGAAGGTCGTCGATTGGATCAGAAGTGAAATAATCCGTAGAAGAACTTTATAAGCCACCTGATCAGTAACTAAAAATGGTGGAGGCTTTCGATGGTTTCTAGTTCCCCTACAACTGATCATGTTCAGCAACAAACATCTGAAATTATGGTAATTAGAATTGTATCATCATCATCTACCTTTCCCAATCTCATCATTATCATCATCATCAGCCTATACTCGTCCACTGCTGGACATAGGCCTCTCCAAGAACACGCTACTGAGCACGATCCGCGGCCACTCTCATCCAGCTCTTGCCAGCCACCTTGCGAAGATCGTCGCTCCACCTTGTCTGAGGGCGTCCTACGCTACGCTTGCCGATACGCGGTCTCCACTCCAGAACTCGTCTACCCCAACGGTCATCGGTTTTGCGACTGATATGGCCGGCCCACTGCCACTTCAGCTTGCTAATCCGGTGGGCTATTTCGATTACCTTAGTTCTCTGCTGAATCACCTCGTTTCGAATCCGATTCCTCAGAGAAACACCAAGCATAGCCCTTTCCATAGCCCACTGAGCGACTTTAAACTTGTGAACCAGCCCTACCGTCAGTGTCCACGTTTCGGCTCCGTATGTCATGACGCACTGATTGAAAACTTACGTCTTTAGACATTGCGGAATTGGTGACGTAAGACCCGACGTAGTTTCCCATATGCAGCCCAGCCCAGCTGTATCGTTCTGTTGGCCTCTTTCTCGAAGTTGTTTCTTTCTACCCATCTGTAAAATTTGTCCGAGATAGACGTATTCTTTAACAACTTCGAGAGCACTGCCTTGTATTGCAATCGGTTCCGGGACGACACGTTCGTTGAACATAACCTTGGTTTTGTCCAAGTTCATCTGCAGACCGATGCGTCAAGAATAATCAGCTAGGCCGTTCAGCATGTGTTGTAGCTCCTGCAACGTTTCGGCCATGATGACGATGTCGTCTGCAAATCGCAAGTGTGAGATGTATTCGCCGTTGATGTTGATGCCATGTAATTTCCAGTCCAGCGTTTTAAACATATCTTCTAAGGCATTTGTGAACAGTTTTGGGGATATCACATCCCTGTCTCACACCTCGATGTAGGTGGATATGTTTTGTCTGCTGGTTCTGTACTTGGACGGCCATGGTGGCGGCATTGTAGAGACACCTCAACACTTGGATATATCTCCAATCGACTTGGCATCGTTGCAGGGATTTAAGAACAGCCCAGGTCTCGATAGAGTCAAATGCCTTCTCATAGTCCACAAATGCAAGGCACAGGGGCCGATTACACTCTTTGGACCTTCTGTATAATCTGCCGCACTGTCAAAATGTGGTCTATGGTGCCGTATCCTCCTCGAAACCCGGCCTGCTCCGGGGGCTGAAATTCGTCGAGTCCTCGCCCAAGGCGGTTTGTGATGACTCTTGAAAACAGCTTGTAGACGTGGATCAGGAGCGAAATGGGTCGGTAGTTCTTCAGAAGGGTTTTGTCTCCTTTTTTGAAGAATAACACGACGAGAATCCTACTCCACGCCTCCGGAGTTCTCCTATCAAAGAGAACGGTGTTAAAGATATATTGGAGCTCCTTTAACATAGGTTTACCGCCTGCTTTCAGGAGCTCTGATGTAACACCGTCTGCACCTGGGGCTTTTCCGTTTTTAAGCTGTCCAAGAGCCAACTCAACTTCGCCTAGGCTAATTTCTGGCAAGTCTTCGGTAAAGTGGCGGGTCAACGTGGCTCTAGTTTCCTCATTTTTGGGATCAGGTTGAGATGCATGCGAGGCGAATAGCTGGCTATAGAAGTTTTCTATTTCCGAAAGGACGTCTGGCTTTGAAGCAACGACTGCTCCGCTGGCCGTAGTCAACTTCGTCAGGTGGCTTCTACCAAGAGACTGGACAAACACTTTAGACCCCCGATTCTGCTCAATTACTCGTTTAATCGAGCGGGTATTGGAGCATCGGAGGTCATATCGCACCATTTTGCCAATCTTCTTGTTGAGGGCCCGTTGGTCGGACGAAGTGACAGGTGGGTCTTCGCACCGTCTCTTCATAAGCCTGAGCGTTCTTCCGAAAACGCTTTTAACGTTTTACGCTGAACTTCGCAAAATCTCAAACCTTCCTCCCTGAGGATTTCAGACACGTTTTCGAGAGCCTGGTCAACGTCAACAGCATTTCTGGTTTCCACGGCAGCGAATCGGTTCTCGAGGTTTGACTGGAACGTTTCAGATCCCATAATGGTTTGGAGCAGATTAGGACGGAGCCTGGACTTCATCAAGCGAACGCGTTCAAGCTTAAAGTTGATATTCAGAGAGCCTCGTACAAGTCGGTGGTCACTGCCGGTATTGAACCTGTTGATCACTGAGACGTCTCTGAATATGTGCTTCTTATCCGCCATGATGAAGTCGATCTCATTTTTTGTCATAGTATCGGGACTCACTCACTTCCGTTGGGGTTGTTTCTTGAAGAACGAATTCATCAAGAAAAGTCCCTTCCGCTCGAGGAAGTTGACAAGCATCTGCCCCCTATAATTCCTGCTGCCAAAACCATAAGATCCTACTACCGATTCGTCGCGATTCTGTACTCCCACTTTAGCGTTGAAGTCCCTCATGACAACATTATAGTGGGCCTTGGTGGTGAAGTGTAAGGCCTTGGATATGTCTTCAAACATATCATCCACTTCTTTGTCCGAGTGTGTTGAGGTCGGTGCGTAAACCTGCACAACCTTGAGGCAATACCTCTCGGTTAGTTTAATTACGAGGTACGCAACCCTGCTTGACACACTCGACACTTCCACAACGTTGTCACAGAGGGCTTTATTTACCAGGAATCCTACGCCACCTTGGGATAGCTGGTCTCCCTCTCGGAAGTACATGAGGTGACCCGATCTAAGGGTTACAGTGTCCTCCCCCTCTCTTCGGACTTCACATAACCCAAGGACATGCCACCTAATCCTCCCGAGTTCCTCTTCGAGTTGCGCCAGGTGCTCGTCTAGCCGTAGCGTGCGTCCGTTATACGTCGCCAGGGTCAGTTGTTTATGGCGGCCTTTTGTAACCCGGGGATTCTTCGCACCCTATCCTGCCGTTACCGTGACCGCCGCCGTGATCAGGAATAGCAGGGCGGCCGGGAACTGGGGGTCGTGGTCTTTTTTGTGTCGCCATGGAGGGTTTGCCCTTAATTACCACGCTGGGCATGCGGGTTGGCAATCGCAGTGCGTATCTTATCGCACCGGTGTCGCTGCTGCCCGACTCCAGTCTGTGCACTTATTAAGCTACGCATGGGCTGTGATGGTTAACCCGCCATCGATCGGTCGCCAGAGCCTCGTTCGTTATTCGGCAGGATGCACCACGAGCAGGAGAGGTTGACTTGGGCTCCGATTGGTCTAAGATAGAACCCCGTTACACCCCAATCCCAATCTACTGCTAGACAAAGGCCAGTGGTACAGTAATTGAAAATCCATAGATTTGAAAATGCAAGCTCTAAGGCATTGCAGTGCTATTGCAGAATATATTTTTGATGGTATCAAATGTCACTGTTGCTATCGGGGTCACGAAGCTCAACCCGATGTCGGCTAAATAATTTCCAATACTCTACTTTGTAGTGAATATGATTTGCAAAGGCAGTGACAGTATCTCTTTAGTTCAATAAAAAATATCTACCCAAAGATATCTCAAAGGAGATCAGAGTCTCTGTAGAAATAAAGCAAATAAGCTTTTACATTTAAGGATTTACTCTAAGGAATAAATTTGACAATTGACACAGAAAAGAATAGAATAAAACATTATTTCATTACTTATATTGCTATTGCTAGGTTACATCGTAAGTATAAAAAGTTATTTCAATTAACTTTAGTTAAATTCAGGAATTATAAATTTTGTTACTTTTCCACAGTTTTGTAAACTTATAGTAGGAGGGAGGACTTACAAATATTTTTATTAGACTCATAGATAAACGTTTTAATTCACGATTTGCGGAATTAATTAATATAAAATTATTTATATTTAAATATAAATATTTCGATTTGTTAAAGATTTAATTATTTATATCTTTATCAAATCGAAAAGTTTAACCATCAGCGTTCCAATATATACGGGTTTATATTTTATACTCATCATATTATATAACCTGGCAAACACTAAAATTTATTAATTGTTTGTCTGGAACTAATACGTTGAGCGGTAACAATAATTTGAAGCGGCCTAGCCCGGATTTACCCAATTAACGTTCAAGATAATTGATTTTGGGGTAAGACCTCGATTTGGGAACTGTATTACATTTCGGATAATATGTAAGTAAATCAACAATTACTTTCATGAATTTTAAAAATATTAAATGTTCAGTGTAAACTTTAAAATTTTCGTCCAGAACAGACGTCATTTTTTTTTTTTATTTGTTCATTGGATGTTCTTCATTGATCTGCTAGTGTGTTTTACCTCAAATATTAATAACAATTTTGTCAACAAAACCGAATTCTTCTGTTTTAATGTTATTGTTTATACAATGTAAACGCAAATTTTGTTGTGAACAAATTACAAATTGAAAAAGACAGTGTCGAAAAAAGTACACGAGCAGGATTCGAACCCGCACCTTTCTGGCAATCCGGACCAGGGGCTCTTTCCAGTTGACCTATCGTGGAACTTATCCTGCCCGCCTAAATTAGTATTTCAACTTGTAATTTGTTCGCAACAAAATTTGCGTTAAATTATATACACAATAACATTATATCATAGCTTGCCTATTTCTTAGCTGACCTTTAAAGTTTGTAAAGATATTTAGATCTGATGTTGATAACGTGTTTGTTGACATTGAATGGACACTTTTGGCTTACAAAGTAAAAAATAAAGATGGTGTTGATTAATTTCGGCGGGCTGGATAGGTTCCACAGTAGCTCTTATGTTTTGGTTTTTATTTGTTCGTCATAAGCCTTTAAACGTCTCACTGCTGGGCATAAGCCTTCCTACATTTGCAATACTACGTGGCGCTGGCTCAATGGTTTATAAGACACAACTCTTGTTTGCCGTAACTGAGTGAGCATACAGTAAGATTGCCACCCAGTTGGCTTAACTGGGTGGCAATCTTACTGTATGCTCACTCAGTTACGGCAAACAAGAGTTGTGTCTTCTCGTCTAGGTAAAATCCAACCACCCAAATATTTTTTTACAACTTAAACATAAAATCACGACTATTATCCCCGAAGGATTGGTCAGAGACGAGATAATGAGGACCGCAAAAGCAGTCCCCTGTCATAGATCACTTTTCACCAAATATGGATTGCACATGTGTTCAGTTTGACAGGTGGTGAGCTCATCGCTGCATTATGCTGTTAAATGTATGTGCAGTCTTTAGTCCGTCAGTCGCCTTTTACGACACCCAAGGGAAGAGAAGGGGTGGTAGTATTCTTTCACCGCTACGCGACATGGTTTACGATACTGTTTAGCTCAAGAATATTTTTTTTAGATTCTTTTACTATTTAACAACTGAAAAGAGTCGTGTTGGTTGTGTGCCGATGGACTGACGCTGGAGGGCTTGAAGGTGCAGACGAAGAAACAAAAATACTATTTTGTATTTTACTTTTGAATTTAATAGGCACACTTTATGAACACAACATTCTTCTAAATTACGACAAACAGAGTCATCCAAATAATTGCTTTCAATTTATCACCAAACTTTAATATCCTAATCAAATATGAATCCAGATGTCTCTGTATTGTTCCAACATTTCTTCGAGCTAATACAATCCGTATATTCCACGCCTCACCCGAAGTAAATATTCTAGATTGCGCCACTATGTGGATGGCCGTCTAGTATTTTATTCCTTAGACATTGGAGACGGTCCGGATCGGTGTGGAATAGAAATTGTTCATTTTCGAATAATCGAACGTCGCCGCGCGGAGTAATAGTGGCGCTGTTTGCGAACGGCAGGCGGAAAATTCTAGATGTTTCTTTATCTTTATCGGGAAATAATATTTTATACGCTGTAGGTATTCACGCTGATGTTGTGGGGTATAGATCCATAATATTATCATCTGGATCGTTTGTGCTGATGGGGGTTCCACAGGGATCAATACTGGTACCATTATTATTCTTAATTTATATGTTAAAAATGTTAAAATTTATATGTCTAATTTAATTAAAGTTAATTTAATGTTACGAATATGGAGTTTTAACACACAGCTGTCTTCAACACGAATTGAAATGAGAAATAGTTTTTATGACATAGACAACGATGTGCTAAATTAGAGCAAATAAAACAAAATGTATTAAAATTACTCTCCCAAACAATATTAACATTATTATATTAGTACTAGCGGCCCGCCCGCGACTTCGTCTGCCCGTTCGTGAACACCCTGTATCCCGTGACTTTTCTTTCAAACAAACCTTGTCCTGAAAACTGCGAACAAAAGAAAAAATAATCCGCCAAATCGGTCGAGCCGTTCTGAAGTGATGCGCTTATAAACATTTCGGCAATTGATTTTTATTAATATATTAGGTAATCCGTTTATTAATCGTTTAGTTTTAGTTTCATGTAAAACAGGGGTTCTATTACGCTGGTTAAAATAATTACATACATATAATCACGACTATTATCCCCGAAGGGTTAGATCAGATACTGGTCAATGAGGACAGCAAAAACAGTCCTCTACCATAGTCCACTTTTCACCAAATAGCGACAGCACATGTGCTCAACGTGACAGGTGGTGAGCTCATCGCCGCTCTAAGCTGATGCGCAGCAGCGTTTATGTGAAGTCTTTAGTCCATTAGTCGCCTTTTACGACCCAAGTGAAGAGAGGGGGTATTCTTTCACCGCTACGCGACACTGTTGGTTATCAAATATGTTTTTGAAATATAATTTATTTTAACTTAAATAACGTTTTACTATAAAAATAGATTAGTACGTTATTTACGATTAGGGACGGATAAGACTGCTTAAAGGACATCAGGCAAATTCCTTTGACAATAGACCCAAAAATGTATATCATTTATGTTTGTACCACAATGTAGGTATGTAAAATGTATGACGACCTCCTTGGTCGAGTGGTTTGTACACCGGTTTTCATGGTGTCGCCATCTCTGAGGTCCCGGGTTCGATCCCCGGTCGGGTCAATTTAGAGAAAAACTGTTTTTCTAAATAGATTTCGGGTCTGGGTGTTTTTTCTATGTTTATGTATATTTATCCGTTATCTTACCATATAAACGAGTTTCACAAGAATACTCACCTTGGTCTAGATAATTGGTGTGAGCGTAAACAAAAATTTAAAAAAAAAAAAAAAAAAAAAAAAAATAGTGGATCGTGGAAACTATTCAGAGTTTAATAAAGATTTTTATTAGAAGAGATATTCACGTTTGAAATATTTTTCTTTGTTAACACTGACACTAGTATAGCAACACTTGTAACTCAAACTAAACGTTTTGATATGTGCTATATAAACATAGTGTTCTCGAAAAATGGACTAAAAGTGGGCGTACCGATTAAAATTAAAATTATTTATTATGCCTTCTTGTTGTACACGAAAATCATAAATATCAAACATGATACGGATGGAGCGTGTGGAATTCTGTTCTATTCATTTAATCATGTGGTTGTAACCAAACGCTTCAGATGACAGTGATTGACAATATCAGTGACAGCCGATAGGCTGGCTGATAGATCAAAAATGGCATGGCGTTCAAATCAAAGCGATACCCATTTTCAAGGATACATAGCCAAATGTGCAAGTCGCAAAATGGGCAGGCTGCGTAAAATGAGCAAATCGCAAAATGTGCAGATCTCACATTGAGCAGATCGCAAAATATGCAGATCTCACAATGAGCAGATCGCAAAATGTGCAGATCTCACAATGAGCAGATCGCAAAATGTGCAGATCTCATATTGAGCAGATCGCAAAATGTGCAAGCAGATCTTATATTGAGCAGATCGCAAAATGTGTAGATTTTGAAATAGAGCTAATTCAGCCCAAGGGGTTGCTCGGCGGCAGTCGGAGGGGGTGAAAAACATAAATAAAGCACCGTTTGCATGTAGTCGGTAGTATACAAAATTGATATGAAACTTAAGTTGTTTTTTAATAATAGGTATTACTTTATTTTGTTTTAAAAGCGTAGAAGTTATGCGGCCATAACCATGATGACAATCGCTTGTTGAAATCGAATAAACCCACCCACGGAAGAGTGATAGAGAAATCAATAGCGTTTCTTTTCGTTTTCTGTAAACGATTGTTATCTTAGCTTAGTCTCCAAGTAAGTATGTTAAGTTTAACTTATTGTAATGATTGTTTATGATAATAAATATTAAATATTGTTTGGATTTATTTTTAATTTTTAAAGATTTTGGTTTTATGAGCAAGAATCAAAAGAATTCAGTCCTTTGGCCGCGAGCTCTAGGAGAAATTAGGGCTCCTGGTATCCGGTTATAACCCGGATACCGGGATACCTCTAATAAGTAAAATTTTTAAACACTGAAAAAAGACGACAACCTCGGGCGGGAATCGAACCATGCACCTTCCGCATTCCGGGCGGCTGCCTTAACCACTTGGCTACCGAGGTCTGGTTTTCACCCGTCGAAATTTGTCAATGCTTGATGATTGTGTATTTTAGTCAACATTGCTTCATCAAATCTTAGAAGTTTTTACCTCTGAGATCCGATACCTCTAATAATTTATTCCCAGGTGGGTGAAGTGTGTACGGATTTTCCGATGCATAATCGTCCGATTTGTGAACAACCAAATCAGAAATACCAACTCCACACTACACACATCGCAATTCCTTTATCTAAACACATTTATTACCCTTAGATTAAAACAAAAAGGGAAGATACGGCATTACCTTCTCGTGAGTGAGCCGCCAAAATTAGGCCTAAAGGCACAATTTCACTTCAGTCGCAATTTGCCGAGCGAACAGGCGACATCGTACTATTGCGGATATTCTGCTGTGTGAAAAAGAGAAAGACGCTACTCCGCAGTTGCATCGGAATCGGTCGTACGTACTCGTCTGTTGCGAAGCGACCGAGAGACGTCAATGCGTGTCAGTTGAGTAAGACTATATTTTGATTGACTACAAGTAGGCGCATGCCGTATCTTCCCTTTTTGATTTAATCTAAGTTATTACCTGATCCTAAATCACGAAACTTCGAACACTATTTTTCGACACTTTTACGTATCCCACAAGTTTCGGATCACTTTGATAATCTTATTATGCGTTTTTCCTTGTAATATTTACATTTATCTCACTTTAATTGTTTTCTATTTACTGAATATTGTGTTTTGGTCACGTTTTGACGTATCTGACAACTTATTTTTGCTTCGTTGCTATCAATGATATTATATGTGGTTGCTATGCAACTTATCAACAAAATATAATCAAACCTTTTAGAATTTCTCATTTTTACATTTGGCCATCTAGATATCAGCGTTTTAAAAATAATTATGCAGCCGATGCATGTAATTATGAAACCGAGATTTCTTTATAAGGTTCAGCCGACGACTAATCATTACATCTCTAGCTTCTGATTCAAAAGGATTAGTCTACTCAGACGATCACCAGCTTCCGAATTGGAAGGTCTAGTCTTCATACTATCTTCAGCTTCCGAATTGGAAGGACTAGTCTTCAGATACCTTCTTCAGCTTTCGAATTGGAAGGACTAGTCTCCAAATACTATCTTCAGCTTCCGAATTGAAAGGGTCTAGTCTTCATACTTTCTCCAGCTACTGAATTGGAAGGATTATGTAGTCACCTCATAACATCTCCAGCTTGTGATTTGGAAGGACTAGTCTAGACTACAGCCTCCAGTCATCGTGTGCGTCTACGCCTGCCTGCGCCTATCTCGCCTGTCTGCCTGTACCTTCGCCTGCCTGCGCCTGGTGGTGCCTGCCTACCTGCACCTTTGCCAGCCTGCTCCTGCTGGCGCCTGCCTGCCTGCACCTGCCTGCGCCTACCGGCGCCTGCCTGTCGGCGCCTGCTTGCCTTCGCTTGCCTACGCCTGACGGCGCCTGCCAAGTTCAGCGCTTGCCTCCACACCTTCGCCTGCCTCCACGTCAGCTGCACCTGCCTCTTCACCTTAACATTATCATCCGCCATCACCTTTCGCTGCTGACTTTTGCTTAATTATTTTTAAAACGCTGATATCTAGATGGCCAAATGTAAAAATGAGAAATTCTAAAAGGTTTGATTATATTTTGTTGATAAGTTGCATAGCAACGAAGCAAAAATAAGTTGTCAGATACGTCAAAACGTGACCAAAACACAACATTCAGTAAATAGAAAACAATTAAGGTGAAATAAATGTAAATATTACAAGGAAAAACGCATAATAAGATTATCAAAGTGATCCAAAACTTGTGGGATACGTAAAAGTGTCGAAAAATAGTGTTCGAAGTTGCGTGATTTAGGATCAGGTAATAAATGTGTTTAGATAAAGGAATTGCGATGTGTGTAGTCATGGACCTATTAAAAAAGGGCGGACGGAGTACTGTCAAACAATCACTGACGCAACCAGACTAAGTCACACGGACACACGCATGCACACAGTCACAACACAGTAAGTCAACCGATTGCCATTACTCTCTGGATCTTGCTCATGTGACGTTTGTTTTGTGTTTTGACATAAATATTAAATAATGCCTTCGTGTGTGGTAAAAAGCTGTCGAAACCATAGCGGTTTTGTAAAAAAAATCAGGGGATCACATTTCACAGGCAAGCAAGTTATTTATTTACCTTATTTCTTGTTTTTAGAATTACAAATTAATTTGATGTATTAGAAACACAAAACCTCGGTACCACTAGCCAGTGTTGCCTATAATTAAACCTGTAAATTACCCCGGAATGTGGGAGATAGACAGTCTCTTGTAATAATTAAATTTTTAGGGTTTCGTACATCAAAAATTAGTTTTTTTTTAAGTACGAAACCCTTTACTACCCATTTATAGGATCACTTTGTTGTCCGATATAACCCTTTTTCTCAGTAAAGGGTATAGGTACGAAGTTGAAATTGAAGTAAAATAATAAGCCTCGTATATGTATTATTTCCCAAGTTAGGTTAACTTTTTATGACAAAGTAAATCGATAATATTGATTTAATTGTTAAAAAAAATATTTTTACAAAAAATTTACAGATTTCCCTCGGCAAATGATGTATGGAAGGCAGATTGGATACAAATAATAAGAGAGTGTAGAAATGAAAGTAATTGGAATCCATCTAAGTCTAGTGTAATTTGTAGTGTACATTTCGAGGCTAATGATTTATACACAACTAAAGGTGGACTTCGCCGTGTTGTTGCTTACACTGTCCCAAAGAAGGTAAACATTATAATATATTAAAGGATTACATATATATATATATATATAATCACGACTATTATCCCCGAAGGGTTAGTCAAAAACTAGGCAATGAGGACCGCAAAAGCAGTCCTCTACCATAGTCCACTTTTCACTATTAATAGCGATTGCACATGTGCTCAGCGTGTCAGGTGGTGAGCCCATCACCGCTCTATGCTGTTAGATGTATGTGCAGTCTTTAGTCCATTAGTCGCTTTTTACGACACTTGAGAAAGAGAGGGGCTGGTAATATTCTTTCACCGCTACGCGACAGTTGAAGGATTAATTCGTATAAAACACGTTTTTTAAAACACGTTGTATTTCTAACAACGTATTTCAAAAATACGAAATTCTCTCTCGGTTGATGAACGTACTCACAACTTTAGTTTTACGACTTTTCAAAATTTGCAAAAATAATCAAAGTCCCATAGTAAATGTACCAATCAACTTATTATTTTGTATGAGAAGGTGAAATAATTTCTCGCGAAATTTAAAAAGTCGTAAAAGAAAAGTGGTTCCATTTCATGGGTACATGCCCGAGAGGGTATTTCGTATTTTTGAAATACCTACGTTGTATATCAAAAGAACAGAAGCCTAAAATTATTAAAACGTATGCCTCCTGCCCATGTTTTATCATAATTTCACAAAAAAGGAAGATGCTTAATTTGGTTATTTATTTTTTAGTTTTTATTGCAACCACCAATAAAAATTCAACAAGAACTAGACGCAAATATTTCCATTGCTTCACATGAGGTACATAATAAAATAGTTTTGTCAATTTAATGATTTTGTGCGAGTTTGACTTGTACTTAAACGACTTTTGTATGGTTGATATTTTTTAGAGCTCCTTAATGACTGACGCAGTAGCTTCAAGTTCTGAAAAGCAACCACTGGAACTGTCTTATTTTCAAAACTCAACCTCTTCTTTACCACAGGTGCGTATTGCACTACTTTTACTAATTATAGTTTCTAACATTTGTTTCTAACATAGCCTTGTAGTTCGTACTTAATACAAAAATATCCCTAAACTTTTTTTAGTTTTTGTCTGAACCACCCGGAATCCGAATAGAACAACCTGCTGAAGCTGAAGCTAATATTTTCAGTGAGTTACATATGGTACGTAACGTAATAAAATATATTTTTTATTAAACTTAGTAATCATTTAAGTACCTGAAAAAATATTTTAGTAAGAACGTTCAGGGTTCGATATCATCATCCTTCTCATTTTGGTACTATACAGTATAATAAATACCTGTTAATCTAATGGGTATGTATAATCTATATTCTGTTCGACGCCTATATTTATTCTTTTTCTTCTAGAGCTCATCAGTGATAGGAATATCTTCATTTTCTGGACATGATTTGGTATCAAAAAGATCTGGTTCATTAAGCATAACCTCTTCTTTACCACAAGTGAGTAGGTATCTAGTATCTAATTTACTTACAAAGAAATGTTTATCTAGTTTTTTTTTTAATTTTCAATGGTTTTATTCGAGTTATTTCATTTAATTTGATTGAAAGTTGTACATGTTTCATATGTTAATTTTATATTTTTTTACAGAAGTCACCCACAACCAAATCACAACCAGATAGATTTGATTTGGAACAGCCATTGTCAGTACTATACACTCCCAGAAAACGCCGTTTGATGCAAAGTCTGACGAGTATGCGTGTTTTAATACAAGATCAAAAAAAGAAAATAAAAACTTTGAACCAAAAAGTTCGACGACTTCAAAATCGGAATAAATCTTTAAAAAATATATTAAAAACATTGAAAGAACATAATTATGTTGATACAGATCTATTTAATAGATTAAATGAAAATATTGTTGCCGCTGATGTTTTTAACAATTACAATAGAAAAAAACTAAAAAAGAAAGTTAAATACTCGCCTTCAATCAAAAAATTTTGCCTTACACTTAACTATTACTCCCCAAAAGCATATGATTACGTTAGGCAAACTTTTAATACTTGCCTTCCTCACCGAAAGACTCTGTCTAAGTGGTACGGTCATTTCAAAGGTGAACCAGGCTTTACTGAAGAATCATTTCAAGCGCTAAAAGCAAAAGCACAAGTAAGTCAGCATCGGCCTTTGAGCTCTTTAGTTTTCGACGAAGTTGCTATTAGAGCTCAGAAAATTTGGGATGGCAAGAAATATATAGGCTTAGAAGATATGGGGTCAGGCGTTGAAGATGGTGCAGCTTTAGCTTCACAAGCATTAGTATTTCTCCTCGTTGGGATTAACCATCGCTTCAAACTTCCTTTAGGATATTTCCTAAGTAATACGTTGACAGGTGAACAAAAATCTAATTTGATAAAAATATGTCTAATCAAATGTTTTGAATCTGATATTGATGTGGTTTCAATGACATGCGATGGTCACGCTACAAACTTCAACGCATTGGAATTACTTGGTTGCGATTTAAAGCCACAGTCGTTAAAAACTACGTTTACACATCCCTCCAATAATTCTGAGGTTGCATGTTTTCTGGATCCTAGTCACGTGATGAAATTGTTAAGAAACCAGTTGGAATCTAAAAAGGAATTTGTAGACAAAGACGAAAACAAAATTAAATGGAACGTATTGGAAGAACTAAGTAAAGTACAAGATGAAGAAGGTCTGCATTTAGCCAACAAATTGACAAAAAAGCATGTCAATTTCAAAAACCACATAATGAAGGTTAAGTTGGCTACCCAGGTTTATAGTGAAAGTGTAGCAATTGCTATAAAAGTTTGTAGAGAAGAATTAAAATTAACCTCATTTCAAGACTCAGAGGCAACGGAAAATTTCATTAAAAAAATTAATAATATGTTTGACATATTTAATTCACGAGGAATGACACAATTTGATTTTAAAAAACCAATCTGTCTTCAAAATAAAGACAAGATATTTAAATTCTTGGATGACCTCAAAGAATATATAATAAAATTAAAAATTAAATATGTGACAAAGAGAAAAGTAAAGAAAGACGGACGAGATACATATGTTATTACTCGTTATTATAAACCTATCGTGGATTTTAGGTGCAAAACCGGTTTTATTGGCACATTGATCAATATTGAAAGTTTGAAGTATATGTGTCAAAAGCTCATTGAACAAGAAAAAAAGTTGGTTTACCTCCCAACATATAAACTTAGTCAGGATCATCTAGAGATGTTCTTTTCCTGTATTAGAATGCAAGGAGGCTTTAATGATAACCCCAACGTCCGGCAGTTCAAAGGATGCTACAGAAAACTGCTAGCACATCTAGAAATAAGATGCTTGACTACTGGAAACTGTGTTCCTTTAGAACAAATAGCTGTACTTAATTGTTCTTCGGCCATCCAAATTATTAATTCAACTTCTGCATCATACCGCCATGAAGAACAAGATACTAGCGATTCTTCTTTAACGTTTCTAAATGAAATCACTAAAGAAGACTACGATCTGGCGAAACGACTAAATGTAGAAGAACTGAATGATTACAGAAAATTGATAATAGGCTATTTGGCCGGTAGCATTTCTCATTATGCATGTAAAAAAATAAAGTGCCAAAAATGTATCGCGCGGTTGTCCACAGAAGAAAGGCATTTTTTTCACCGATTGATAAATTTTAAAACACGGGGAGGCTTGCATTTTCCGTCAAAAGATATGTTTGATATTTGTTGTATCTGCGAGATGGTAGTCCGAAAACTTTTAAAAGAAAGTGTTACGATTTATAATGAAAGACAACACAAGTACATGACGACCAAAATTTTGGAAAAATTTATAGCCAATGATAGGGTTTTTTTCAATTTGGAATCGGAACATGCCTTTGCTGGAACAGAACACAAGATTAGTCTCATTAAATATATAGCTGAAAAATACTTGAATATTCGCTTTCACCATATATCAAAATTAGAGGGGATTTCAAGGTCGTTTGCAAGTAAAAGACAAGTTTATAAAAAATTAACCCAACATAAAGGATTATAAAATGACACGTCTAATAAAAATATTATTATTAAATTCAATGTGTTTTACTGAACATCTTTGCATTCCTGGAAGACATTAAAGATATGTACATACAGACAGACAAAAATATCAGTTTATAGTGAAAATTACGGGTTGCCATTAAATATTCTAGTAATAAAAACATTTGGTAGTATCGTTCTAAACCATCAGCGAAGTCTCATCGATAGCAATAGGGTTATATTTTTTACCTTTTGGTACGAAACCCCAATAAAACACGAGTTCCGAGAGTGGTGACAAATATGTTTAACTTTATTATAATTTTATTTTAAAAGTGGGTAAATTTTCGTCACCTGGTAACCCTCTATACACCCTCACATACTGAGCCGCCGCCATTACTGTGATTCAGTTTTTTCTTAGTGAAGCTCTGTCCGCCTTTTTTTTTAGGTCCATGTGTGTAGTGTGTAGTTACTAAATCATTACGTATCATTGCAGAAGCAAGGAAAAATAAATATGAGGCGAGCGACATGAGATAAGAGTAACAAGACAAGACGTGAAGTTGCATGAGGTAAAACGGTGGTTTCACCACAACCTAGGTAGGTAAAAATCATCACCAAACCAAAAAGCATCATGTCAACGTAATGCATAATTTTTTTCACATGCCAAACGAAGTGCATGTCGTCCACGGTCTGTGATGTCGTCTCAAGAGAAGCATAATCTAAAAGCGAATACCGTATAAAGTAGTTAATTTCAAATCAAACGCTTCAAATTGTCGCACGCGAACGCGACCCAGATTCGCAATCCAAAGACAAACTCACCTCCAGACCAAATTCAGTTGACTGCGAACGACGCGTCACTGTAGCCTTTGTAATTTACGTTTTCTCCATTCAGTACAATGATGTGGAGTGAATGGTATGCTGGAAACACCATTTTCTGTCGCCAGTTTTAACGTTGATTGGTTTTGTAAATGTCTGTGGGCTTTTCAGCTTTTCAGGCAGGGCTCGTATGCTACAAAATGTATTTATTAGCGTATTACTTATTTTTTTTCTAATAGCAATTACGACAAAAATCCTATAATAATCTTGCCCATAATTATAATAACAAATACAAAGTTACTATTTGGTAAAGCCTTTTAAATATTTTTTTTATTATTGAGCGCGGCTTGTCCCACTGCTGGGCAAAGGCCTCCCTACCCTCCTTCCAATCTTCACGGTTTAGGGGTGTATAACTTGATAGTCCAATAAATAATTAAAGTCCTTTAAATTAATTTAAATTGAAAATATATTTTTTATTGAAAATAATACTTTAGAACAATCGTTAGCTGAGTTTAAAAATACATAAACATAAATGGGGGGGATCAAACGAGGAGACGTTTTAATATATTTATAAAGTATCTATGTGGAATAGATAAAACTACAACAAATTAATTCATTAATACTTACAGAATTTTGTAAATTAATTTATTCATTCATAAATAATTCTGTGCCTCCTGTGATGACAACTTTATAGTGGCAACTTTGCAGAATTTAAATAAATATAAAAAATTTACCTAACCTCAACACGGGTATTTAAAATATTGTATTTATTATTTAAAAAAAAAATTATGTGCCTTCTGTGAAAAGTGATACATCTCTTTAATAACAAGTATTCAGTGCAGAAAAAATTGTGTTTAAAAAAAATTAAAGACAGGAAAATCTATTATTATTTTCAAAGTTAGCAGATTGAAAGAGAGTAAGTGATATTATTTAGGTTTTTAATAAAATAAGTAAAAAAAAAACAGAAACAACCGCCTACAAAATACGTAGAAATTGTGTAGGCGGTAGTTGAAGAAACTTAAAAACGTATTCCATTGAAGCTTACATCTTTGCCAAAAACTAAATTTATAAAGACACCCGCGAAGACAGCTCCACGCTTGACGACTCAATGTAATTAATTAAGATACAGGCTTCCCTTTGAAACACAACGCGGCAACACTGCATCTCACCAAATTTATTTCGTTCCAAGAATTTCGGGATTAACGTATTTCAATTATTTTAATGAGTTTATGTGACTCTCTGCGAAAATCGGGTTACCTACACTATTATTTGAACAAACTAAAATTAAAACAAAGCAAAGTTTTTATTTATATAATGGCTTGGTGCCGTTTGCAAATTTAGCTAAAAGCTAAAAGATGATAATGAATGATAATAATAATTATGAATGTTTAATTGCAAATTATATTACTATTCCCCCAGACCCCTTGAGTTTCAATAAAGCAGTAAAGATGTGGGATTTTACTAAGATCTCCCACGGACTTCTTGAGATAATTTGAATTTCAACTTGCACTATTTTGTTTCATTTGGCAACACCAATGACATGTTTATTATAGATAGTTATATAATTGCAACACCACAAATATTTACGTAGAACTTAATAAAAACAATAATTAACGATTAAAACTAAAAAAACTATTACAATAAAACAATTTGGCGGTCTTATCGCTCTAAGCGATCTCTTCCAGACAACCATTTAGGCATGTTACTTGACTTATTTGAACTTAAGTACCCACCATCAATTCACTTGAAAGTATTTAAAGTTAAGGTTGAGCGTTAATGTTGGCTAAATTAATAATTTTGCTAAAGAAGTGTGAAATAAATTACCTATTTAAGTATATCTATTAAAATGTTACTCAACCTCAACACGGATATTGTATTACTTTATAAAAAGTTCATCTATTCAGCTTTAATATGATATACCAACTTAAGACAAAGTCAAGAATACACTAAAACATTTAAAGTTTTTAAAATTATTTAAAAAATGTACAGACACTTTTTTTTATTTCGAAAATCTTGTAAATTTTAAATATTTACCAAAAGTAAAGTTCAATATTTTTTGTGGCGTAATGGTATCGAACTTAACCGTAATTGATTTTGTTTATGCTAGGTATGATTCACCTAATTTAGACAAAAACATTAAGTACTTACTTTAATAATTGAAGTCCTTGGACCAATAATCTCTTGTAAAAATATAAAAAAAAATCATAACTCGAAAACTACGAAAAATCACGGAACAAACATGTGGGTTATTCGGGTAGCCCTATGTGGTGCTCTACCTCTAGACTTCCGCTTGACCGTATTTTTTGTAACATTGATATTGAGTAGTAAAATTAATTTTTATTTTAATTATTTGATAATGCGATTGCAATGATCAGATGATCAGTCCCATTGTTCGTACTATCCTTCTCTCAAAACCAAACGTCAAAACGTATACTAGCCAAACTGCAGATATACAACAGTTATTGCCAAAGAGATTGCGCGAGTAATTCCGCTCCAAAGTAACGTTTGCTTATTCCCCGCACAGCCGCTGTATCGATGCTCAGTTCCGTATTATTTACTGCTGCAAATAAGACAGGATTTCTCTTTTTCCTCATTCACTAATCTTTTACGTCACACCGTAAATAAGACGCTGAAACGGAACGTAAGGCAGTTGGGTGCTCGAAGAAATAACGCACCGCCTAATAAATGAGTGGGTAATGGTTACGTGAATTATTATTGTGCGTTGGTTATTTATAATTTGTGTTCTTACTGCTTTGTTATTATTTTAATTCAGTCTCAGGCTCAGCTCTTGGTATTTACTGTTACTGTTAGCGATGATTTGATTTAATGATGGAGGCTCTTGTCTTGCAATCTGGGACAGTATTTTGTACATAGATGTTCTACAAATTACTTAAAATAGTTTTAATTCTTAAAATAGTCACTCGTGAACTGCGGCCTATGAGTTTTTTTATAAACAAGGATTACCTAATATGGGTTCCTCAACATTTACGTGTTGCGTAGTTGTGGAAGAATACTAACTAACTACTACCCCCTTTTTTCCCTTGGGTGTCGTAAAAGGCGACTAACGGACTAAAGACTGCACATTTATTTATTTATTTATGGAAAAGGTACACCACGAGTATAATATATCGTACATTGTTAAATATATAAGCTTACAATCTAAGTTCTTATATATATACCAATTATAGTCATACACATCATTTGCAGAAAAAAATGTACTTCTTGCATTTGCATTATTTTGAATAAATAATAAAACATTGTTTATATAATTACACAATAATACAAAGGGAAGAAAGGTGATAAATATCGACATTGACACTTACAAGGCAGGTTAATATATACATATATCTGGGACAGTTTCCGTCAAAAGGATCGAACAGATTCAGAACATTAATTTTGAATTTTGCCATCGAGTCGTTGAGTCACATACATCCAACAGCATAGAGCAGCGATGAGCTAACCACCTGTCACGCTGAGCACATGTGCAGTCGCTAATTGGTGAAAAGTGGACTATGGCATAGGACTGCTTTTGCGGTCCTCATTGCCAGTCTCTGACAAACCCTTCGGGGATAATAGTCGTGATTTTATGTATGTAACTATGTATAAGATTAACCTTTTAACCGCGATAATAATCACGATAATTTTGATTAATCTAAGTACGTCCGCGCAACCATAGCAAAACTCGACCGCAACCGCTGCGCTTATCTTA
Source organism: Scoparia ambigualis (assembly GCA_963921215.1). NCBI lineage: Eukaryota > Metazoa > Arthropoda > Insecta > Lepidoptera > Crambidae > Scoparia > Scoparia ambigualis. Next base: position 5,994,196 of record OY992522.1, read on the forward strand.
CGGGCAGCTCTTTGTCTTCAAAGTAATATTTTAATGAAGACCTTAGCCAATTAAAACTTAGACCGACCTCAGACGTTTTGTTTGTGTCAACTAAGGCGCTGCGCGAACGTAGCTACTTTCTGTTGCCGACTGGACACCTCATACAAAAACACGCTTACGTCTAGTAGCGGCAACCGAACGCACTGCAAATCGCGTTATTGCATGATGGTGTCCCGTTTTAGCAACACAAAGACGTGTCTTGGTTAGCGCAGCGCCTTAATGTAATCCACGGATGTGCACTTCGCATCTTAATGAAAAAACTTTGGAGGTTGTTCTTTTTTTGTCCGTTTGCCATTGTCAGATTCGCTAACTGGGATGGGACTTTTAAACGTAGAATTCTCATACTTTGATATTAATTACAAGTACTCCTTTTTGATCATCTATGATCGAAGATGCTCCTTCTCAATCGTACAACCCTCCTAGGGCAGCATGTGTCACGATCACAGAATTATTTCAAGCAGGTGGATGTTGGTAACAACAGCGTTGTTAGTTAAACCGTGATATAAAAATTTAACTTTTATTATCACACACTCTTCTTTCTCTCTCTACCCGTAACCATATTACTAATCTTACAAACTCCATTAAAATATGGAACTTATGAACATCAGCCCATCTCGCTCCAACCCAAAGCGGATCAGTGGAATTCCCCTGCCCTCCACAACACGGCGGTTTCCGTTTATCTGTCTGTCGCCGCGAGCTAAAGCGCATCGCGTCTGTTGGCTGCCAATTTGCCTGCCCGCCAGACCAGATATTGGCAGTCTACAAACGATAGACTACAGCCTACAGTATTGCCTAAAACTATGTAACTCCTGACATGCACCTGTACAATATTGATGTGTTTTTTTACACACATTATATATAAACCTATTAACTGCGGCCGAGCTTTGATCAGTGCTCGATGAAAAGACTTTATATTGTTTTGTGACTCCGCGTTGTAAGTGTTTATAGTAGTCTCTGTGGTTTAGGGGCTAAACCACATTCTTTGTGTACTAAGATTGTTAGGTGGTACAACTTGTTAAGTCAGCCTGGCTATAGTTTCCACCATGATATCTAAAGTCGGACGCTATAACAACAATGTTAACAGAATTGTTGTGTTCCGACGGTTTATAGATAAGATAGCCAGTTCCTTAGTCGTTGAGGATTCCGAGTGAAGTGCGCTTCCACCTTCGGCCTTATCGTCATTTACCATCAGATAAGATGAAGACAAATCTTTATACCTATATTAGACAAAACATACCTACATCGCGCCCTTATCCCGGAGGGGAAGGCAGAGACCACAGCTTTCCATTTGCTACATTACACACACACATCGCACCCTTACCCCGGAGCGGTAGGCAGAGACCACAGCTTTCCATTTGCTACATTACACACACACATCGCGCCCTTATCCCGGAGCGGTAGGCAGATACCACAGCTTTCCATTTGCTACATTACACACACACATCGCGCCCTTACCCCGGAGCGGTAGGCAGAGACCACAGCTTTCTATTTGCTACATTACACACACACATCGCGCCCTTATCCCGGGGCGGTAGGCAGAGACCACAGCTTTCCATTTGCTACATTACACACACACATCGCGCCCTTAGCCCGGAGCGGTAGGCAGAGACCACAGCTTTCCATTTGCTACATTACACACACACATCGCGCCCTTATCCCGGAGCGGTAGGCAGAGACCACAGCTTTCCATTTGCTACATTACACACACACATCGCGCCCTTATCCCGGAGCGGTAGGCAGAGACCACAGCTTTCCATTTGCTACATTACACACACACATCGCGCCCTTATCCCAGAGCGGTAGGCAGAGACCACAGCTTTCCATTTGCTACATTACACACACACATCGCGCCCTTATCCCGGAGCGGTAGGCAGAGACAACAGCTTTCAGCAAGTAAGATAAAAAACAAATAAAGATAGTTGTTGAAAATTTTTGGCGGGCTGGATAAGAGCCACTAGAGCGTAATTATGGTATTGCACCTGACCCAGAATGTGAAAGCGATGCCGGTTCGAATCCTGCTCGTAATATTTTTTCATAATTTTCCAATTTGGTAATATGTTGGCAATTTTCGAATTCTAACATAACTAAAGAGAACATTAGAAACTAACGCCTTGCCTTAGATGGGAATGGAATCCTCTGTTCACAAAATTCATTGCGTTATGTCCAACTTGCAAATTGGTCATATAAAATCTGTGCTATACGACTTTCGGTTATATAACTGTTGAATTGATGTTATTAGACAACTACAACGTTGTGTAACCGTTATTCCTACAAGGATTTAGTCCCGTAACTAAATGGTCCACTAAATAAGTTGAGTAAACGTTTTTACGACTACTTTATACAACGTCGTATAATGGAACAAAAATATAGGTAAAGTAAACGTTTTTACGACAGTATTATACAACGTTGTATAGTGGTGCCTGTCTATAGGTTAGGTAGACGTTTATACGACTGATTTATAAAACGTCGTATAGTGGTGCCTGTGTATAGGTTAGGTAGACGTTTTTACGACTGATTCATACAGCGTCGTATAGTAGTGCCTGTGTATAGGTTAGGTAGATAAATGCATTTGTTATAGGACTTCAGTGGTTCGATAACAGTCGGTCGAAAACTTTTATGTAACATTTAAAAGTTGTTGACTGACGTTTATTTAACTAGTAAATAACAATAATGTCGTTTAATATGGACCTATTTCGCGTTGTATAAACGTCTACGACACGTTTATATGACCCACTTTATAGAACCAAAAGGAAATGTTCGGAACAAAATGGCCACTTACGGCTGGCAACCTTTTGTGTTAGTTTTAATTTGTATTTGACAGACGACTGTCAGTGTCAGTGTGACACACACTCACGTTGGAACTTTGGTTAGGTTAAGTTTTATTCGCGCGGTCGTGTAAAGACTTTTGTAGTTGTGATTTAGTATGTGGGGCACATAGGTTGATTCCGGGGGGCCCGTAGGAATTATGAAATCCATTAGTTGAATTGGAACCAGGGCGGGCTAATTAAAATTAGTGATTTGTTGGTTGACCCGCACACGTGTCGTGGCGGGCTAAGTGATTGGTGCAAGTGGTATGTATTTGCCTGGGTTCAGCGCTGAGGGGTAGACGGGACGCCTAGGGCCTTTCCATACCACAGCAGCAGCCAGAGACAGTCGCCGGGGAAGCGAGCTACCACCACCACCACAGCAGCCCGAAGCCAGCCGGCGCGGCGGACTGCGGCCGAGCGAAAACGAGGCGGAGCGGCGTCGGGACGCGCAGCTACTGTCTTCATAGTACGTAAGTTAGTTTATATACATTATAATTTAGTATAGATTTAAGTTGGCTAGAAATAGCCTGGTAGCAGGGCAGATATAGACTCTCTATATCAAACAGGAAATCAAACAGGAAATGTAAAACGTTTTCTTAACTATTAAGCAACGATAATTTGTTACTTGGGATTTCAACTAACGTCTATAAGTAGGTAATAGCGCTGACTACCAAAAACTGCAGGATCAGTAGTTCCCTTTGTTTCTCGAATTCGCGACCTCAGTTTGCTGCAGCTATTAATCGAATGCGGGGTCCAATAATTTGTAACTTCTATGTTCCTTTTGCAGTGTAAAATTATATTTTTATTCGGACCCCCATAGGACAGTTCCAGTAAAAAAGTCGTCTGTTTGGGTCATTTTATTTCTTTATAAATGAGTGTAGTTTTATACTTACGCTAATAGCCATTGCTGTTACGAGTATTAGAACTATTGTAGGCAACAATGATACTGATTACATCAGATTAGAGCAGTGCGGTCGCGCCTTCGTCTACCTACACTAACTTAAACACCGTAATACTTCACTTCAGCTATTTTTATATTTATTTTTAAAAAAGCCGTCCCTTTACGACTTTTTCATTAGTGAAAACCGTTTCAAAATCCATGATTTTGAAAAAAATAAATGAAACCACAGACAAGGAAAACGGCGACTTGTCTTTCTAATAATTATGTAATGACGATAAAAACAACATAACATATAATCACTACACGAAAGGTAAGTCAGAGACTAAGCAATGAGGACAGCAAAAGCACTCCTCTACCATAGTCCACTTTTCACTCTCACTTTAAGAGCTGTTAACTTAACGTGACAGATGGGTGACCCATTGCCGCTTTATGCTGTTGGATGTATGTGCAGTGCAGTCTTTAGTGCATTAGTCGCCTTTTACGACATGGGAAGGGAGGTGGTGGTAGTATTCTTTAACCGCTACGCGACACGATTTTGATAAAAACAATATTTCCGATATCCAAGCATTCGATATTTCATATATTTTAAAAGAGTTAAAAATTATCAGCATTAAATAGGGGCCAAACTGTAGCGAGAATTAACGATTGAACGAACACACCCATTCAGTGGAAAAATAGAAACCTTATATCTAAAACACTAAAAGCATTTGAGACTTTAGTACTTATAGTCGGATCATAAAGTGTGCCTTGCTGTATTTCACGCAGGCGTTGGAAACCGCAGTTAGTAAAGTAGGTATTTTATTTTGTGTTCGCTTGTACCGTCTGTTTTGTGTTATTATTAGTATTTGGAATAAGACTTTCTGAATTGATTCTTTTTAACCGAGGTGTTTAAAACAAATTAAGACAAAACACTGATTCGTTTTTATTTGTTCTTACTTACACTACACTAGCATCGACCTCCGATCACAAAAGCACACCACACTACAGACAGCGATGGCTACAGAGCACTTACATACTATACGAGCAAGAGTGCCTTGCGAAACGCGTCAAGCGGGTTGCTAGACTATTACGCGGATTTGTTTGGATTCTACGGCAGTCTTAATTAACAGTAATAGAAACAATACAACGAAAAAGGAACAGAGAAATCACGAACACCACCAATGGTCTAGTCTGACTATCGCGCTACAATTAACCGCACCTTTGGTCTAGTGGCTAAGCCACCGGTCTTAGGCTCAGAGGTCCCGTGTTCGATTCCCAGCGGGCGGTACATCTTCGTGTATTGGTTGGGCTTGTTATGTCCGCCTGACTAGATACCACCATCTTATGTAAAATCTGGCGCCATGACAACAATGTTAATAACAACAATGTTATTTACAACAATGTTAATTACAAACAATGTTAATATGTTAAAAACATTGTTGTGTTCCGACAGTTAGAGATAATTAGCATCAGGTAAGATGAAGACCAAGCGGCGCTTACTCGAAGTGCATAAAAAATCACATATCACGTCACGCCTCCTCTCTGATATTGCCTGTTCTGTCCAAAACACTTAACCTCTCTGATTCAAATACCAAATATGCAAGTGACGTCACCTAACGGAGGCATATTTTTTAGCCCTTGGCCGTCCGGCACTTTATATGCAGCCCACCATAAAGTAACGAAAAAGACAAAAAAAAAACAAAAGGCATTACAAAAACTGCACTAACAACTAACGATAAATAACACGCGGCCAACACTATCGCACGTCGCTGCCGCGCTAAACCGTACGAAAATATGCCAAGCCCGAAACTTGTTTGGTCGTACGATTGGCAACAGGCCCGGCGGATCTAGAAAGGCCGCTTCGGACTGCATACATTATTTAATTTCTCCCATTACTTTCTGATTGCAAGAATATTCAATAAGAGCAATATTCCTATTAACAAAAAGCAAAATATCGAGTGCAATATTCCTATCGATAGGTTATTCATCATCATCATCAGCCAAAAGACGTCCACTGCTGGACAAAGGCCTCCCCCAAGGATCTCCACCACGACCGGTCTTGTGCTGCTTGCATCGAGCTGCTACCCGCGACCTTCACCAGATCGTCGGACCACCTTGTTGGAGGCCTGCCCACACTGCGTCTTCCGGTGCGCGGTCTCCACTCGAGAACCGTTCATCCATCCATCCATCCATCCAGGGCCATCGGTTCTACGAGCGATGTGCCCTGCCCATTACCACTTGAGCTTAGCAAAGACTTTCGTCTTGAGACACTGTATTTTGGATGAGAAGATATTTCGTAGCATAACGAACGCTGCCCAGCCGAGTTGGATTCGACGATTGACCTCTTTTTTAAGTTGGACCTAACCTAACTGGACTGTTTGTCCCAGGTATACATATTCGTCAACAACTTCAAGAGCAGAGTCTCCAACCTTCATAGGAGTGGGTACGACACGTGAGTTAGACATGATTTTCGTCTTCTCCATGTTCATTTTAAGACCCACTTGTTGACAGACTCTGTTGAGATCACCGAGCATTGTGCCGAAGTCCTCCAGGGTTTCAGCCATTACTACTATATCGTCGGCAAATCGAAGGTGACTGATGTAATTTTAATGTTAATTTTGATGCCGAGTCCTCTTCAGTCCAGAAGAGATCATCAATACATAATATAAAGTAATAAAGTCGCCGTTTTCCTCTGTCTGTGGCACCGCACTATACTCCTAAACCACGAAATGGATTTTTATGCGGTTTTCACTAAAAGATAGAAAGTTAACTGAGGATGGTTTTGTTTATATTTTGTTGATATATTTTTTTAAATGGCTGAACTATGACGGTCTTTCTAAGTTAGCGTGGACGAAGGCGCGAGCGGGCAGCTAGTTTATTATAAACCTTCACTTACACTTATTGACGTCAAACGTCATACATACTAAAGTTAGGTAGTTAATGAATAATTATATTTCTGTTAAACATAAATAAATAACTTTTAGTTAAATATTAACGGCTTAATATACGATATCGAAAAGGAATATCGCTCATTGATAATTTTAACGATACGTACGTTCGTAATAAGTACGAAGATACGTAATAAAAAAACAGAAAAATTTTCATTTCATAATAATCAATATTTTATTCACACTATAGAATTCTGCGATGTGGCCTTTTTAGGCACACATGTGATACTGGTTTTTTCCCAAGGGGAAATGCGTTACGCATACAGAGCCGTGGGCAAACGAACGGCATTTTCTGACTCCGACTGGCCAGCTCATCAATCATTAAAGTTTGTCAAAACACAACAATGTCAGCTGCAATTGTTGTATACTGTCGGAAGAACACAAAAATTGAGGCTAAAGTTGCAGTTGACGTTTGCCATTTTCTCAATTGTTGCACATTTGAAGGCTACACTAGCCTTGAGCAGGCGATAAGTCATGTAGGTAATAGGTGAGAGTATTAATTGATTGTACAAAATACATATTGATAACAAGAACATAATAAATACAGTTTTTTAATGTTTTTAATGGTTCTGGTGCGGTTTTCACTTTTAGTGTATGTGAAAGTTAGGGAAATGTATATTAAAATAAACTATTTTACACTATTATGATAATAAGTTGTTCAATGAATATATAATATTTCCCCTAAGCACTTTTGAGATTCAGTTAATGTCTCTTGTTTTCAAAAGTACTTTGTAAACTTATGTGAATTTAAAAAGTGTCTCACTCATACACATTCACGGGTACTTAATGGTTAAAATAAAACTAAACTGCACCTAAATCTCTTCACTTTCCCACCAAGGAGTCTTTTAACTTTTTCCGCCACAGTTTTTGTTGGCGTTTTCATTTGTTGTTTCAGCTTGTAAGTAATGCCCCGTGGGAATAACGTGACCTCTTAAATCAGCACTAGTTTTGTGGTCAATTTCAACTTTTTGCTTTTTATTGGACGCAGACATGATATCGTGTGATTCTAACATAGTCGGCTGGCATTCTGCGTTGGCGGCCGGCCAGACCGCACGTTTGCTGGCATGCCAGACAACGACCACTTCGTCCCTAATACGAAAACTGCACACTTTTTATATCGTACGCTAATACATACTCGGAAAGGGTCAGTCAGAGGTTACTGAGGACCGCAGAAACAGTCCACTACCATCATTGAGGTGTAATTTGGCGAAACGTGGACTATAGTCATTGAGGTACAATAAACTAGAGAAGACACTGCGAAGCAAGTTGGTGCGCACTAAGGTGCAGCCCATGGGCTGCAAAGGCCTACCTCAGTGATTGCGCGTGATTCAAGCGATTGTGGACCTTGCGGCTGCACCTTAGTTGCGCACAAACTTGCTTGGCGGTGTCTTCTCTAGTTTATTGTAACTCAATCACTACCATAGTCCACGTTTCACCAAATTACAACTGTACACATGCCTGGTGTCGTAAGAGGCTACTAACGGACTAAAGACTGCACATACATCCAACAGCATAGAGCGGCGATGGGCTTACCACCTGTCACGCTGAGTACATGGACAATTGGGCAGTCCCTATTTGGTGAAAAGTGGACTATGGTAGAGGACTGCTTTTGCTGTCCTCATTGCCTAGTCTCTGACTAACCCTTAGGTGATAATAGTCGTGATTATATGTATGTATGTAAAAATATACCATATTCCAGTTTTTACGAAATCTATCCATAAGATATTGAGAAATTCTTTAGAAAAAGGGGTTCTGTTTTTCTCGTATTCGAAAATATTCATTGAAACTTTACCAATTTTTCTTTCCGTATAAACCTAATTTGGATTATTATCTACATACATTTTTAAATTATTTTGTTCTCCAGTGATTCTCATGCCAACGCACAGCATTAATTTTTTATTTAAACGGCGTGTTAACCCTTCAAGGATCATTAGACCGCCGGCGGTCGCAAAACAATAGGTTTTCAATTGTATCTGGTTTCACGTTGCTTGAAGGATTAATGAAAACATTAAGATCGAACAGTAATTTCTGAGTTTCTCCTATAGCAACAGTAGTTATTTGCACTTAGTACCTATTGTTACATTTGAGATTTTGTCCCTTTTGGGGAAAAGGAAGAAAATCCCAAATGCAAGCTTCAGTGGGTTGTTATCAAATAAAACCATAAAATGTTCAACAGCTAGGCAGTATATTGTAAAAGAACACACACAAATAAAATAAAATGTCCAACAACAATAAAATAAAATTATAAATTTTATTTCATTCTTATTATTTAAAAGAGGGGGGTTAGTCACAATTTTGTCTTATATTATGTTAGGTACAAATCATCTACGTTACTCCTTTTAATTTATTTAGCCGAAAATAACAAAAAAAACTATCAGTCGAAATTGACCCTAGGGTCAATCTCAAATGAAAGTCCAACAAACTTTCTAATAATTTTGCCAACTATAATTTACTGTTTAAAGTACTCTAAACCTTATTCCAAAGCTATATCATCCCTTAAAACACACTAAAATCCTAAGAGTCAAAAGTGACCAAGCGGGTCGGTGATAATTTTAATTTCAAATAAATCTTATAATACTGTTCCTACTACTACCTAACCAGCCAGCTAATATTTCAGTCGTACGAGCTATGGTCGTGGGTGGGGGTCGGGATAAAGCCAATACCGTTCGGAGTATGAAGTTGAAATTAAAATAAAATTACTCCGTCTATAAAAATATTAAATTAAATGTTCTAATCCGTTGAACCGTATCAAAACTCTCACACGTTTAAAGCCGATACACTAGAGAACCGTGGGGTTATACCGATATAAAATTAATAATTTTGGGCGCCAGGGTCTGGATGTAGACCCGAATCTGGAGACGATGTCACCATACAACTTCACACAGGTCGAACTCGCAGATCCTCAAATGTTTCACAACTTCACCAACGCTTGGTGTAGTTGGATATAAAAGAAAATCCTTGGTTAAGGTTTCGAAACCCTAATGTAAAAATATATTCCTGAATAAAGAACAATTAAACCCAGAGTAGGGGTACAAAAACCGTCAACGCCTGCTCATCCGCTAGGCGGCGACAGCTCGCTGGCAGCAGGTGGCCGCTGGTGCCCCGAAGAGGCAGGTCTCGCGTCCAGGCTTTAGGGCCCAGCTCTAAATCCTGGCGGCGAGACGGGCCTCTCGAAGCATCTGAAATTATCAACACGGGGCCTATTTATAACACTGCACGCCTAGTTCAGAACTGTTACATAAATTAGGGTCCCGCAGTCTGCTATCTGTGTATCTGGGGCTGCAATCTATCATAATCAGGGACTCGCAGCGCTAAGGGTTATCAAAAGCTTCCCAACGCTGTTGCACAACCATAAAGTAACCCCATATCACTAATATTTAACACCATGTTTTAATTTTAGTGTTGTTTCACATTTAACTAGTACACAAGGCACTACACGGCTACGATATTCCAATAAACAAAACCAAACAATGCTAGAATATTGTGGGATGATGCAATATCCACTCCTAAAAGGGTTTGACACGTCTGCCACATGGCCAAGAGCCTTGCGTCGCCTGGCGACAAGGCATGATTCGGACACCATGAAAAATCGATTTGGATTCCTAGGATGACGGCTTATTATACTTAAACAATGATATTGGGATACTTACGCGCTGGGAGATTTTAACTGTGCGCGTGGCTGCTAGCGACCAGAACTTCGATTCGGGCACGGATTCCTGTAAATAAACCACACACTTGTTGACTATATTCTCAAGCTAATGACGCCTCAAATCCACTACATTATTACGACCTCAGATTAAAACAAAAGGTGACTACGACTCATGCCTACCTGAGTGCATTGATCTCAACACATCGCACCACGTCACGCCAGAGATTGAAATCGTTTCGACCTCATCAGACCCGGCCCTTTCAATTCGCCGGAAGTCTTATAAATCGAAGGCCAGCTTTTGATTTCTACTCCCATTGTCGGGTAATCCATAAGAAATTGTTATTTTAGAATCTTCCTTCAAACTATCAAAACGTCAAACATGACGTCGGTCACAACTCGCCCTCTGCTAACAGAATCTGTCAACAATTACAGAACAAGACCTAAAAAAAAAATTAACGTTTAGCAATGTGAAATGCGTTTTTCTTTAATTTAAATTAATTTAATGCTATATTTAACTCACTGATTACCCTGTCTTAATATTAGGGAGTATTAGTTTCCTCTCTGGTAACCCCTACGGGCAGAGACAATATCCATATAAAAAATATTTCTCCCGTTCGAATGTTCTAGATAAAAGTCCTTATAGAAAAAATAGTTCTATTTCCGGATTTGCTTGAATTAAATTTAATTATTTAAAGTAATTATTATAAATATTAATTTATCATGTAATTTATTATTAGAACTGTCTCAGCTAATTTTTTTTTAATTGAATCTTTTATGTGAAATTAAAAGCTGACAGCTACTTCGCCCCGCTACCGCTAGGCGTCGCTACGGTGGCTGTCATTTTGTCTATGGTGTTATGTCTAATACAAAACGTAAACAAAGGAACTTTTCTTCAAATCTAACGCAAAGTCTTGCTAAAACTGATTTAGAAATATGTTTTAATTGAAAATGCAAGAAAAGTGTGTCTTGTAATGTGTCAGCCAAGGCTCCATGTCTTTAATGTGAAGAAAAATGGATTTAATTCAAACAAGCTACACGGACTAATGTTTTTGGACATTTGATCATTCTAAAGCAATGATTTCAGGTAAGTACTATTCAACCATTGCGAACTTCTTTTGTAGATTAGTAAAGGCAGACAGGGCCCTTAATTTACAACGTAACACTATAGCCGCACGGGAAGATTGTCTAATTATGTGGTCTTACATTTCTAACCTTTGTTGTTGACCCTAGATTTGTTCAGGGAAATAATAAAGTCGTGTTGTTATATGTGCCTGGGCATCCAGACAATTTGAGAATATGACGATTTGCGAAATAGTCGTTCTGCTATACAGACTATCTGAGAGTGGGACGTTTTGCTACATGGACCTTTTCTTAATTAGGCTTACTGCTCATTAGACGTTGCGGGCTGTTGGACGTCTTGCTGCTTAGACCTTATCGTAAAGGTTTATTTTAACATCCTCCGTGATTTGATCAAATCACTTAGGGAATTGACCAAATCTCTATTTTTATCTTAACACTGCGACACATATATACCACGAGCACCAATATGTATACACTTTGACTCTTATTCCATTGTATTAAGAGTTACAATTGTTTACATATTTTTGCTGTGTGACTGTACATGCATACATAGATTCACGACTATTATCGCCAAAGGGTTAGTCAGAGACAAGGCAATGAGGACCGCAGAAGCAGTCCACTGTCATAGTCCACTTTTCATCAAATTACAACTGCACATGTGCTCATCGTGATAGGTGGTGAGCCCATCGCCGTTTCATGCTGTTGGATGTACGTGCAGTCTTTAGTCCGTTAGTCGCATTTACGACACCTAAGAGGGAGGGATACCTATATGTGCAGATTTTAGTCCGTTGGTCGCCCTTTACGACACCCAAGAGGGATAGTAGTATTTTTTGAGTGAGCCGCTATAACACAGGGCTATTAACATATTATTGTATTTATAACGAATTTAGTCACTTTATTCAATTAAAAATATACCAAGTTAACCGTGACAAAGAAAACTCCACCCCCTCTCTTTCCTTGGGTGAGACCATTTATTTTTTATTTATTTATAATAGACTAGCGGCCGCTCGCGGTTTCACCCGCGTGATTCCCGTTCCCGTGGGAACATCGGGATAAAAAGTATCCAGGTTATAAACTATCTGTATGCCGAATTTCTACGAAATCCATTCAGTAGTATTTACGTGAAAGAGTTACAAGCATCCATCCATACTTACAAACTTTCGCGTTTATAATATTAGTAGAATGGGCTTGCTCTTGACCTCATTCTTATCCGTAGGATTAAGAAGAGGCCGACGATGCGATGGAGCGAGTTTGACCAGAAACAGTCAATGTAGGGAACACAGACGCCGGCAGGGATTCCCATTCCTTGGCTGTACGCATTATGAATGAAGACGAGTGACGAGAGATGTGAGCCCGTTTTAAGACACCCAATGAAGAGTGGTTGATAGTATCCTTCAATGAGCCGCTACACACAGCTCAATATCAAATCCGTCCTAGAGGACGTGCAGCACTTGTTGATGGAATGTGCCAAAAATCAAAGAGAGCGACAATCATTGACGATTCAATTAAATCTTAAAATGTCTGATGTAGGATTATATCAATCTATTTTGGCAAACCCTACATCAGACGCAGCCAGACTTGTCTGTGATATGGTCTTGGTGAGTCGTCAATGATTGGTAGATATGTGCTAAGTATTGTAACCTCCCCACAACAGAGTAGATTGCTACACCTAAATCTAAACCTAAATCTAATGCCTTTCACACCTATATGCCTAGCTAGCTTATAATACATACACACATCCTCGCCGCTTTACCTTAACTTAAATTATTATCTAATTCTTAAAACTAATTAACCTAATTTATCTACAATCTAATGGTTGTGTCTGGAGTTTTGTAGAGTGTGTAGCGTTTGTATGAAGATGGAACCTTAGCATAGCTTAATTCTATTTGCAGTGAATTTCAGTCAAGCAATGTAATATTATAATAACTACTATTTTGGCCAGATCGTCTAGTGAACCCTCCGTTGTTAACCGCATTTAAGTAACTCAAGTTCTTTCGTGAAAGTTTAGTAATTGGCTTATCCCTGTGTTAAATTATTTTCTCCTGACCTAATTACCTACCAGTCTATAAATCCTAACATAAATATGTGTAGCCTAGCAATGACTCCGTCTGAACTGTGACCTAAATCCTTCACTGCAGCTGCGGGGAAGATTTGTAACCACTCAAAGGTAATCAGATGATAGCTTAGCTTGTAGGTATTATTATTTATTATCAGTAGCATGATACATAAGAAGCCTGGTGCAATTTATATAAAGGTCTTGTGGAATTATAAGAGTCTTGTGGAAATATAAAAGTCTTGTGGAAATATAAGAGTCTTGTGGAAATATAAAAGTCTTGTGGAAATATAAGAGTCTTGTGGAAGTTTAAAAGTCTTGTGGAAATATAAGAGTCTTGTGGAAGTTTAAAAGTCTTGTGGAAATATAAGAGTCTTGTGGAAGTTTATAAGTCTTGTGGAAATATAAGAGTCTTGTGGAAGTTTATGAGCTCCAACCGCCGCTCCATAGCGTGCCATTACATCTCATTGTTTAATTATGGCCCCGTCCACTTTGGCTTTAACATTAATTATTAGCTTGTAGCTTTAATTCTTTCAAACTGAGAATTTACATCTCCTCTCAAAATCTAATTTCATTTTACATTATGAACTATGTGTTAGCAATTTAAATTCTTATTATTCCACATAAATCAATAGAGTTTATCTCAAGGCTTGCTATCATCCAAATATCCTTTTCACATTAAGAACTTAATTATTCAATGCAATAACTTATATTCAGTTCCGTAAAGGGTGGATAATTTAATCAAACGCCACTTCAGGCGGTGGCTAAAGTAGAATGCTATTAATACAGGTAAAATTACTTTTATTTACTCCTAGTATTTATTATACAGGTCTTATAAAGTTCCAATATAACTACATTGGATTGGCTGCATTGGCAGATTATCACATCTTAAGTTTATTAAAGGATGTTTAATTCATTCAATATCCTTGACTTTAGGAAGTGAACTGAAATAGAATACTATCATTTGAAGTAAATTACTTTGGATTACTCTTAGTGTTCATTATACAGATCTTATAAAGTATAAATACATCTCAAGTTTATTGAAAGATGCCTAATTTATTCAACATCCCTGACTTTTAGGGAGTGAATGTAGTTAATTATTTTTCCATTAACTTACACCCTCTGTCTCTCAGACTGAGTGGTTAATTTGATAGACTACTAAATCATAGTTAGTATACCTTTAGTAGGTAGTTAATTATCACTGTTAATCATTAAATAAATTACATTTAGAAGTTATCTTTTACTCACTTTAATAAGTATAAATTAGACTGTACTAGGTATTAGTCTGATTGATTAGATTGTTCCCATCAAATATTTCTATGTTTCATATTATTAGAAGTAAGTACTTACATATCTTAAGAGGTCTATTCGAATGGTATTAGTAGACCATTGTCAGGCTAATTAGCTGGTTGTTATCAATCAATTATTTCTATGTTTCAGATTATTAGAAGCTCATAGCTTGCAATGTCTTCTTTCAACGACTTATCCTAGGTTCTAAACTGGTTTTAGTTGTTCAGTTTGTATCAGCTTATTTTTGCTAAGGTATCGGATGTAAAATTTTCCATACTTTGAAGAGTATAGCCATGTGAGATCGTATTGCATCCCAGGGAAAGCTAACAAATGCCTGTTTGGTCATATCAGTGTTAGAAATCAAACATCACAGTACGACTAAGCTTATTTGCTATAACTTTTTAGTATTTTTCTTGTAATAGAAAACCAGTCTAGACTTTTAGGTACTCCAAAGTAATGATGGTACGATATTATCATACTTCTGTTAATTATTTAAAATGAATAATTAATTGGTAACAACTTTAGGAAAACAATTAGAATTTTACCGGCCTGCGGTAACAGATTACTTGCCTAGCTAGGACCCACATCACTTCATCATAATTTTATTTAGCGCCGTAACTTAATTATCCCTGCCTTATTAGTCTGAATTAATAACTAACCATATATATATCCGCCTACCTATAGATTCCTACAACTTTCCTCACTTGAAAATGCCTATATTTTGTCGAACTAACAGTCCCTCTTGTGTACCTTGCAAACTAGGCCAAGCCTCATTTAATTTAAATTCGTGGTGTGTGGTGAGAGTCGCATTGCCCCTGAAAGCAACTAACTCCTAAATGTTCTATCAGTCGAGCCAGTATACTCAGTGTGTTATTTTCCTATCACTACACTGTATGTATGGAGATAGACTCGAGATTGGACTGGGTCATACGGGTCTACCTCCAGCTAAATGGTGTCTGACCTATCTTCAACTTTCACTAGGGAGACAACTGTCTCTCCCCCATTACTCCGTCGAAGATAGTGTATTGTTTAGCGTAATAGTGTAAAACGCCGATCTTATTAAATACAATCAAAGATCATCCAGACCGAAGTCTGTTGAAAGGTACATAGGGTTTTGTTGTCACCGTGACTCGTTTCCGCCGATGTACCCCAGAATACTTCATTCTGTTAACGGATTCGAGTTGCGATCGCAATAGTTTACTTTATTAATAACTTTCAATTTCACAAATCTTAATTAATATCGCAGCTCGAATATCACTTAGCGCACTATCAAGCTCGGACGCTATTTTTCCCGTATGAGTCGTACCGCACTCTTAAGTTGGACCGCTCCGTTGACGTCCCCAAAACTGAATCCCCGCTAATTTTCCCAAGCATCTTAACTTTCCCGCCACGCGCGCCTAAGATTTGCCCGCGCGAGTCCGCTTTTCTTCCCTTCAACCAATCGCTAGCCGCTTCCCCGACGCCCCCCCGCCTTCGCGTCGCGCCACGTGGAGCTATCATCCGACCTCTCTTTCTGTCTTTTTCTCAACCTCTCGCTCGCTCATTGCCGCTTTCGCCGCGCAATTCTAAAATTTTCCCATAATCTAACCAAATCTCGTCAGATAGCCAATATTTCATCTTTGAATATCTAAATGTAGCCTTCTATTAACAATTCCCTCTTAATAATCCTCCACTTAAGCCAATAATCCTATATTTTGGGAAATTATAAAAAGTTCCGTATTCCGACCATAGGTGGCGCCCGCCCGCATGTCTACCGGCTTGCCAACCTACGCCTATGTCACAAGGCCACACAGAACAGTCCCCGCGAAATTCAAAATAAAGATAAAGCCCGTTGCCAACCTAACACGAAGCTCAAGTAAATAACTCACGCTAGACGGCGCCTATGTCGCAAGGGACGCACAGAGCAGTCCCCGCGAAATTCAAAATAAAGAAGTCAAACTAGCAACCTTATGCGAAGCTCAAGTAAATAACTCACGCTAGACGGCGCCTATGTCGCAAGGAGCACACAGAGCAGTCTCCGCGAAATTCAAACTAAAGATAAAGCGCTAGACCACTGACCATTATTCTGAACTAGTTTATTATTCCCTTTTCATGCTTATTATTAATGGTGCTACGCATTAATATTTATTTTAGTGCTACTCCCATGCATTCCTTACTAACGGACGGATACCATTCATTCTGTACCGTTACAGCCGCCCCCGATAGAATTTAAGCAGATAAAGTACCACTCTTATCTGCGGCGAATTATATCTAAACCCTGTACTTAATTAAGTACAAAATAGCACCTCCTTCCTTGCCAACCTCATTGTCATCCTAGCCCTCAAAGATATTCCTACTATTTATAGTTCCTCCCCAAATCCCTAATGACTCCTTCCTCCATAAGCTTTCTTATTGCAAAATAGCCCACACCCCTCATTCTATTCAACTGACACAAAATCATAATCGCATACCCAGTTCTCGTGTTCGAAACGAAATCCCAGTAAACTTAGTCTCGGTAAATATTTCCCAATAACTTAGACATCTACCATTTCTTTAATCATACACAACCTCCGAATAATGATTTGCCTTTTGTTTACCATCATAACAACAAATCTTAATATAATTTAAATCAATATAACAGTCTCTTGCTCTGTCTACTAACGCCCCCTAGCGAAAACTCTTCAACTCTATGACGATTCCGACGTAAGTTTATAACATCTTCCGAACCATTCAATTATTCTATTCTTTAAATTATTTTCCTAGAATAATTTCAAGTACATCTGTCATCATGGCCTTCTTTTAACTTACGTCTCTTCTTACAACTTGTTTCGCATCTAAATGTTGCAACCTAGGGATCGAACCTGGGATCTTTCGTGGGTGAAGCATCAACCACTTCGCCGTCATGGTTTTAGTTCCAACTAGGCTAATGAATAATTATTAATAATTTGAATTAAAACTTTCCTTCATACTTCAACGCTACCAATCTCATCTTAACTTATATAATTACCTAAGCTAACGAAACGTCGGAACAATTGTCTACCTCAGGCAGGGATCGAACCCGCGTCCTCCACGATCCCTAATTAGCTACTTCTTTCAACCGAAACCTATTTTCCTCTCCGCGGATAAGAAATCTTAACCAAACCCCCATATCAACCAAAACCAGTAGGCATACCATCATCGCCCAAGAGTTATAACTTTATTTTAGATGAGATACATCTAATGTCTAATCCTGCAAATAACCGAGATAGAATACTAGACTCGCTTCCGTCCGGTACGCAGTGACACCCACTCACCGTGCATACAAATAGAGGTCTTAACGCCTTACAATAAGGTTGTCGATCGTAAATATTTAGGAAAAACTCATTCACTCTAAGGGGGTACGCATCTCGAAACACGTCCTTGAGTTTTGAACTAGCTACCCCGTAGTTCAGATCTATTAGAAGTTTGTGTGCTATGTATATCTAACTGTCAATGTATGCGTCATCGATAAGTACTTGTTAATACCCCGGTACGCGTTGGACATCGTATACTAATTGACAAGTACTGAGCTTATACGTATAAGCAAATACTTATGCCAAAACCTATCTAGTAACTATGTCTCATCCCTAGTTATTACTATGTACGAAAGACAACATTTAGTCTCATTTGCTAATATATAATACGTCAATATCCCCTTACTTTCCTATACCTTTGAAAAATATCATTTTCTTATTAAATTAAACAGACCGGTAACTATCTTATCCGCCCCACAACTCTACTTAACTTCCTACCTTTTATATTACTAATAATCGGTCAAATCGGTAAATAATAAGTCATTAAAGGTGACACTTCGTCTTAGTATTCATGGTAATTAATATCGTGAGTTCCTTCTCGTATTTACTGAATTCCAAACTGCGTGATTCAATAGTGCTAGTTTCTTTTTTTTTTTTTTTTTTTAGATGATTTTAATTTTACACTCGCACAAGACACATTATCAAGATGGTAATCTCCCGAATGTTTGTAACTCTAATTGGTTACTCATTATGCATTCTACTTTACTTTTCAGCCTTCCGTCCAGATGGTAAAATTCCCCAGCAACACGAGATCCCCTGACCACGCCAAAATGAAATGCCATCAATGGCCTCTGTTTCTGCAGCCTAAGACATTATCTCTCTATAGGTTAGTCAAGTATAATTGTCCTGATTTAGACTTCACAAGACGCCCCCAAAGGAACCACCTTACAGCAGAATTTCCGCAACTTTAAGAAAGGCTAGTTTAGGAAATGAAGCTAAATGGAAACCACTTAATTTTATTGTGTGCTGAGTAATTCCCACTTCTACAGCACAGTTCCGAAACTTCGATTCAATTACTTCACCAGGTAAATTAAAATAAACCCTACACGCTTAACTAAGTTCTATTTGTGCCCAGTGCGACTAAAAATATTCGAACACCCTAAACAAGCTACTTTTACTAATTTAACAGTGCCAATTAAGAATGCTCCCTTGTGTCATCTATAATTTTATTGTGTGCATAGACGACCAAAGACCTCGCTTTCAGCATGCCTTCTTCGTTGGACCTGCTTAGTTAAATACTCTAATCAAAATTCTAAAGTTACAATTGAAAATGTCAAAAGTTCGAATATTATGCAATAGAGAATTTCTCTAACATAGTTACTCCATCTCTTCGCACTATTTGGTCAGGCATATTGCAATTCAAGTATTTATTTTAATTTATAATGACCTATCTTCTCCACCCCTGTTCACATACTTTAGCCATCCCTATCCACAGCTGCGGTGAAGATAATTAGTTAATGAACAAAACATCCTATAAACATTCTATGTTACTACCGCAATCACAAGAAATATTTACTAGAAGGATTATCTATCATACAGCTGACTATAACAAAATGAGTCCCCCTTATCTTTCTCCGTTCCTCTTCTAACGTAGAAGACAACAACAGACAATTAACAATTAATTACTTATAATTTAGAACAACCCTAGGTAAAACGCTACCACAAAACTAGTATAGAACAGAATAATACTAACCGAAGTAAACTTTTGTATTCACACTTGCAAATAAAATATCTTTATCTTTCCGTGATGAATGATTTTGATAACATTATTTCATCAATTCAATGTCCCGGCCTACATATGTGAAAACTCCCAATCAATTAGTTTGTTTAAAACAATCTAGATGCAACATGCAGTTCACATTAACTAACAATTTTAAGGTTGTGCCATAACTTCGACAATAACCTACCTTAGCACTAATTTTAATCATCTACAATTACGTCACGTACATATTAGATGCCAATAATCTAGATTATTTAAGAATTCTAGCAATTCTAATAAATAACCCACAAGATCATTCCGCTGTGACAGTCTGCGCTGACCTTCCCACAAGTCAAAACCGCGTTTCGTTCCTCCTATCATTTCTAAACCCGTAGACATTTACTTTGTACTAAAACAAATTATTGAGTTAATAATTATTTGTCAATTGTTAAGCAAACCTATTTAATTTCATAATAACATTTTTAATATAGCAGTATTAGAATATTATTATAAATCCCGAACATCTTTATTTATTATAATCAACATTACCGGTTAAAGTATTTGAATGGCCTAGTGTGAACTAGGTTTCAGGTCGCACCTCGGAAAATAAATTTACTATTGACTTTAAAATCTACTACTTATAAATTTATTATTTTCTTCTGACATATAAAGATAGGCTACGACTCTAGGTCGGGTTTAGTAAACTTTGAACTATGGCTACCTCCACGATAACCTCGGTTAAATATATATATCCGCAAAACGAAATATGTCCAATACGGCCGATTTTACTAAATTTAAATTATGCTACTAAACAGTACGTGTCCTAAGAACGTCACACATCCGAAACCCATTTCAGTTCTAATTTCTTTACCCATCTAAATTAAATTTTGTACCTGTCGACGCGAGATAACATCTAAATAATTACTTTGTATGATTCGAATTGGGATAGTTGATTTTGTATTGTAATCTCGATAACGCAATATCAGGGATTTACTTATTAATAAATTTTACACTAAGAAATTTATTCTCAGCTCGCAATATCATCGCTTTATTTCCGGCTTGAATGTTTCTGCGGACTATGAGTTTAAATTTATCCGACAACTTAAAATTATGGTATATAAAATCGATCACTGTTTTATTAGTAGCTGGTGTTAACTTTTAAAATGATAAAACGATTTAACTAATGATTATGACGTGACATCCGTCCGCAACTCGCCTTTATAATTGATGTGATAACATACGCTATTGTTATCCCTATAGCGTAACAGTGCTATAACTCGTTAATTTTGCAGTTAAATCTCGACTTCAAGCCAGTCAACTATTTTTTTTTTTTTTCTACTATTATTTTTTTTTTTCAATTTATTATTCTTTCTTTACTATTGTATTTTTCTTTCGACCCCTATTTTGCTCCCAAGCTCAATTAATATCTACCTTCCACAATTATCCATCATCCGTCAATCTTAGGTATCCTCGAGAAATATTTCATCTTAATCGTTCAACGGAGATAGACAATTGTGCAAGGTACCCTTCTTAATAGGCTAATCCAACCCAGTGAATTTAATGATTTATCTATCTCTACCTATCCTAACTAATTAGTCATGTAGTAAAGTCTTTTCTTTTCACCGCTCTCCCGACTTAGATATCTCTAGGTAACTCACAACTGATAATATTAGGTAAGTAGGTATAGTAAGCTGTGCCCAGCGAGCTTTACCTCTGCGTACGTTAACCTCATCTTAAGCTAATAATAATCCTTTATAAATCTTCATAATTAACTATTTATCACGATTTCAACTATACGGTAAGAAGCAATGATTACCGGTAACGACTACTTACAACGCTGCAAGAGTATTTCAATTATACATATTATTATTAGACAGCACCCTTTTACCATCATCCAAAATAAAATCTTTTATTGGTAACCCAACGCCATCTAGCCTCGCTAATAGGTAACCTCCCCACAATAGAGTAGATATTAGATAGTTGTTTCCAGACGGTAACGACTTTTATCGCCTACTAGACGTATTTATCCGTTTACATTATGCATCCCAAACTACGTTGCTTTTAAACCAAAATTCCTACTAGCAATGAATAGTCATATGATTCTATCCCCTACATGACATACCTGCTACTTGTTATTACTTATAATCGCGATTCCTCATCAACGCGTGTATTTTGAACCGTAATACTATTTTATGTTACTTTTCCTAGGATTTTAGCGAACTAACAAAATGAAGCGGCATTTCCCATGTCATTGCATTCTAATCTACTACGTGATAAGTATTAGGAAAATCTCTTTCAATGTAAAAATCGCAGGTATTAAAAATAACAGGTATGGAAAATAACAGGTGATTCCACTTGCTATAACAAAATCACATGATTACGCGTTATGGAAGTTTCCTCTCCGATTGGTTTTATGACGTCATGTTTTATAATCATTCCTAATTCTAGATTGTTTATGGTCTCGCTAAATCATTTGTCTCTATGGTCCAACCATAGACAAAGAACGTTATAGTCCTTGACTAGCCTAAACTACTCTATGGATTTCAGATGTGAGACTCAAGTACACTATTATAATTTTTTTTTCTCTAACATAACCAACAAAATAAATTATAATACGTGGAATAGCACATCAACTAAAAACCGCAATCGCTCAACGATTATTAGTCAAAATATAATTATTATTAGTTTTATATTATGCTGTTAGCGTCATAACTTTATAATATTGTACAGCATATCGCCGTCCTATAATATAAATTGAATCCAGCAATAATTAAGTTGGTTACCTCTGTCCAATCTCGCCCCCTAGCCTTCCCATCCGACAGCAATAATAATTAAACCGCCCCCTATTCTACAAATCTTTCTAAATCAATAAATGTTGAACTATGTCACCCTATCGACTTTTTACGATCCTAAAAATAACTCAACACAAGGCTGTATGAACCAGTTGCCTATGCCTATATGAAATCTATCACCAGGAATAGAAACAAAACTACAGTTACCATAGCTCCTAACGTCAACAACAAAAATTGGATACCTGGTTTCAGTATTCAAGGAAACAATTACTAAAGGTTTCAGTATTCACAGATAACTCAACAATTTTAAAATTTAATACTCCAGACCCCCGGAATAGTTTGGTTATTGACTATATCTAAGTACTTTGTTCACTCATTAAACTTTGGAAAACCAACAACGCACGGTACCTGATGCTGGCGAAATCCGCCATTAAATAAAGAAGAAAAAGATAATAACTGAAAGGTATTGTATTTCAAATAATACTCATTACGCTATTGTTTTGTAGCTTTATCTCCTCCTTTGACCTTTAACCTAACCTGAGAATCTTTTTGTTACAGATTTCGTACAACAAAATTTAGCTCCAGCTCTCATTGCGACTGTCTACAATATTGGTCGAACCCGTAATACAAAGTGTATGAATCAACTTTAGAAGATAACAACGTTTATTGTGAAAAGTGTCAAATTATAATTCACCCACTATCAAGAGCCCGTAATACAAAGTGTATGAATCAACTTTAGAAGATAACAACGTTTATTGTGAAAAGTGTCAAATTATAATTCACCCATTGTCAAGAGCCCGTAATACAAAGTGTATGAATCAACTTTAGAAGATAACAACGTTTATTGTGAAAAGTGTCAAATTATAATTCACCCACTATCAAGAGCCCGTAATACAAAGTGTATGAATCAACTTTAGAAGATAACAACGTTTATTGTGAAAAGTGTCAAATTATAATTCTTCAATATCTCTGAATTAATTAATCTTCATTGAATTATTCCCTATTAAGCCAATTCTAAACTCACGCATCGCAACACGACAACAATTTGTGGGAAAAATCCCACTTCTAAATTAAAGTATTACCGCTTGACTGAAATCCAATACAACTATATTAATGATAATTTATAACTTAACTTTCTAATCCTGGTCATGGCTTACCAATTTGTAACCTCCCCACAATATTAATTTGCTACACCTAAATCTATAAATTCTCTATACCTAATCTAAACCTAAATCTAATGCCTTTCACACCTATATGCCTAGCTAGCTTATAATACATACACACATCCTCGCCGCTTTACCTTAACTTAAATTATTATCTAATTCTTAAAACTAATTAACCTAATTTATCTACAATCTAATGGTTGTGTCTGGAGTTTTGTAGAGTGTGTAGCGTTTGTATGAAGATGGAACCTTAGCATAGCTTAATTCTATTTGCAGTGAATTTCAGTCAAGCAATGTAATATTATAATAACTACTATTTTGGCCAGATCGTCTAGTGAACCCTCCGTTGTTAACCGCATTTAAGTAACTCAAGTTCTTTCGTGAAAGTTTAGTAATTGGCTTATCCCTGTGTTAAATTATTTTCTCCTGACCTAATTACCTACCAGTCTATAAATCCTAACATAAATATGTGTAGCCTAGCAATGACTCCGTCTGAACTGTGACCTAAATCCTTCACTGCAGCTGCGGGGAAGATTTGTAACCACTCAAAGGTAATCAGATGATAGCTTAGCTTGTAGGTATTATTATTTATTATCAGTAGCATGATACATAAGAAGCCTGGTGCAATTTATATAAAGGTCTTGTGGAATTATAAGAGTCTTGTGGAAATATAAAAGTCTTGTGGAAATATAAGAGTCTTGTGGAAATAT
Organism: Scoparia ambigualis; assembly: GCA_963921215.1. NCBI lineage: Eukaryota > Metazoa > Arthropoda > Insecta > Lepidoptera > Crambidae > Scoparia > Scoparia ambigualis. The sequence continues at coordinate 6,018,617 of OY992522.1, forward strand.
AAAAGTCTTGTGGAAATATAAGAGTCTTGTGGAAGTTTAAAAGTCTTGTGGAAATATAAGAGTCTTGTGGAAGTTTAAAAGTCTTGTGGAAATATAAGAGTCTTGTGGAAGTTTATAAGTCTTGTGGAAATATAAGAGTCTTGTGGAAGTTTATGAGCTCCAACCGCCGCTCCATAGCGTGCCATTACATCTCATTGTTTAATTATGGCCCCGTCCACTTTGGCTTTAACATTAATTATTAGCTTGTAGCTTTAATTCTTTCAAACTGAGAATTTACATCTCCTCTCAAAATCTAATTTCATTTTACATTATGAACTATGTGTTAGCAATTTAAATTCTTATTATTCCACATAAATCAATAGAGTTTATCTCAAGGCTTGCTATCATCCAAATATCCTTTTCACATTAAGAACTTAATTATTCAATGCAATAACTTATATTCAGTTCCGTAAAGGGTGGATAATTTAATCAAACGCCACTTCAGGCGGTGGCTAAAGTAGAATGCTATTAATACAGGTAAAATTACTTTTATTTACTCCTAGTATTTATTATACAGGTCTTATAAAGTTCCAATATAACTACATTGGATTGGCTGCATTGGCAGATTATCACATCTTAAGTTTATTAAAGGATGTTTAATTCATTCAATATCCTTGACTTTAGGAAGTGAACTGAAATAGAATACTATCATTTGAAGTAAATTACTTTGGATTACTCTTAGTGTTCATTATACAGATCTTATAAAGTATAAATACATCTCAAGTTTATTGAAAGATGCCTAATTTATTCAACATCCCTGACTTTTAGGGAGTGAATGTAGTTAATTATTTTTCCATTAACTTACACCCTCTGTCTCTCAGACTGAGTGGTTAATTTGATAGACTACTAAATCATAGTTAGTATACCTTTAGTAGGTAGTTAATTATCACTGTTAATCATTAAATAAATTACATTTAGAAGTTATCTTTTACTCACTTTAATAAGTATAAATTAGACTGTACTAGGTATTAGTCTGATTGATTAGATTGTTCCCATCAAATATTTCTATGTTTCATATTATTAGAAGTAAGTACTTACATATCTTAAGAGGTCTATTCGAATGGTATTAGTAGACCATTGTCAGGCTAATTAGCTGGTTGTTATCAATCAATTATTTCTATGTTTCAGATTATTAGAAGCTCATAGCTTGCAATGTCTTCTTTCAACGACTTATCCTAGGTTCTAAACTGGTTTTAGTTGTTCAGTTTGTATCAGCTTATTTTTGCTAAGGTATCGGATGTAAAATTTTCCATACTTTGAAGAGTATAGCCATGTGAGATCGTATTGCATCCCAGGGAAAGCTAACAAATGCCTGTTTGGTCATATCAGTGTTAGAAATCAAACATCACAGTACGACTAAGCTTATTTGCTATAACTTTTTAGTATTTTTCTTGTAATAGAAAACCAGTCTAGACTTTTAGGTACTCCAAAGTAATGATGGTACGATATTATCATACTTCTGTTAATTATTTAAAATGAATAATTAATTGGTAACAACTTTAGGAAAACAATTAGAATTTTACCGGCCTGCGGTAACAGATTACTTGCCTAGCTAGGACCCACATCACTTCATCATAATTTTATTTAGCGCCGTAACTTAATTATCCCTGCCTTATTAGTCTGAATTAATAACTAACCATATATATATCCGCCTACCTATAGATTCCTACAACTTTCCTCACTTGAAAATGCCTATATTTTGTCGAACTAACAGTCCCTCTTGTGTACCTTGCAAACTAGGCCAAGCCTCATTTAATTTAAATTCGTGGTGTGTGGTGAGAGTCGCATTGCCCCTGAAAGCAACTAACTCCTAAATGTTCTATCAGTCGAGCCAGTATACTCAGTGTGTTATTTTCCTATCACTACACTGTATGTATGGAGATAGACTCGAGATTGGACTGGGTCATACGGGTCTACCTCCAGCTAAATGGTGTCTGACCTATCTTCAACTTTCACTAGGGAGACAACTGTCTCTCCCCCATTACTCCGTCGAAGATAGTGTATTGTTTAGCGTAATAGTGTAAAACGCCGATCTTATTAAATACAATCAAAGATCATCCAGACCGAAGTCTGTTGAAAGGTACATAGGGTTTTGTTGTCACCGTGACTCGTTTCCGCCGATGTACCCCAGAATACTTCATTCTGTTAACGGATTCGAGTTGCGATCGCAATAGTTTACTTTATTAATAACTTTCAATTTCACAAATCTTAATTAATATCGCAGCTCGAATATCACTTAGCGCACTATCAAGCTCGGACGCTATTTTTCCCGTATGAGTCGTACCGCACTCTTAAGTTGGACCGCTCCGTTGACGTCCCCAAAACTGAATCCCCGCTAATTTTCCCAAGCATCTTAACTTTCCCGCCACGCGCGCCTAAGATTTGCCCGCGCGAGTCCGCTTTTCTTCCCTTCAACCAATCGCTAGCCGCTTCCCCGACGCCCCCCCGCCTTCGCGTCGCGCCACGTGGAGCTATCATCCGACCTCTCTTTCTGTCTTTTTCTCAACCTCTCGCTCGCTCATTGCCGCTTTCGCCGCGCAATTCTAAAATTTTCCCATAATCTAACCAAATCTCGTCAGATAGCCAATATTTCATCTTTGAATATCTAAATGTAGCCTTCTATTAACAATTCCCTCTTAATAATCCTCCACTTAAGCCAATAATCCTATATTTTGGGAAATTATAAAAAGTTCCGTATTCCGACCATAGGTGGCGCCCGCCCGCATGTCTACCGGCTTGCCAACCTACGCCTATGTCACAAGGCCACACAGAACAGTCCCCGCGAAATTCAAAATAAAGATAAAGCCCGTTGCCAACCTAACACGAAGCTCAAGTAAATAACTCACGCTAGACGGCGCCTATGTCGCAAGGGACGCACAGAGCAGTCCCCGCGAAATTCAAAATAAAGAAGTCAAACTAGCAACCTTATGCGAAGCTCAAGTAAATAACTCACGCTAGACGGCGCCTATGTCGCAAGGAGCACACAGAGCAGTCTCCGCGAAATTCAAACTAAAGATAAAGCGCTAGACCACTGACCATTATTCTGAACTAGTTTATTATTCCCTTTTCATGCTTATTATTAATGGTGCTACGCATTAATATTTATTTTAGTGCTACTCCCATGCATTCCTTACTAACGGACGGATACCATTCATTCTGTACCGTTACAGTATCTACTAGCTATTACTATGTAATTAATTAAGGATTTTATAAAATCATAATATCAACAAAATATAATGTTGTTAGCTAAGCTTAAGTTATGATGGGACTGACATAACATAGTGTAAAGTCCCTAAAAAAAATAAAAGAATAAAAAAAAAATCAAATCCGTCCGTACTTAATACAAGCTATGAGTTCAGCGCCATCTATAATGATTTTGCGTTAGAATAGCCAAGTTGTCACGTCGCGGTGGGATACTGTGCGCCGCGAAATTTAATTAAAAGAGCAAATGAAAAGCCCAGCGTGATGGCGCATACTTTGTTGTGTTCTGCTGCAAAAAGGCATTTGTCGTGTAAGGTTCGGGTACTGATAAATAAAGAAAATACAAGTGATAGATCTGAGATTATAATATTTATTGATCAGTAAAAGGATTAATTACATCATTATTTATAGGATCGAGAAGGTACATGCACACTTAGTAGGTAACACACCACGCCACAGCTGTGAAAAATGCGAGCTGACCCTGAAACTGTTATCGTCAGTCTATAAACTTCCGACAGCTGGGCACAGGCCCTACTTACATTAAAAAATCAACTCGGGCCATACCCACTGACATCCCACCACACCGGTCTAACGCGTGTTGGTAGGTTTTGGCGATTGTCATCTTACTACAACAACCGGGACCAACGGAGGAGAGTTTTTTTTTGGTTTAGTTTTTCATAAGGCATTGCGAAAGTTGCTTATCTGGCTAAATTGCAAACCAAATCGTAGCCGCTGCGCCATCGAGCTCTTTCAAATGTCAGTCAGAGATGACGTAATTATAAAATATAAGAACATTACCCCGTGACTTTCAAACTTTTGGAAAGTCTTTTGTAAACCTTGTCCTGATAATTAAAAACATAACAAAAAAAGAATACACTTAATATTCTATTATTCTTGGGCTACCAGACGGCTGCCCTTTTAAGCCACCTACGTGGTTAAAACCAGTCCAATAATATAATTGACCGAATAAAGCCAAATGTTATTTTCTATTTACTTTGAACAGTAAATAGAAAATAACATTTGTAATAGAACTATTCAACTCGAACCTCCCTGGCTTCATTTCGTTTCGTTTCGCCGTAAGCCTTTGTGCAAACAAAATAAGCTTTTTAATAATGAAATTACTTTTTGCCCAGGTACCTACAGTGCATTGTAATATAGAGATCAAAGCGTTAAATCCATTATTATTAAACTTCAGTTCAAGTAAGAAAATTACTTGTTTCGGAGAATTAGAAGGGGTTGTTTTTTATCTTTTTGATAATTTTGAAATTTGCGTTTAAAATTATAAGAAAAGATATTGAATTGTTCAACGACTTTGAATAATTAGATTACTCTTTTCGTAGGTTTATTGTTTTAAAACGGTAGTTAGTACTAAAAAAAAATATGAAAGCATAAACAACAGACACACACAACTAGCGAAGCAATGTACTTCTACTTTCTTGACAATATTCAGCACAGATGCGAACTGGGCTTTAAAGCGTCCATCTTTGATTATGCATCAAAGATGGCTGCTATTAGAGCGGCCAAAGACATTCCGTTGAGCTTTCGCTTCCAAAGTCTTCGCTTTATGTGTCGATCCACTGTTTAAATCTATACACTCGAGCACGTTAACCTTATCTCGGTCTCAACAGGCGTACTAATAGTTAAATTTAACACTTCAATGTATAGCTTGTCGTTAAAGATTTTGGATTAAGCTCGGCATTCAGTCTGCAGAACTTTAGTTGTAAATGATTGCAATAGCTGCTGGTAAATTGCTTATTTTAAATTTGACTATTAAAAAAATTATTAAAAGCATAATTACTTTACAAGTATCATCATCATCTTCTTCATCAGCCAGAGGACGTCCACTACTGGACAAAGGCCTCCCCCAAAGTTCTCCACCACGACCGGTCTTATGTTACTCGCATCCAACGGCTATCAGTGACCTTCACCATATCGTCGGACCACCTTGTTGGAGGCCTGCCCACACTGCGTCTTCCGGTGTGCGGTCGCCACTCGAGAACCATTCTGCCCCAACGGCCATCGGTTCTACGGGCGATGTGCCCTGCCCATTGAAGGCCGGTCCATTTATTATTATTTTTTATTTATTTAATTTTATTGTCATGCAAGTTGACAGAATTTCTTCCAAAACACATGCAAGTCATACAAGTAGTAATAATCTAAAAGACTCGGCACATAATATCACTTCAATTAAAGTAAAAAAAGAAACAAATATAAACTGCCAATATTAAAAATAGGAATCAAATGAATTACATGAAAGACTTCATAAGCATAAGCTGTGGAGTTTGTTGTGCCCGTTCTTCTCCACAGCTAAAAGACTTCCTGAATGGGTGGGGTGGGTGGGTGGGTTCCTGTGCCTATCCATCCACCCATATAAAAAAAAAAAATTGACGATTCATAACGCTTAATTTAAGCTTACTGGATAAAGTTATTTTGATTTTGATTTTGATAATACGTTAAATATAAACACGAATAATGTAGAAATAAAAGATTACCAATGTCAAAAATTAATTTAAAAAAAGGAAATATACTTAGTCATACAAGTAATAATAATCTAAAAGACTCGGTACATAATAATATCACTTCAATTAAAGTAAAAATAGACTGCCTTAACCGCTTGGCTATCGAGGTCTGGTTTTCACCAGTCATCAGTCGAAATTTGTCAGCGCTTGATGCTTAGTCAACATTGCTTCATCAAATCTTAGAAGTTTTCACCTCTGAGATCCGAAAGAAATATTTTTACAAATATTTGTAAACATTCGGTTAAGATGAAGCTGCGTTATAGATTAATGTTTTATATATTTTAGCGTTTTATTAACGCTTAAATATGAGAGAGAGCGAGAGAGAGAGAGAAACATTTATTAAAAGTTATTTATTTTATAAAAGATCACATACAAAAAAAAAAAATTGTCAATCAGGACCCCGCCTCAGCTTGTGTTGTTGCGACCAGAACGTATCGCAACAACGCTGGTATTCTGGCGGGGCCTGTCGGTGCACGGTACACGAACAACATACAGATTTACATGAAACACATACACATTACAATAAACTATACATAGACATAGACAATACTAACAGACAATAAAAATAAAAAAAATTATGGGCAGAATGACCTTGACACCTTAGCAACTTAGACAACTGATGTTTAAAAGTCTTGTTCTGCTTGTCCATGTCATTCATTGTTGAAATTGATGTCATCATTTCATTTGATTTGATCTTACATTTGATGCCAAGCCAAAGTTAAGTTACTATTAGGTACGCAGTTATCAAAGTGTTATCTTTACAATTTAATTAACGTAGTAGTGATTACATCCTCTCAGCTTGTCAATATACTTAAGTATTTTGTTTAACACTGAAAAAAGAGACGACAACCTCAGGCGGGAATCGAACCACGCACCTTCCGCATTCCGTGCGGCTGCCATAAGAGGCCTATTACATCTAGACTGTAATTTTTACGTAAAATGCCCATTTTCGCATTTTGTTGTAATTTTGCAGTTGTATTTATCGTTTTTATTGAAATAGGATAATAAAATCATGCTTAATATTACAAATGTCCACTCTGCGAGGATAAGCTGAGTTCAGACGGCCGGGCGGCGCATCGCATTTTGAAGTATTTTTGCAGTTGTATTTATCGTTTTTATCGAAATAGGATAATAAATTAATTATAAAATCTCTTCTTTATCATGAAGTAACGATTATTCTGGTATACATCTTGCTCAAAAATATTATCGTAGATAGAAGAAATTCGAATTCAAAGCGATTTTCGAAGTTTTTTGGTTTATCAATGATATCTAAAAATTCCGAGGCCACTACGCACTATACGACTATATAAGAGATAACACTCTATTTTTTTATTTCATTTGTTCAGAACAGTAGTTCAATCTAGGAGTTCAAAAAAGTGCCTTCGCGCATTTTATGAAAATCTTTCTCTGCAATTTTGGGTTTAATTAAAAAGTCAAGCAAAATTTACAAAAAGCGAGGTAGCTACGCTTTATTCCAATAGCTATTCTACACTATTCAATGAGTCAAAATTAATAATGGATTTTTGTTTCTGAGATCCATAACGCCAAAATTGGCCATTTCACGTTTAAAACGTCAACAATGTCAAAAGATTAATACATAAAAAAACAAATAATATAAATTATGTAAAATACAAAATTAAATGTCAATGTTAAAGTAATCAAAATAAAAATTATGAATTAATTACTTACAAAAACCAAAATTTCAGGAATATTAGTAAAAAATTAATAAAGAACTAATTAAATGTCATCAGTCTTATAATAAAATTTAAGAAACAAATAAAAATACAGAAAAAAAATAAAGAGACACATCATACATAATTATTACAGACATCATTTATACAATAGAAGGAGAGACCAGAAAAAAAGTGTCACCTTTTTATCACTTTCAACGTCATTAATTGAATATAAATTATGCGCCGCTGTCTACAAACTCGAGTAAAAGCTCCGTGGACAAGCGCGAATGGCAGCGTTGTATCAGACCCCACATTGTCAGAACTAACACATACTAGCACCGAGCTGGATATTCAAAGCCGCCAGCTCACAATAGTACTGTAAATTGTACCTATGAAAGCTGGGTTAACAGCTTTGCAGTATGAAATCTTTATAGAATAGAATAGAATAGAATAGAAATCTTTATTTGCCATTAAAAAGGGTTACAGTAGTGATGGACAATAATTATAAGTTTCACCTTTTTAGCCATTAAGAATAGCATGCAAACATTTAATTTATTAATATGTATTTTTTTAACATTTAAAATTTAATCAGACAACTTATTTAAATATTACTACTACTTCAATCGTATTTCACTTAAATTACTATAATATAAGTAAGTATGTTCATTAAAAAGTCACATAAAATTATTATTAATAAATTGATAATTACTTAAAAAATAAACACATAAATTTAATAAGATGTCAAATACATTGATAAGTTAAAATGATAAGTTAAATTATATAAAGCAATGGCATATGTACTACTTTTATTTTAAATAAGAATTTTGCTGGTAATTCAAGAACTCCTGAACCGAGTAAAAGGCACGGTCAAGTAACCATGTATGCAAAGCCACCTTAAATCTACTGAATGGCATGTCCTTTAAAGTTACAGGCACTTTATTATATATTTTTATGCACATAAAGTAGCAATTTCTGGCTATACGAGCACTTCTAGGTACAACGTCACTGACTAACCTTTGGGGATTTCTCGTATTTCTGGGAAACAGATCTCTGGCAGTTTTGAAATAATTTGGATTTAGTTTTACGAATTTCGCGATTTCAAAAATGTACATGCACGGTAAAGGTAGAATGTGTAAAGGCTTATAGAATGGCCTGCATGACTCGTCTGGTGCAATACCACAAATAGCTCTTATACACCTTTTTTGGGCTATAAAGGCCTTTTTAGCGTCAGTACTGTTGCCCCAAATGATAAGTCCATATCGTAAAACTGATTCTACATAAGCATAATATGCAATTAGGGCTGTGTTTTGTGAAGCAGTTTTTTTTAATTTAAATAATGCAAATGCAAACCTACTTATCTTACTACATACTTTATCGACTTGAAGTTTCCAGTCTATTTTTTGATCAAGCTCTATACCTAAAAATCTTACACTATTTGCGTTTGTGAGTATTTGATCTCTATAGTGTATGTTCAGGTTATGGTTATTACTAAAATTTATAAAACTCGTCTTGTTAATGTTTATCTCTAGGTTATTACAATTAAGCCAATTAATTATTTGTTCTATTGTACTATTTATGTTAACTTCATGCTCTTTAACATTTTTTTGTACATCTGTTTTTAGTACCACCGATATATCATCCGCGAACAAAATGCTTTCTTGGGTAGTTATGGATGGTAAGTCGTTTATGTACACAATAAACAGGAGAGGGCCTAGTACGCTGCCCTGTGGAACCCCAGATCTATTTTGCTTAAAGTTAGATCTATACTTTTGCGTTACTTGTTTTGCATCTAGTTGAGTTATTTCAACTGATTGCGTCCTATTTTGCAAATATGTCTTGATCCAATTAAGCGCGTTACCTCTTACACCATAGTGTTCTAACTTTAATAGGAGTTTCTTATGAGATACGAAGTCAAAAGCTTTTGACATGTCAAAAAAAAGTACAGTGGTAAAGTTTTTATCATTAATACTTTTTAGAGTTCTATCAATTAAGTCAAAAGCTGCATGTGTGGTGGATTTGTTTTTCTTGAACCCATATTGGTTCGCTTTTAAAACATTAAAGTGATTGAAAAATGATGTGAGCTTAATATGCATTATTTTTTCGTAAATTTTAGACAAAACGGGTATCAGTGTGATAGGTCTGTAGTTAACTAACGCTTCTTTAGACCCTTTTTTAAATAGTGGTTTTATTATCGAATGTTTTAGCTTCTCAGGAAAGGTACCAGTTTCCATAGACAAATTTATCAGGAATGCCAGAACAAAACTTAACTGTTCCTTGCAAATTTTAATCACATTTGTACATATGCCGTCATAACCTTCCGAGTTAGTATTGTTTAATGACATAATTACTTTTCTAATATAATATTGGTCAATCGGAGAGAGAAAAATTGAATTATGTAAAATGTCAGTTGCCGGTTTATATTGCATATTGTTAATGTCATTATTAATTACTTTATTTGTCATTGTGATAAAATAGTCATTAAATGTAGTTGCAATATCTTTTGGGTCATATATAATGTCATTTTTATTTTCAATTTTGTAAATATAATTTTTATAGTTTGAAGAATTTGTTTCAGTTTGTATAACCCTCCATGTTGCTTTACACATATTTTTGCTTTTTAATACATATTTATTATTTGTATTTTTCTTAGCTTGGAAAATACATTTTTTCAATATTTTTGTGTAATTTTTATACCCTCTCGTATGTTTTTCATTTGAGTTTAATGTAGTATAGTACCTATGTCTTAATTTTTTGTTTACAGCACAGCTTTTTCTGATACCTTTTGTTATCCAACACAAATTTGGTTTCGTGTTAATTTTAATTTTTATAATGGGAAAACAAAGTTGGTACAATAAACATAACCAATTATAGAATTCATTGAAAGCAATGTTTGGATCCGTTTCATTATAGACTTCAGAAAACGATAGGCTAGCTATATAATTTTGGAACTTACTTATGTTTTCTTTAGAATAGCATCTTTTGTATTCGTAAATTATTTTTGCTATTTGCTTCTTTTTTGTACGAAAACTTAATAACTGAGCTGTATCATGGTCAGATAACCAGAGAGGGAGGTTTGAGCCCGATGCACCTGGAACATTACTGAAAATGTGGTCCAAACACGATTTCCCCCGAGTGGGTTCAGTTATATGTTGTTTAAGGTTAAAGTTTTCAATTATATATTTTAGTTGTTTCGTCGTGTTGTTATCGATAATAGTATTTATATTTATATCACCTACGATAATTATCCTCTTTTTACTATGTTTATGTAGATAAGTACCAAGCAAAAGTTCAAACTTGTTAAAGAAATACTCATAATGTCTGGCTTTTGTGGCCGTTGAAGATCTGTATATACAAACAATTAATATATTTTGCAATGTTAAGTAAATTGAACAGCACTCGAAATGGAAATTTACTGAGATGTCGTTAAAACAACATATTTTTTTATAAGTTATTCCTCTCTTTACCAAAATGCATGTACCTCCCCTACTATTATTTCGCGAATAGTGAGTTGCAAGTTCATAGTTACATATATTAACATTTTTTTCCCAGCCGTTTTTTAGAAATGTACACCAGTACAATATACAACAGTAACTGTTTAAGCTCACTGCACATACTCGTACGAGTCTTCTTTGAACAAAGTGATCGGCATGTGTGCATCACCACAACATTTAAAATACTAATGACTAGTTATAGTGACCAAGCGTAGTAACTTCATCCGCGTGATCACCAGAATTCAGTGGTTTTCGTTTTTTTTATTACTTGTCAACATCATACCTAAAGGGAACATTACATAGAACAAAAATCAAATAAGTATACTTAAGACTTGGAAAGTGCAGAGAGAGAAAGCAAACGGAACATTTTTTTTTCTTTTTGTAATTTTTTTTATACTTAATCTAAGATCAAAAAATGTTAAGTAGCGAGACGAAATGTAAAATAAAAAAAATAAACTAGTTAAATAGGAGCAACAAAATAGTTATTTACACTATATACACAATTTTATCGCAGACTCATCTACGGAGTCGGAGTAGCGCGCGCCATATAGTATCAATAAATGTAGAGACATTGTAGTGTTAGCACTTCATTTATGGCGTGTATTTATAAACTACTTACACTGTCATAACTCACTTGATTTTACAGGACAGTGTTATAGTAGAGGATCCGAGTATACAACGACCTACACCGAGCCGGTTAATGGATGAAAAATATTTTATATCAAATTTAATGTGTTAACAATATATTGCGAGTGGGTTGGCTGAAAAATTTCAGTCTAGTATATGACTAATTAAATATTTTAAAATATATTTTTTTAAACATTGCACTTGTGTGGATAATAGATAAATTACATAGGTACCAATCGAAAGTATGAAGCCTATAGAATATGCAAACGTTAGGTTAACGATTTTTTTCCTGTCATAACATTGGGTAGGCAAGTGTAAACAGGTAAGTCAATATTAGTAATTTGCAACCGTCTGGTTAAATAAATAAAATTTATGTTTATAAAAAGATAATCTCATTACAAACACAATCACACCAAACCAGTGCAATGTAAATAAAATATTTTTTTTAATATTAAATTATTTATTAAAGGTAATGGACTAAAATTTTTCAGCCAACCCACTCGCGATATATTATTTAACATATTAAATTTGATATAAAATACTTTTCATCAACCTTCCCGGTGAAGGTCGTTCTATACTCGGATCTTAGACTATTAGGATAGGACCTGAAACAGGTGATATGTGTATGAAATTCCGTAGCTCAATAGAGATGATAAGTAAAAGTAAAGTAAAAGTTAAATAATTTTTAAACTTAGTTCTGGAAAAAACGAGATTGTACTTTAAGTCGTCAAAAATAGATTAGTAAATTCGTAATAATTTGATTACTTGCATTAATAACGCTTAAATAAACTCGAAAATAACGAAACGATTTTTGTTATATGGCTACAAATAGTTAATAAATTAAGTAAAATGAAGTTTTTTTCTAAACATATTATGTATTATTCAGTTTTTTTCTAACAGGTTCACCGTCCGAAAAATATAACACTAGGATAATCAATTGTCATGGCCCAGAACCGATAAGTTAAGTAACTATTTTTTTTTACAATTTGGTGGTTTATCTATTCAATTGGCATAGAATCAATGTGTTATCTTTCTTATCTTCAATTACTATCTGTCATACATTAATAACATCAGGAATAGGTGCGATCATGAAATCTCACAGTAGTGGATAGTTTGACATCCGGTAAAATTGATTTCGTACCAACGGCTTACCAGGTCCTCTAAAACAAGGAGGAACTGAAGACATTTAAACATAATCTTGTGACCTGGGACAACAAAAATTGCTTAAAACTTTCGAAATCGCCACCTGAACCCGCAAACTGGAACGCAAAATGGGAGTTAAAGTTACTCGCGTCCGTAGGTTTACCCTTGAGATCCTACACGTGGCCCCTGGGTGGTGCTAAATGAGTAACACTGACTGAGTGGTAGAGCCACGCTGCGTGGCAGCACGCATTGGGCCGGCTCGCCCGGCGTAATACCACCCTCTCACGAATATTCGGCGTGAAATAATGGCACTTGGTGCTGTTGTGTTTCGTCCGACCAGTGAGGGTTCCGGAGGCCCCTCCCCCCTTTTCCCAATTTATATTCCTTCCTTAAACCTATGCCTAACCTTTAACCGTTGCCGGCTTTTAAGGGAGGACCCTTAAAAGCCGGCAACGCGCCTGCGATTCCTCTGGTTTTGCGGGTGTCCATGGGCGGCAGTGATTACTCTCCATCAGGTGACCCGCCTGCTCGTTTGCCTCCCTCTTTAATAAAAAAAAAACCAAAACATCTGAAACAAAATCAGATTCTACAGTATTATTCATTTTATATTTTCCTCCAAGTCCCTATTTACGTTAAAAATCTTTCTAACCTCTTGTGTTGGCACCATAAAAAATGCAAATATTAAAAGCATTCTTAGTACAAAGTCTCATAGCCCCTTATATGGAAAGATAAGAGGTTTTATCAAAAACGTGTAACCCCCATTGATAAAATATTTAAGACAGACTGGCACTTACAGAAACATCTTACTTTGGAAAGGTAGTGTGTCGTGTTACAAAATGAAAATTTAATCCCTTTTAATACATCGGCGTAAGTACTCTGTCTGTTGTAATTATTAAGAATCGGTATAAGAACTAGGAGATGTTCGGGTTGAATAAGAGAAATTGTCCCCACCTGCTATGGTCCACGAAGCTTATTCCCAGCAGTGGAACGTTTATAGGCTGATGATGATGATGATGAAGAGAAATTGGAGGTTCAATTTCAACCACATATGATACTGACGAAAAACGACTCCTATAGTCATCATCATCATCGCATGTAAACCTCCCACTGTTTAGAGTGCAGCTATGCGATTCTCTAAGCGACACATAGACGCTGCGCGCATGGCTGTGATCTGCTGTCTCTTTCCAATTCTAGGAATATGAAAGAGACATAGTCAATTCTCAGCGCTGCGGCAGCCGCTGCTACCAAGGCTTTATCTTAGAGAAGTGCACTGCTGGCCTTCCCCCATGGACAACAACACATGGGGCGGTTGCTTATGATACATCACACCGGCCCGAAGTGAGTTGGTGGGTTAGGGTCGGAAGCAGGTCGTCCCATTCGCAACTCGTCCAAATCGCAACTCGTCCCATTCTCAGCTCGTCCCGTTCGCGGCTCGTCCCATTCGCGGCTCTACCCGTTCGTGGCTCGTCCCGTTCGCAACTCGTCCTATCCTCTATTTTTTTTCTCAACTCTACCCATTCATTTCTGTACCGTTCTTGGCTCGCCATTGGGTATATAACTAACTATAACGACTGCCCCCTTACGGCAATAACTAGGACCAACAGCTTCGCGCCTTCCGAAGCCCGGAGGAGCTCAAGATTTCTTAGTTGGTCCAAATAACATTTACAGAGTGAAGAGGCAAAACAAAACTTTTGTAGATACTCGGTGACCGAACAACTTCAGGAGTTTTCTAAAGTCTAGACCACAGAACAGAAGAGAGAGGTTTCTTCTGTTCTGTGGTCTAGACGAATGACTTTCACTCACCGGACGAAACACAACAGCATCGAGTGCCATTGTTTCACGTCGATATTCGGTGATAGGGGTGGTATTACGACGGGCGAGCCGTTTCAATACGTGGTGCAACGCAGCGTAGCTCTACCACTCAGACATTGTCACTCATTTAGCACCACCCAGGGATCAAGTGTACGGTCTCAAGGATCTCAAGTAAACTTGCGGACGCGAATGACTTACCCCCACCTGCGGAAGCGAATGACTTTAACACTCTGCATTCAACCCAAGTATCTACCGGTTCAGCTACCAACTGCTGTCTCTACGTAATAATGATAACTCCCGGGCCACCGCTGTCGGCGACAAGAGCTCGCCCCAAAAAATCTGTTCATGATTTACACACACACTCTCTCTTTGGAGGGCGCCATAAACTAGGCCCCTGTCAAACGCAACTTGCGAATCGACCAGTAATACGCCGCGAACACTTTGGAACGAATACTGAACACTTTGGAACGAATACTGTGAGAGTTTACGATTACAATTGTACTTTTAACACGGAGGGCTTTACTATGGAACGGTGTTTAAAGTAAGCCACGTGTTTCACGAAAGTTTAAGAGGCCTATTACATCTCAATTGTAATTTTTCTAAAAATGGCCAATATTGGCGTTCTTGATCTCAGAAACAAAAATACATTATCAGTTTTAGACTTATTGAATAGTGTAGAGTAGCTATTGGCATAGTGCATAGCGGCCTAGCTTTTGGTAAATTTTGCCTAACTTTTTAATTAAACCTAAAATTGCAGAGAAAATTTTCATAAAATGCGCGAAGACACTTTTTTGAGCTCCTAGATTGAACTACTGTTCTAAACAAATGAAATAAAAAAATAGAACGTTATCTTTTACATAGTCGTATAGTGCGTAGTGGCCTCGGAATTTTTAGGTATCATTGATTTTATAAAGAAAAAAAATGTTATTTTAAACCAAAAAACTTCAAAAACTGATTTAAGTTAACTGTGAATTTTTATACCAGAATAATTATTACTTCATGAGGAATAAAGATTTTATAATGAATTTATTATCCTGTTTCGATAATAACGATAAATATCTACAACTGAAAAATTACTACAAAATGCGATGCGCCGGCCGTCTGAACTCAGCTTATTCTCGCAGCAAGGAGATTTGTAATATTAAACATGAATTTATTAGCCTATTTCGATACAAACGATAAATACAACTGCAAAATTACTACAAAATCCAAAAATGGGCATTTTACGCAAAAATCACATTTGAGATGTAATAGGCCTCTTAAGATGTTGTGTCTCTTTATTAAACTATTGGATAAAAGTAGAAGTGATATTATGTTTTAGACCTTGTCCAACTTTGGACATTTTGCTAGGAGCTGTGTGCTCATTATGAACAGAATACCTACTACCAACGCATCTCTTCTTTTGGGTAACGTAAAAGATGACTTACGGACTGAAGACTGTACATACATCCAACAGCATAGAGCGGCGATGGGCTCACCACCTCTCGCTGAACACATAAATGCAGAAGCGGAACAGTATGTAGGTTAAAATGTTTACTAGAAAAAAACTAGAAAAAAACCTGAGACTGGTAGATTTTTTTTCTAGTAAACATTTTATCCTGTATCTATATACCATTGTGAATGCAAAACTTCATTATTAAAGTATATAGGTTGTACTTTACAATCGAATGAGACTGCCAAGCTCTTGGCAAATATACAAAAAACCCCTGTTGTTAAATATATTTTAAAAAAAAGTTGCTATGAAAGTGTGCTTATTATGGATGATTTACAAAGCCGAGTGCTAGCTCGCTGAACTCGGCACATTAAGCTGTTCCCAGTTCTATCATAAATGCGTTATGTTTCACGGACGATCGTTGGAGCAGGCACGCCCTTGAGATAGGGGTGTCCTGAATAGACAGCCGCCAGTGAATCCCGGTAGTTCACTGGCGGCTGTCTACCCTTACCATCAACTCTTAGAGCAGCATTACTTTAATGTTACTATGCAATTTCCCATACGAACGTTGTATAGCAAGATTAAAGTAATACTGATATAATAGGTGACAATATACCACCCCAGATGACTGTTAACTCAGTACAGTCATTGCTCACGGTTTCACCTTCTACGGTATCGTTATCGTTGGAATATCCCAGGGGGTTTTAATCTGGACCCCCTCGCTTCCTCTCGTAGCATTTCGGTACACAGGAGGTATTCCGATCGGTGCGTCACTGGCGCCTTGTGGTTAACTCCCTTAAAATAAGATTAAAGTGATTCTTCTCAACAAAACAGGCATTATGCCTTGGACGTCATGCGCGGTGGACCAACGACTTAAAGAAGATGGCAGGCAATGAATGGGTATGGACTGCCCAAGATAGAATTGGTTGGCGCTCATGTGTCTTACGTTCAGCAGTGGACGGAAGTAGGCTGAAGAAAAATATAATTTTTCGTTCAAATATAAGTTTACAAGCAATCGTCGAGATCGGATCGGATCGATGCTTGGGTTGGATACCCAGAGCCCCGTTTGACAAATGAGCTGAATGCATTCCTAACAAATGTATGAGCTTTCTGGCATCCAGAAACATAAATAATTAGTCCTGTCCAGGACTAATTATTTATGTTTCAATAAAGCATGATTGGCAATTATAACATTTTTATATAAGAAGCTCGGCAAATACCTCCACTACTCCTGATGTTAAGTTGATTTGGAGTCCAGTTGCGACGACAACTGGTGAAGCGGAAGAGACGTAGCATCTGTCACCCTACCGGCCCTTAGAATAAAGTAAAGAAGTTATAGAAAGGGAATCCAATTGAAGTGCCTTATGTTATATAGTACATTTGCGAGGCGATCCGCTATTTCGTAACGGCACAAATCAATCCCGACGGATACCCGCGACATACGGATACATATACGGATAAATAAGCGAGGGACAACCCGACAGTAACCGATTAGATCAAGCCACTGCAGGCACGTAGTATATTGGATAAACGTCAACCTTGACGTATGGGTATCGGGTATAGTTGCGTAGCGTACGTCTTCATGTATGAAGAAATTGTGTGTGATACAAGACTGTCAGTGAATATAAGATTTTAAGACGTTTTTTTAAGATTTCAAACTTTCTGCTAATTATAATGATGTTACAATAAAAAGAGGTAGTCGGGTTATGTCAGTACTAATGTGATGTCAATAATGGACCAAAGTGTCGTACGATGATAACATGCGGTCGAGGTAACTAATCCCATGAATTTTATTAGTCTTACTTGTGTAGTTTCTACAGTGTCATATTACACAGGACGGCATTTCTAAAACTGTTTCACGGAAACGAATACACGCAAACTGACACTGTCAACAACGCTTTCCTGAGATTACGCTAAGGTAAGGTAAGCCAATTAGCATACTTTTATGGTGCCAGTTTTTGGCACATGTAACACATCTTTATTATTGAAATTTTGCATTCACAATGCTATATAGAAATAGGAAAAAAAATTTACTAGAAAAAAAATCAACCAGTCTCAGGAAGCTGAGAGAGCAGTGGACCGGCAATTCAAAGGTCGTGGGTTCGAATCCCATTCGAGCTTTCTGAGACTGGTTGATTTTTTTCTAGTAAACATTTTATCACATGTAACACATTTTTTTTAACATTATTGGCTAATTATATGTTTATTTGCCTCTGTGACAACACAGTGGTGGCCTTGATACTCTACGGTCACCTTTTACAGCAGTATTACTTTTAATCTTACTGCAATCTTCGCATGGGAATTTGCATAGTAAAATTAAAGTAATACAGTTCTAAGATTTGATAGGAAGGCCCCTGAGGTCCGAGCCTGACTAGTTACCCCCCATCTTAACTAAATATATCATCATAACATCGATGTTAGTAGCATTGTGGTATTCCGACATTCCACTATTACAGTTACAGATAAGATAGCCAGTTTCTCAGTAGTTATTCAAGGTGCTTCCATTTTCAGACTTTTTATCATTTGCTATCAGATAACCAATTGTAAAAAAGAAGACTGAAGTAACTACACGGATCAGGCAACTTCCTGAGCATTTATAGGCACCAGGACGTTAGTAGGCCAATAGGTAATAAAATGAAGAATGGGTTGGTTTTTTAGTATAGTAATATGATCTCCATTAGGTCGCGGGTAGTCGCTGGATGCGAGCAGCACAAGACCGGTCGAGGTGTAGATCCTTGTAGGAGGCCTTTGTCCAACAGTGGACGTCCTTTAGCTGATGATGATGATCCCTTCCATAAATAAAACAGACTTATGCATAAAGACTAATCTATTTGTAATATAAATGAGAGGAGCTCGATGGCGCAGCTGCTAGCGCGTTCGGCTTGCGATCTTGCTCGCTAAGCCACTTTCGCAATGCCGGGTCGCTGGATGGGTGACCAAATTAAAAACATCTCGAGCTCCTCCGTGCTTCGGGAGGCACGTTAAGCCGTTGGTCCCGGTTGTTGTCGTAAGATGACGGTCGTTAAAACCCACCAACCCGCATTGGGCCAGCGTGGTGGGTTATGGTCCAATATCCCCAAGTGCTGTTGTCTACGTGGGAGGCCTGTGCCCAGTAGTGGGACGTTAATAGGCTGATGATGATGATGATGAATATAAATATAGCCGTGTGTTATAGCGGCTCTTTAAAATAATACTCTACCTTCTTTTACGACACACAAGGGAAGAGAGGGGTTCCTCTCTTCCTTTGTGTGTCGTAAAAGTACTACTAGTTATTCTGTGCTTGTACCAAGATGAAAAACGAAACAATTTTAAAACACACAAATTAATGTATTAATATTTGACGTTTTTTATACTTATGTTTTTATAAAAAAGATATTTTGAATGATTAAAAATGTCAACCTTATTACTAATGTTTTTCCAAAACTCATTTCAGCCGTTACTTTATTTTACTTCAAAAACTCAGTTACTTCCAGTTTCTATTACCACAATATCAGTACGATAATTGGAAATCACACTTATTTCTTAAAGTGTTAACTGAAGTTAACAATTCATTATGATTTATTATTCTTCACCTTTCATCCCAAAAAACGATTAATATAAATTTTCCGCGCGCTGGTTTACATTGAATAAATAATTTGACTTTGACTTTGGACTGCTTCTATGGTCCTAGTCACTGACTAACAATTTGGGGATAATACACTTCTCATCGAAACACCTTGCAAGTTTATGTTTAGTAAGGGTTATAAGTAAAGTGTGTATATTTAGGAATATATGTCAAATGTCGTTTAATAGTGAATAATATGAGATTTTCAAATCCTAATGTTAATGTTCTAAACTCAAATTAATTCGAAACTCTTTTGTGTTAAATTAGGACAGAAACCATAAAAACGGTAGTGTTTCAATTTTTCTGATGAGAAGTGTAGTCGTAGATCTATTGGATGTATTAAATAAAAAAATAGTGAAATCATAAAGCCTAAGACGACGGCGTGGCAAAACGTTTATTTATTTCCCTGCTTATATTTTAAATCGCCAAGGTGTTAAATTTTAATGTCGCTAAGTGTAACTACAAAGAGTCGGTTCCGCGCCGTAATTCATTTAAGCGAGAGCATTGTGATGTCGCGGAAATGGGTCAGCACTTTTTCTCGGTCTACACTTCAGTACATAGTGTACGTTCAGAAAGTATCGTTACTAACGTAGCTAAACTAACGCCAAACTACTAAGTACTCCTAAAGGCATCCTACGGATACCTTTTATACCCGCCGACGTTTCGACCGAGTTACACCAGCCGTAGTCACGGGCTGACACTGAGAGTCATGTGACATGTCAAGAACATGACATAACACACACACAACATAACATTACTAAATTAGATTTGGGCTTAGAATAATAACACTATAGAAAGATAGTGTTCATACAAGCGCTCTGTCAAAAATGAAGCACTAAACCGATGCGACACATAGACGCTGCGCGTATGGCTGTGATCAGCTGTCTCTTTCCAATTCTATGAGTATGAAAGAGACAGAGTCAATCCTCAGCGCGGCAGCCGCTGCTACCGAGGCTTTAACTTAGAGAATCACACTGCAGTACGTTTATATTTTGACCTAATTAACTACAAGATACTATGAAATACTGAAATCCTGTGAAAAGTGATGTTATTTCACTTCTTTTGTTTTTCAGATGTGTTGTGACATAATTTAACTGTACAAACCGTCATATTTTTTTTGTTTTCACGAGACACGTTCGGCGCGCTTTGACATTGAACACTACGGAGCGGTACGGCGTTTGGAGCCATATATGGCTCCGATTAAGGTGCTTCAAAATAGGCGCGCGGACTTGGTTTCTATAGAGTTATTATTCTAAGGATTTGGGTTAAATTTCGTTTAAATAATGGAACATGAATGTTTAAAAGTTTTGTTAAACTATATAGTATTGTTAACTCCTACTTTGACGAATTATTGTCATTTCGTTTCGTCGTTGATAACAAACAAATGTATTTTATAAATAGGTACACATAACTACTTTTATAACAACACTATTTTACATAGTGTTCATACATAATTTTTGCACAAGCTTGATTGTTCCAAACAAGTTGTTTTTGACGTGTCACTGGAGTATTAAACTATTTCTGTGGTCGACCGTACTTAAATTTTAAGCGATTTTTTCAAGACCAATAAAACGTATACGCTCAAAAGTGCAAATAATTTAAACATACAATTGATAATGTAATAATTTAGTAATTAGGTTTTTATTTAGTAACTAAAGACTGCACATACATCCAACAGCATAGAGCGGCGATGGGCTCACCACCTGTCACGCTGAGCATACGTGCAGTCGCTATTTTGTGAATAGTGGACTAGGTAGAGGACTTTTGCTGTCCTCATTGCCTAGTCTCTGACTAACCCTTCGGGGATTATAGTCGTGATTATATGTATGTATGTAGATAAAAGCATGTTATTAACATATAAAAAAAAACATTTTAATGTCAATATTAAAAGGTTTCAGCATTCTTCTAGTAGCTGCACGCATCACAATGCATAAGAGGGTTTACGTTCCCATACAAACTTCCAAGTCAAAATTTAAAAAAATTAATAAGCTTATTTTGATGAAACTTTGCATGCTAAAGTAAAACGCAGGGATCTAAATAGTTTGTTGAAAACATTTTTTAAAAACATTGGTTAGCTAAGTTATTGCGATATTAAGTCCAAGTTTAAAATCGCAATAACTCAGTTAAATAAACGTTTTTTAAAAATGTTTTAACAAACTATTTAGATCCCTGTATTTTACTTTAGCATGCAAAGTTTCATAAAAATTGGCTTACTGGCTTATAAAAATTTCAACTTAGAAATTTGTATGGGAAACGAAAATGCCTAAACCCTCTTAAAGTATACTCGAATAAGTATGTTTGTCACTTAGCGCTTATTATCGAGCATTTTTTTATATCATCAGTCTATAAACGACCCACTGCTGGGCAACAGCACATAGGGCGTGTGGGCCATAACCCACCACGCGGGCCCAATGCAGGTTGATTTTTTTATAGTGCTGGCCCAAACCAAAAAAGGTTGATTTTTTATAGTGAACATTAAAAAAGTTTAACGGACGTTATTGTCACGATCACAATCTAGTTTTTGTAAGACACAAAACTCTAACAAAATTCACAAGTCTCAAAAAAAACTACATAATACTTCTGCTCTTCACTTAACTGTACCTACTCATTTCCAACAAGCTTAGTTTAATTCGTAGGATCAACTATGCAAGTTTCAGTTGCATTTCTAGTGGCTGTAATGTAGAAGTGGCGACACGAAATGCAGAAAGAGATTAACTCATATTACTTGTGTAATTTATTATATTATACCTATTCCCTAACTTACTAAATAAAGTTTCTGGAAGTACAAAGGCTGTAGTATTTTTACCAACAAAAATATGTGTACTACTATGTGTACTACTTTTCACTTGCAAAATCATCAAAGCTTCTGGGGTCTCGGTAGCCCAGCTGTTAGAGTTATGGACCGTCAATCCAAAGGTCGTGGGTTCGAATCCCATTCGAGCTTCCTGAGACTGGTTGATATTTTTTCTAGTAAACATTTTATCCTAATATTTAGGATTCAGTTGTCAATAAGTATCTGTAGATTGCTAAAGATGATTTAGTATAAGATTTTGTTTACCCCAGCTGTTTATATTATCCTATCCAAAACGTTTCTTTATAATGCTCTAAGTCCAAAACTGACAAATGTCTCTAATCGATTTTGTTTCACTTGTCACGAAGACTCCTAGATGTTGCTGACAATTGAATTTCTATTGTGCCTTATTACAACAGCTGAGCTCAAATACTCAAAGCTATAAAGTTCAAAATTCATTGTAGAACCGTGTAAAGGCGAAAAGAATACTACCACCCCGTTTCTTCCCTTGGGTGTCGTAAAAGGCGACTAACGAACTAAAGACTGCACTGCACATGCTTCCAACAACATGGAGCGGCGATGGGCTCACTACCTGACACGCTGAGCACATGTGAAGTCGCTATTTGGTGAAAAGTGGACTATGGCAGAGGACTGCTTTTGCGGTCCTCATTGCCTAGTCTCTGACTAACCCTTCGGGGGTTATAGTCGTGATTATATGTCATCATCATCAGCCTATAAACGTCCCACTGCTGGGCACAGGCCTCCCACGTGGACAATAGCACGTGGGGATATTGGTCCATAACCCACCACGCTAGCCCAATGCGAGTTGGTGGGTTTTAACGACTGACATCTTACGAAAACAACCGGGACCAACGGCTTAAAGTGCCTTCCGAAGCACGGAGGAGCTCGAGATGTTATTAATTGGTCACCCATCAGGCGACCCGGCATTGCGAAAGTTGCTTAGCGGGCAAGATCGCAAGCCGAACGCGCTAACCGCTGCGCCATCGAGCTCCTAAACTGATTATATGTATGTATTTAAAATTGTTATTTTGTGGTAGGTAGACTTGTTAGTGTCTGTACCTAGTTATAGCTAAAGAATTTAATTAAACATTCCACATAGGTTAAAGTACGAATTCATTTTATAAAAAACCCTCAATTCACAAATAACATTTGCTAAATAATTTTTAAATGAATTCTCTCACAGCTTGTAAAATGGATTACTAAGTAAACATTTGTATGTGTAGTAGGTAAGTTATTAGATGTTTTAATACAAGAAGCCCTCTCGGGAGCCCCAAAATAAAGTTAGATGTACTTTGTTTCTTTCATCTTGTTTTTACTGGCTTGCCTAAGTCTTTTTACCTAAATAATCAAGTTTTAATAATAAAAATCTTTAATGTATAACTGTGTAAAATACAGTTATTAAATATAATTGATACTATCAACAGCTTATCCATTCTTATTCCAGTTTGGTCGAATCCACCCTAAGACGTACAATCATAACATGGATAAAAAGGAGAAGTCCTGACTGGTTGACTAACTGACTGAAGAACAATCAACATCACTAAACCAACATACATACATAAATTCACGACTATTATCCCCTAAGGGTTAGTCAGAGACTAAGCAATGTAAACCGCAGAAGCAGTCCACTGCCATAGTCCACGTTTCACCAAATTATGTTGGTATATATATATACAGCGTGTTTCTTGTAAGGTGTCAAGCCGATGTATGGTGATAGGGAACTACCATACCTATCCATTGGACCCCCATGTATGTTCTACGATTTTTTGTAGTTTACGAGTTATAATTTTTTTTCGTTATTTTCGAAAACTACAAAAAATCGTAGAACATACATGGGGGTCCAATGGATAGGTATGGTAGTTCCCTATCTCCATACATCGCCTTGACACCTTACAAGAAACACGCTGTATAGGGTCTCACAATATCAATAAGCGAGCGTTTAAGGGGAGCATCTATACATCACAGTGAGCATGATCACCAAATTTGGTCCAAAACTACAGGCTCGTTACCGAGATAACAACAAAACAATTATCATAATTCACCAAAAATTACACCGTTTCCAAACCCGTACAGCTGTACACAAAAGATAGCCAAACAAGCACACTAAACTTGGAGCACACTGAGCTGACTAACATGAACAAAAGTTTGCGCTTGCGTGCGTGTTAGTAAAGATACAGCATGTTTCATGATGTGCATTATTTTAATTGATTTAGTTTGTTAAAAAACTTAACTTTATAAAATCAGTGTAAAACTGGAGCCCACTTTTGTCATTGTATTCAGAATGATGTGTAGATACCGCCCTTAAACGTTCGCTTATTGATTTTGTTAGACCCTGTATATATATTATCTTAAAATTGGCCATATCATGAAATGCTCAAAATATTTCATGAAATGATTATGTTCGAACCTAACCTAATCATGATGTGGTCGAGCCTTTCATGATATGGCCAATTTTACGATAATGGTCACGACATATACCTTTGTACATATTATCTTACCAAGAAAAACACGACCAAAACCTACACACAAGAAAGTAATAGTGGCCCAAGAAGCCAGGGGTTCCTTCCGAAATCCGTTTTAATTACCTTGCCTCATTAATTAACGTCCAGATTGCGTTCAATCCCCGATAGGCATTAGGAATGTAAAACAGCCAACGAAATGAGCTTTCCGCACAATCCGTCAGTTCCTTTAACATTAATTAACCCAGGGGAAATCTTTCTTCTATTCAACAAAGGAATCTATCATTTGGAAACATCTATCCCGGTAGATTGAAAGGGAGAGTAAGATTTTGGAAATTTAAACAACCTTCGAGCTGCTTTTAAAGTCTTAAGTACAGTCGATAACGACAGTCGCTAATCAATTAAGTGCATTGTAGAACCAGGGAGAGTATGTAACAAGTTGCCCACAAAAGTATGTAGTAGAAAGCTATTTCACAGAAAAAAAAGGTACGCTTCTTCACTCTTCACTGACCTAGTAGAACAGTATAATAAAACAAAAGCGAGGCGTGTGTAACGAACCCTCGATAGTTTGCGTAAATAAAACTGCTCCACGTACATACATAGGCACTAGGTACCGCGCTCACGACCACTGCCCCAAACTTCCGCATCGAGTTTAAAGTTGGAGTGCTTAACTGAATTAAGCACTGCGGTGGAACACCTCTACTTCACACTTTATCCGGTTTTTTAAAAGTATTGGAGGATTTTTCCTATTTTCTTTTTTGATACCACTATAATAGGAGGTTAAAGTCACTTACGTCTGTAAATTTAACCTTGAGAACCTACACGAAAGACAGTGTCACTCAGTACCTCTGGGTGGTGCTGAGTGACACTGTCTCTGTGGTAGAGCCACGCTGCGTTGAAGCACGAATGGTGTAGTACCCTCTAAAGGATTTTTTTTTTTATAATAAGCCCGGCAAATGACCCCACTCCACCTGATGTTAAGTGGAAATGAAGTCCAGGCGCGAGGACAACTGGTGCAGCGTAAGAGACGTAGCATCAGTCACCCTCACTCTCACCAAGGCATTGAGAAGGTACTTTGCGGAGCCGTCCCAAAGGTGAGAGCAATACTCCACGCAAGACCGCACCTGTGTCTTGTATAATAGACACAACTGATCAGGCGTGAAGAATCGCCGCACCTTGTTCAGGACACCGAGTTTACGTGAGGCATTTTTAATCACGCTTTCGATGTAGTCCTTTTGGTTCAGATCGCAGCGGATATTCATACCGAGCATGTTAATACTGCTCTGCAGGCCTAGAGATGTACCCTGAAGAGAGGGAAGGGGAAGGAATGGCGACTTTTTCGCTGTGAACGCGCACACCTGTGTTTTCTTGGCATTGAACTCCACCAGATTATCGGAGCCCCATTTAGAAATAAGGTCCAACACCCGATCGAGCTCAATAACAAGAATATTGGCATGAAACAATAGCACTCGTTCTGTTGTGTTTCTTTCGGTGAGTGAAATTCCATTCCATTCCGGATTCCAATCTCTCTCCGATCCCGCCCTCCTTTCTCACAGATTCAACTACTTCTACACACAAGAACGGCAATGCATCTGCGCTGCGACTCATCAGTTTTGCGGGTTGTCCGTGGGCGGCGGTTGTTACTTCCCATATGGTGACCGACCAGCTTGTTTGCCTACGACTGATTTGTCACCCCTTTTTTTTTATCGTGCTCTACACTCCCACATGATTGGAGTATATTGTTTGCTATTTCTCATTCATATAAGATCTCGCATATTTGTCACCCCTTACCGGGATACATGATGTATATATTTATTTCTTTATTTATTTAACAGAATTTTAAATTTATTTTTTCAGCGAATAAATGTAAAAGAAATAAATGTGTAGACATTGTGCGACAATAGACTTTTAACAAATTCAGTCTACTTTAGGTATTTAAGGTGTTTGTTATTATTGTAATTTATTTATTTGAGCACATGTGCAGTCGCTTTTGGTGAAACTAGGACTATGGCAGAGGACTGCTTTTGCGGTCCTCATTGCTTAGTCTCTGCTTAACCCTTCGGAGATAATAGTCGTGGTTATAATATGTATATATATATATATGTTTAGTATGCAGAGCGCAGGGAACGAGTGAAACTATGGACGGCTGTCAACACACTGGTTTATTAGCAGATCGCTAGCACGGGCGCAGCCGTGCTCATATAACTACCCACATATATAACATTTCTCCCCCTATTATTTAAGGACAAGCATGACTGTAACTAACAACTAAGGACAACATTTTTATTAGGGAACAACTGTGTCAGTCTGATCTTCCAGATCAAAGAAATCTTCGTCTTCATCTGATACCGGTGGCCGTCGGACTCCTCTAGTCAATGTCACCCTACTTGACGATGGTGTAAGCTCTTCACTCCTATCTTCTTCCTCTCCCGGGACAGATGGACTAACCATCGGTGACAATGTTGCTTGTGAGGCAGTGGTAGGTTCGTCATTGTATGTATACACTACGCTATTCCCTGGTTGTACGTTATTTTTATCAGTGTTGCCTTTGTAATGCAACAGTTGGTCTTTATGTTTTTTTACGCTTCCTAAGGTGGAATAATCTGTTACCAAAAATAACATTTTTCCTAGTTTCTTTTCTATAATGCCCTTCTTCCACGTAAACTTATTATTGTTCAAACTTTGTTTGTACCACACATATTGTCCAATTTCAAACAATCTATCCTTGCCTCCGTGCTCTTCAGTTTGCAAACACTGCTTATATCGAACACGATCAGCGAGTGCGATGGCGGCGGTAGACGACGGCGACGGTGAACATGGCCGCAGCAGGTCAAGTCGTGACCTTAGTTTACGCCCAAACACTAGCTGAGCCGGTGAGGTGCCCGTCAAAGAATGAATCGAATTCCGATAGTCAAAAATGTACTTAAGTAATTTTAATTTGCTATTCCTTAAATTGTTACTACTATGTAAACTGCTTTTGATTCCCCGTTTTACGATTTTGACATATGATTCTGCTTGGCCATTACTCGCAGGGTGGTATGGTGGTGACGTCACATGGGAAATTCCGTTCAAGTTACAAAAATTTTTAAATTCTTGTGAGCAAAATGCGGTACCGTTATCTGTTACTAACGTATGTGGCAACCCAAAACGTGACATAAAATCATACATTTTATCTATAACAGCAAGTGTAGTGCTGGTGTTCATATCATATACTTCGACCCATTTCTAATACGCGTCCACGGCTATTAAATACATCCGTCCGTTGATCGGGCCTAAAAAATCGAGATGTACGCGATAAAAAGATTGTGGAGGGTACCGCCACACAGCCATAGGCACCCGCGGCGGTGACGATCGCATTTGTACACATACCTCACATTGACTGATCAATCGTTCCAACGCTTCGTCTATCCGCGGAAACCAGAATCGCGCGCGCGCCTCAGCTTTTGTTTTGACAATCCCTATGTGTGATGAAAAAAAAAAAAATAACAATTCTAGCCTACATAACTGGTATGCTTTTAAATTATCTGAAACAGTCTTTGGCCATCCTTTCAACACATAATTAATGACTTGTTTTATGACCTGGTCGTTTTTTGTCGCATTACATAACTCATGCATCGTCACCGGGAGGGCTCCTTCAACTACAAAGCATACGTAAGCGGCGCGGTCGCACGTGTCGCCCCCCGCCTCGTTCAGCCCGTCATGCGTGACTGGCAAGCTCGCCCGTGACAAGTAATCCGCGCTGTTGTCTGCACTTTTTACATACTGTATTGTGAAATTATAACCGGACAAAAATAATGCATACCGTTGCAACCTATTTGCAGAGACCTCCGGTATACCTTTATGAGGGCCGAATATTGATAACAACGGTTTATGGTCTGTGCGTAAGGTAAACGGTATCGCCCTGCCATACAGATATTGATGAAACTGTCTTACTCCGAATACTATAGCCGTGGCCTCCTTCTGAATCTGAGAATACCTACGTTCCGCATTATTGAGCGTACGCGACGCAAAAGAAATCGGTTGTTCTCTGCCATCTTCGCTAACTTGTGATAAGATGGCCGTTTGGCGAAGCGTCAACAGTCAAAATAATCTTCGCGCTCGGATTGTAATGCGTTAAGACTTGTTCAGAGACCAGCATACTCTTTATCTTATTGAACGCCTCTTCTTCACTTTGAGACCAAACCCACTTATTGCCCTTTTTCAAGAGTTCATACAGCGGTTTTAATATGGAAGACGCTCCGGGTATAAAACATCTATAATAATTTACTAATCCTAAGAATGATTGCAATTGATTTACGGTAGAGGGCACTGGGGCATTTTTAATTGCTTTTACCTTGTCTGGGGATTTTTTAAGCCATCTTTGTTAATTATATAGCCTAGATAACTTATTTCGTCACAAAAGAACGCGCATTTTTCTCTTTGCAAAGTTAACCCTGTGTCCTGCAGTCTTTGTAACACTTGATGCAGCCTGTGCACATGCTGAGCACGATCGCATCCGGTGATGAGCACGTCGTCGAGCAGGACCAGCACCCCGTCTATGCCCGCAAGCAAATTTTCCATCGTGCGCTGGAAAATAAACGGTGCGCACGCGAGGCCGAACACGAGTCGCGTATATGCATACAGCCCGCGGTGTGTGTTTATGCAAGTTATCTTTTGTGACTCCTTATTTAGACAGCACTGATTATAGGCCATTGATAAATCTAATCTTTTGTAAACCCATGCAATTTAGAAAAAAGCTCATTTATTGTGGGTAAAGGGTGCTGATCGATTACTAATTGTTTGTTTACGCTAACAGAATAATCTACACAAATACGGACGGAACCATCTCGTTTTAAAATCGGTACTATAGGAGATGCATACTCGGAATGTTCTACCGGTCGCAGCACTCCTAAATCGACCAAACGGATTATTTCCTTTTCGACTTTATCTCTTAGTGCGAACGCAACCGGGCGCGCTTTATAAAATACGGGGTTGGACCCCTCCTTCAACGTCAAGTTTATTTCGTATTTATTAAACTTTCCTAATTTACAAGAAAATAAATCTGGATAACGTTGATGTAACATTGAAACTACGTCGTTCCTATTTTGGTCTAAATATTGAACTGGGCTCAGTTGCAGGTTAAATTGGGCAAGGAAATCGCGTCCCAGCAGTGGGGGCCCTCCTCCGCGTACTACATAAACGTCAAGTACCCGCGTACGGCCGCCCCATTCTACAGACATTTTTACACACCCTACGCTGCCCAGCACTTCACCTGTATAACTTATTAATTTTTTATCAGTTTTCACTAACGGTTTATCAAAGTGTAACTTGTAAGTACTTTCCGATATGACTGTGACCGCCGATCCGCTATCAATTTCAAATTGCAATTTTTTACCATTAATACACACAGACTCAACTAGGGGCTCACCTCGGAATGAACGAATATTAAATAACTCACCGTCGTCGTCGTCGTCGTCCTCATTGCATTCACTAGTGGGCGCCGTGTGCGCCGTGGCCGATGCTACGTAATTCACCTTTTTCCTACACACACGGGCTAAATGGCCTTTCATTCGGCACTTCCTACACGTATAATTGGCGAAACTACACGACTCTGTCGGGTGATTACTGTAACCACAAACCGCGCACTTCACTGTATCACTATTACGAGCGCCAGCGCCAGCGGCGGCGGCGCTCTGTGACCGGTTGATTTTGAACAGCTGTTCGGCGGGCGCGTTTGCGCTGAGGGCGGCGGCGCGTGCGCTGCGCAGGTTCTCGGCCAGCTCCACGGCCTTGGTCAGCGTGAGCCCCGCCAATTCCTGCACGTACATCTTTTCTTTTTCCGCACCCGGCAGCATACCCATGATGAACCGATCCCGCAGCATTTCTTCCACATTCGAAAACTTGCATTGCGATGTCAGGCCACGCAGCCTGGCAGCCCATTCCGAAGGGGACTCTGTCGGTAGTTGAGTAGCGGCATAAAATCGGTGTCGCTCGCTAAACCCAACCTGTTTCGGTGTAAAATGGTTATCTAGTAGGCGCAGAATATCTTCGTAGGGCACATCCTGCAGCTCCTTCGGCAGCGCCAGATCCGCTGCGAGCTTATACGTGCCCTCGCTGAGTGCGCTGAGAAGAACCGCTCGTTGTCTCACTCCCATTGGATCTTTCTCGTTGCCGATATCGTTGGCAATGAACCATTGCGTCAGCCTGCACTTGTACACTTTCCACGTATGCATATTGTGATCAAAATTTGAAAGAATTCCAAAATTAGTATGCGACATTTTTTCTTTTTCGCGTGGGTACTCGTCGCCAATGTTTAGTATGCAGAGCGCAGGGAACGAGTGAAACTATGGACGGCTGTCAACACACTGGTTATATATATGACTGTGACCGCCGATCCGCTATCAATTTCAAATTGCAATTTTTTACCATTAATACACACAGACTCAACTAGGGGCTCACCTCGGAATGAACGAATATTAAATAACTCACCGTCGTCGTCGTCGTCGTCCTCATTGCATTCACTAGTGGGCGCCGTGTGCGCCGTGGCCGATGCTACGTAATTCACCTTTTTCCTACACACACGGGCTAAATGGCCTTTCATTCGGCACTTCCTACACGTATAATTGGCGAAACTACACGACTCTGTCGGGTGATTACTGTAACCACAAACCGCGCACTTCACTGTATCACTATTACGAGCGCCAGCGCCAGCGGCGGCGGCGCTCTGTGACCGGTTGATTTTGAACAGCTGTTCGGCGGGCGCGTTTGCGCTGAGGGCGGCGGCGCGTGCGCTGCGCAGGTTCTCGGCCAGCTCCACGGCCTTGGTCAGCGTGAGCCCCGCCAATTCCTGCACGTACATCTTTTCTTTTTCCGCACCCGGCAGCATACCCATGATGAACCGATCCCGCAGCATTTCTTCCACATTCGAAAACTTGCATTGCGATGTCAGGCCACGCAGCCTGGCAGCCCATTCCGAAGGGGACTCTGTCGGTAGTTGAGTAGCGGCATAAAATCGGTGTCGCTCGCTAAACCCAACCTGTTTCGGTGTAAAATGGTTATCTAGTAGGCGCAGAATATCTTCGTAGGGCACATCCTGCAGCTCCTTCGGCAGCGCCAGATCCGCTGCGAGCTTATACGTGCCCTCGCTGAGTGCGCTGAGAAGAATCGCTCGTTGTCTCACTCCCATTGGATCTTTCTCGTTGCCGATATCGTTGGCAATGAACCATTGCGTCAGCCTGCACTTGTACACTTTCCACGTATGCATATTGTGATCAAAATTTGAAAGAATTCCAAAATTAGTATGCGACATTTTTTCTTTTTCGCGTGGGTACTCGTCGCCAATGTTTAGTATGCAGAGCGCAGGGAACGAGTGAAACTATGGACGGCTGTCAACACACTGGTTTATTAGCAGATCGCTAGCACGGGCGCAGCCGTGCTCATATAACTACCCACATATATAACAATACTATCTTTCCCCCTTAGTTTAATCTTTAATCGCTCTCTGCAATCCGGACAGTTTCCTGATGAATGGAAGAAGGCCCGAATTATTCCTGTATTCAAAAAAGGTGACATTGAAGACGTAAAAAATTACAGGCCCATATCCATACTCTCCTGCTTCTCTAAGCTTTTTGAATCTTTATTATGCCCTTCGTTGAATCACCACATCGACAGTCATATTACAACACACCAGCATGGCTTTAGGCGCGGTCGCTCCACGACTACAAACCTGGTATCCTTCGTTAACGACATATCTCAGAGTATTGATAGGGGTCTGCAGGTGGATGCAATCTACACAGATCTCAGTAGCGCTTTTGACAAAGTAGATCATTGTCTCCTCACCCAAAAACTTAGAGCAGTTGGCATACATGGGAATCTCTTGCGTTGGTTCTCCTCATATTTGAGTAATCGGTCGCAGTTTGTGGCTGTTGGTCATTTTGAGTCTGGTACTTACTATGCTCAGTGAGGCGTTCCGCAGGGTTCCCATTTAGGTCCAATCCTTTTTCTCATATTCATTAATGACTTAACAAATAAAATTCTACACTGCAAATTTTCCTTATACGCAGATGACTTAAAACTTTACAAAACAATAATATCAGCAAAGGATAATACCCTGCTTCAATCCGATCTGTTAAATGTATCACAATGGTGCCACGACAATAACATGTTGCTTAATGTCGGGAAATGTCTACAAATAACTTTAACGCGAAAAAAGAAACCTCTCATTTTTAAGTACCATATAAATAATGAACTATTAACAACAGTGACTGAAGTAAGGGATTTAGGGGTTACAATTGACTATAAATTGCAATTAACTGCGCACATTGATAAGCAGTGGTCGGAGTAGGTATATTGAATTAAGGTCACTGACATCAAACGTATATGTTAATATGGATACTCCTCCGAGTTTCCGGATTATTATGATAAAAATACCGAAACATCGAAATTATTACATGAAACTAGTTAAAAATGTATCAATACTCTCAACGCTATGCTGCTAGTGGCGCTGGTCTCCATCTCTAATGTTGGCCGTATCCATTGTCTCAATCTCGCAAAAGAAAAGAAATCACGTCTTAAATTATTATTAGTGATTTTTTTTTGTTAATCTTTAAATATCTTGGAAACGGTGCGTCCTACGCTAAAATGGACGAAATTTTGTCCCCCCTTTATAAAACCCCCGTCTAACGCTAACCAACCATCACGATGGTACAATTATTAATAATTGTCGCTTTTTAATAATTATTTAGGGTAAGTAACGATTAACTAGTTTAGGAAATGTAGTTTATAGATTTGTTGGGCTTATTTCCCCTTTGGAACTCATTGACTCACTTGGCCGCACATTTGGTCGTTGATTGTAGAGGTTAAGTCACTCTCACACAGGCCGGTCAACGGATAGGTGACCAAAGCTTTATTGTTTCGACCTGTTGGCTAATGTTGAGCCGGCTCTTTGGCCTAAATAAAAGTGTAAGGCCTAAGTAAAAAATCAAAATGTAGAACTTGTAACCGATGAGGATTAAAAATAATTATTTTTAATAAAACTGTAATAATGATTATTTGTATTAACAATAAACAATTTTGTTTGCTTACATATGGTTTTTTATTTTATTACTCTATTTACCAAATTTTTGGAAACTCCGGTACATTCCGGAAGAAATGCATGTCCATGTTATGATATCATGACGCAAGTATCTAAAATCAATATACCTACTCCGACCACTGTTGATAAGGTTGTAAAAAAATCCGCACAAATGCTTGGATTTTTAAGAAGGCAAAGCAAATCATTTCACAATTCAAAAACTAAAATTATTTTATACAACGCATTAGTGCGTAGTCACCTGGAATATGCTAGCTCGGTATGGAACCCAAGTTACAGCATTCACTCCCAGCGAATCGAGCGCATTCAACGTGCATTCACTCGGCATCTTGCGTTTACTTCCCAAGGGATATCTCACAGATCATCATACGATCAAAGATTGGAATTTTTCAAGATGACTTCACTGTACAGCAGACGGGTGCTACTGGACATAACTTTTCTGTATAAAATTGTCAACTCCTACATCGATTGTAGTCAGATCCTAGCTGAGCTGTCACTCACTGTTCCTAGAACCACACCCAGGTACCCTCTAGCGAAAACTTTCTGCCCGCCTTTCAACAGAACCAACATAGGGTCAAACGCTCCAATAAGTAGAATAATAAGAGAGTTTAATAACATAAATAAATCTACAAACATTGATTTATTTTACGACTCTCTCCACATTGTGAAAGGTAAGGTGCAAAATGCATAAAATACTTAAATATATATATATCTTTTTTTATATAAGTACCTACTTTAACATATAATTTTTATTAATTTTATTTAATCAATTAAAATCAATTTGTTTATTTTATTTTAATCTATATAATTTTAATTTAATCTGTATAATTTAATTTAATTTAATCAGAGTAATTTAATTTAATCTGTTTAATAATTCTGTTCCATGAATGATGTGTACACCTATAAGTGGCAATTGTACTAGTACAAGTGCTGGAAATTTTTGAATATTATTGTTATGTACATTTTGCTGTTGGTGTTCCAATAAATAAATAAATAAATAAATATATATATGTAATTTATTTATACATTTATCCATAATCTATAACGCCGACCAATGTTTTAACGAATTTTCTTTTACGTTCTCATAAAACACAGAAAATGGAGTAATCCCTCTTTTAAAATCATACTTCATAATTCTTCGACAACTTGTACTGTTTTGAACCTTATACTAGTACAGTGAGAGTACATACTACAAATATTTACAACGTGAACGTGAGCACTCGAAACATCAACAATAGGAATTCCTACGACGGCAGCCCATTGTCATATTGTCCCTTATTGTCCCAGCGTACGCTGCAAATGTTATTAAAAATTCCATTCTGGGATCCCTCAGGGCACTACAATTTTTCCTATGACTACGTACTGATGTAATGCTTTAAGTTAATGAAAGATAGATTTTTTTTAATATTGTATCCTATAATTATCTTTAATAATTCTATCTAAGGGCTATGTTACCTGTTTTTACTTTTACGACTCCTATCCCCTTGTCTGTCACAAAGACTACTAAGAGCTCATAAGTTTTAGGTGACTCCTTAGCTATGTTATGTGACGGTTTATTCCAGCAAATAGTCACATAAAATAGCTTAGAGATAATCTAAAACTTATAGATGGGAAGTTGAAATGATAATTCATAGCCAAAGAAATGGTTTTCTTAGAACTCAATGACTTAATTAAAGTTTTTTTTTACTCTGTATGGGTTTGCTCTTGATCCCAATCAAGCCCAAGGCCTAAGCCAGGATCTACGATGGAGCGAGCTAACCCAGAAGGTGCCTATTCACTCTTGCTTTGAAGGTGGACAGGTTATAAGTACTCGGAAACACAAACGCAGGGAGGGAGTTCCACTCCTTTGCTGTGCTCAGTATAAAAGATGTTGAGTAGCGCTTTGTGCAACATTTAGGAATATCCGCCAAGAAAGGGTGGTAGCCCGCAATGCGTCTGGATGTCCGATGGAAGAAGAGGGATCGCGGTATAAGCTCATGCAGCTCCAGATCACACTCTCCGAAGTACAGTCTGTAAAAGACCGAAAAAGTACTTAAAAACAAAGATGTTAAAGTTGTAATAATAGCAGCAACGAAACCTTCACTTTCGATATGTGGTATTCATCTCCATAAAAACAAAGGAAAAGTTTTTACATAAAACATGTAAACCATAAAATAATTCTAAACACCTCTGGAGTAATAAAAAAAGTTAAGGTTAAACGCCTTAGGCCGTCCCAAAACGGCCGACGGTTTCACGAAGACAGATCTATCTTTTGCGTCGTAAAAAATAAAATAATGTTAGCTGACTTTCAAAGCAACAACAACACGAAAGTAGTCTTACTGTAAAGGTGTTTCTCTAACAGCCACGACTGCGATAAAGTCGCTGCCGTCTTTTCATCTTCTTACCACTCAGGCGCGACATGTAGCGATTTGCGACGCGACTTCCAATAAGACAAGACTCGTACAAGACTGCCGTAGTATAAAAGGCAATGAACTAGAAAAAGTCGATGCCTTAAGCATAGTGTCGCCCTCAACTGAACATCATACCCAACAAACAAACGATCCACTGCTGCCTGGAATCAGGTCTTCCCACGTAAACACAACAGTATATGGGAAGTAAAGTAATTAAAACAAATGTTTATATTAGTAAGCTCACTCACAGCATTTTCAAGTAGTCAGGATTCTACCACCGATTGTCTACTCAGAAGAGCTCGGAAGACCGAACCAAACCCACATCACTGGACTAATGCGGGTTGGAGAGTTTTAACGACTTCTCTTACGTCAGCTACCGGGATCAACCTCTAAGTGGGCTTTCCGAATCACGGTGGACCTGCTCGACCTATATTTATTATGTCACCTATGAGGTGCTTTACCACTAAGCTTTTCTATTTTATTCACACGGGTAAACACTTGGATTCATCTCACCTGATGTTAGCCAGCACCTACAGTCCCGGGTCTTTTAAGCGGGGCATGAAACGGCATTTATGAAGGCCGTCATATATGGGTGCGCTCGTTATCGTGCTTATTCCACGGTGGGAGCGCTCTCATTATTTTGGACTGCATCGGCAGCTTACCATCAGGCAGGATACAGTCACTATGACGAGTTCTATTAGAAAAAAAAACCCAGATCCATCAGTCGTTGAGGAATCCGGGTAGAGCTCATATCTTTCCACATGCATTACAACACATGGAGACTGGGCTCACATATCCCACAACAATGTCCCAATGCGGGTAGTTGGGTTGAACCCATCAGCAGCCATCTTGCGACAACTTCTATAGTATAAACAAATAGTACGACCAAGTCGCGTATCAGAGTCGCGCGTCGTGCTTCTGTCGCCGTCATCTTAAAACCCAAGCAAAATTAGGGGCAACATTTAAAAAATTTCTCCGTTCAGAAAACTGTAGGAGTTGCGGAAAGTTCGGACGTTTTCTTTTTTGGAAACTTTAATTGTTGTCGGACGTGACGCAAATTAAAAATGGCCCATGTTAATTTATTACCGAGATGTTGTGAATACTTCAAGGCTGTCTGCGTCTTTGTTTCGATGGGGCGTACATGTAAAGTAGAAATACTCAACTTTTTTATAAGAATTGTTTAAGAGCTTATTTTTGCACAATAATCATGACTTAGCCCCTTGTCTGTTAAGGTGGCTCCTAGAGGTGACTAACAATTGAATTTCTATTGTGTCCAGTTTTACGGCAACTGAGCTCACAAGTGAGATCACGTATTACTTAAATGAACACAGTAATGGAAGAAATAAGATCCATCGCTGAAAACTACCAAAACCGGCTCGCCTTACATCCCAATAAACTGGCAGCGGAGCTGATGAGCCAAAGTTATTCCAATCGCCTCAAAAGGCATGACATCCTGAAACTGCACCAAAGTGTGGAATAGACTGTAAGTAGTGTTTTCGATGGAGGACACACTTGACACATGAAAATCTCGCAACCCATCACAGTCTATTTGCTCATAGTCTATCTAGGGGCTGATCGCAGATGATCTAACAAAAAAAAAGTTTAAAGGGATTAAAGCAAATTTTCTGATAGCTGTAAATAATTAGAAATTAATTTCGAACCAGCAGTAGTGCTAGAGCAGCGGCGCAGCGGCTACGGCGTTCTGTTGGCGATCTTGTATGTTAAGCAACTTTCACAATTCCGGATCACTGGATGGGTGAACAAATAAAACATCTCAAGTTCCTCCGTGCTTCGGAAGGCACGTAAAGCCGTTGGCCCGGTTGTTGTCGTAAGATGGCAGTCGTTAAAACCACCAACCCGCATTAAGGCCAGCGTTTTAGATTGGGCCATCAATCTCCCCATGTGACGATTTCTTCTTTGTTAAACCTATTAATGTATTTTATCATATATCCATAGTAGGTACAAGCTGGTAGGTTAGTTTAGGAAAAATACTAATTTATAATGTGGAAACTTTGTGCGAGATATTTCCTTCTATTAATCTGAGTGTGCACCTGTACCATTTTCTGTTTTTTTTGACAATCTGTCCTTTTAAGAACCTGTCCTTATGAGAATGACCCACGATTTCCACGTGAGAAGGCCTGTGGCTAGCTGTTGGACGTTTATAGGCTGATGATGATTATAAGTGATAGATGGTAGGATGTCGAAAATGTCGTTGCTTCTGTGCGCTGTGGTTTCTTGCAACACCTGAAAAATGACGTCCTAAATGGGTGTAGGTTTAAAAAGATTTGAACGATACAAAGTACTTATTAATTGAGTTTATTGAATAAATATATTTTGAGTTTAAGTTTGAATGAGAACAATAAAAAAATATAGAGACATTGAGCGAGTGAGGGCTACTAGTAGCTTCTAAAAACTTGGCACGCTCTGCAGGTTTAAGCACGGAACGATATAAAATTCCTCTCAATACAGAGCTTGTAGGCGTATAAATACGGTGACTGCGGACCCCGCTTCAATATGGCTACATTTACACCGGAATGTAATAAAATATTAGACATTATTAGGGTATTCAGTTTTTATAGTTTTTTCAGTATTATTTAATAAGTTAGAGAAAGGTTAAAACATTTTAAAATTGTACTGAAAAAGATTAAAAGATCTATTTTAAGTGTGACTTCTTTGGTTCTCCTTATCATCCAGAACAACACTTAATCAATTAATCCTGTTTTGCGTTAGCGAAGATTAAACATTAATTAAATCACCCTTTTTTACTTATAGCGCCATAACCGCAATGTTAGAAGCATTGATATCGTCATTTCAAGATAAGGTAGCCAGCCATTCAGTGATTGAATATTTTGGGTGAAGTTTTTATCTGATTTTTAAATGACCTAATCACTTGCCATCTACTGAGATGAAAGCCAATCGGAGGACTACCAACTAAACAGAGTACAATATAGTGGCTATGCCATTTAGTGCACTTAAGTATAGGTGATCTTGGTCTTGGCCACAAAGGTAGTTTTCCTGTGAGATCATGTAGCGTCGAACGGGGTTGCTTTTAAATCAAGTGAAACGATCACAGCTCCTGTTCCTTGAAGTAGCCTTTTTAATCAACCTACAGTAGGTATTGCTAATATGGCCACCATACTAGAGAAGCCCGGAAGGTGTTCAGCTTCCTAAGGATCTATAGCTATGATCAATTTTATCATAATCTTCATCCTATACTACCAACTGCTGGAAACAGGACTTCCAACATGGACAGCAGCTCATGGGGAGATCGCCACGCTGCTGGCCCAATGCAGGTTGGTGGACCAATGTTAAACTTAATTTGAAAGTTGATTTGTAAATACGTAAGTAAAGTAAGTAGACATTTATTGACAATCACGTAAGGTTATGATTCACAAAAGATGATTATGATTACGAAAAAAAAAGCAATCCATGTAAAGCCATGGTACTTTAAATCAGTTATTGCATTCGCTCCCGAACATTGGTGTGAGCGGCGGCCCACCGAGTGAACGGACCCGTAAATTCCGCATGTATAACGGGCAACTTTCAGTTTCGCCCATGCATACGCGCGGTTCCACACAAACCCACTACTTATCTACTGAATGCAGCATTCGATTCCGCGAGCTTTTTTCCCTCGCTTTTTGTGGGGATGTTAACAATGGCCGCTCCGAAACCAACTTTCGATGTTTCGCAGCTATTGTACTAGCCCTAATAGGGACGCGCACGGACTGGGTTCGTGTTGTTCATTATACCGATATGACGATAGGTAGGTAGAGATGTTATATGAAAAATCCGACTAAATGAGAGTGGGATGAGTGGCTGTAAAAGGTTTCGTAGTCGAAACTATTAAAAATGGAGTTCTTTTTTAATTAGTATTTTACTCAGATTCATATAAATAAACAGTCAATCGTGGTTTTAAACCCTTTTGACATTGGAAATGTCTTTTCGTTCCCTCCAGTGTAGGCTCCGATTTCACGAAAAAGAGCGATCCCCTTAAATTTCGGAGAGTTGTGAAGGCATGATATTCAAAATAGGCTCAAAAGAAGCGTACGCGTACAACGCGTTTGCTTTTGTACGTTGAAATCCCTTAAAGTTGCTACTCTGTTTTTTCAGATGATGATGACGGCAAGGATTTGTACAATTCACTCGAGTTACCTTTGAAAGTTGGTGGCTTCAAAACTGGCCTATCCGTTGCTATAGGCTGATGACCTTGAAAACGCACCCTAATTGCTTTATATATCTCTCTTACCCATTCAAACTCATTGCTAGTGAAATAGGTATGAGTCTCTGTACCGAATCCTGATAGCCTAGCATGATTGTTATTGAATTCGAGCCAATAATTGTCCAGAATATCAATTCTACGAAGTAGATACTCCGGTGACTTTCTTTCAGCTCCGTCTTTATTAATATTAGTTATGATGTGCTCAATTGCTTTGGCGATTTGCTATTGGTTAGCAAGGATATCCTCCATTACTGACATGATATAGAATAAAAGGACTGATCTTACTTAATGCGATCTGCTCCTTGCTCGTAAATGGAGTCAATTGCGTGCGGACCCTTCCACAGCACCTGACGACCAGAGATATTGATGCCTCGGGGATAGCTCTCCTTGATACGAGCTAGTCCTTGGTAATAACGACGTATGAACTCGCTGTTGGCACCTGAAGACCTTGATTTCTCCGGGGTAGCAATACTGACACGTACACTTGCACTTTGTCCGTTAGGTTGCTGAGCGAAACTAATGACACGAATGCCGTTCATTCGAAACTCGAAACGCGCCCCTTACTAAAGGCCGAATCCCGCCTTTTACTAATTGCGAACGAACTGATTGAAATGTGTAATTTGAAAAGTAAAGAAATGCCTAAATGAGGCCAAAACTGATGACTTTGAATATGAATCAATGTACGTTGCTATATAGCTCGGAGAATATTAATTTGATAGGGGTACAAAAATCGTACAAAGCGATTTCATAAATGGTCAATTTCCTTTTGGAAATTTTGCAATTTGTTTGTTCACAGGCGTTATGTCGAGGATACTTATGTTAATCTAAGAATAAAATAATTATAATTCAACGTTCTACTTTTATTTTGTAACCTTTCCTTATCCCTTACTTCTCGTCGCTCAGCGACAATACTTTTCCGAATTCCGTAGATTCATTTTCAATGTGCTCGATAGTCGTGTGAGGCACGAAATCTGTGATGTTTTTTCCATAGGGCCCGGGTTTAATTCCCAGATCGGGCAAAGTGTGTTTTTATACTTTTTGATGCATAGCCCGCGTTTGTGATCACCAACCCGCATGATGACTTGATTTCAATGATAAAGGCTTTCGCCCTGCAGTTGGACAGTATACTTAACATTACACTACGGAAAACATTTTCGTACATTGGGGCCAGAGGCGAGCCCGGGTTCTGTAGACTACTCTCCTGAGGGGTCTAAAAACTATAGTACCATCCTCTCTCTCTACTAAGGGAATGGCTTGTGATCATGACGGTAAGCACAGAGTTCCATCCTCACAGTGGTAACGGCCAAACTTCTCCATGTGTGGTTGTCCACGTAATACGGCCTGCGCCCAGCTGCGTTTAAAAGCTGCTGATGACCGACGTTTTAGTAAACAATCAAAAGCCTAAAATCTCCATGGGGGTTGAAAATAATTGAAATTAAATTTCCAACGAGCAAAAGCTTTTCATAAAACACGCACAATTGAAAAATGCACGGTGCTTTAGGAACAAAGGGAAATTCCACTTTGTGATTTTTTTTTGTCTAATTCCCCGTGTCCCCCTGTCATACATTTCATTATAAACAAGTAAGAGGCTTAGGAGAGTCCGTATTCTTTTCCCCTCCATAATGAGTAGTGCTGCCAAACATTTTGCGGGAATATGGAATAATATTTAACGGCAATAAAATTAGGTAAGCATATTTAGTATATAGATAGAAGATCGCTTCTCTTTTATTGAGCTTTACATCTGAAACGTTTTCATAGAAGTGGAATAAGTTAAGTTAGGGTTAGAGGTAAATTTAATATCGCTATATCTTTCTTGAAATTAGGTAGGCATATTCAGTATATAGATAGAAGATCGCTTCTCTTCTATTGAGCTTTACATCTGAAACGTTTTCATAGAAGTGGCATAAGTTAAGTTAGGGTTAGACGTCAATTTAATATCGCTTTATCTTTCTTGATGATATATAGATAGCTTTGAGTACCCAATAATAATTATACATACATATAATCACGACTATTATACTCGAAGGGTTAGTCAGAGACTAGGCAATAAGGACAGCAAAAGCAGTCCTCTACCATAATAGTCCACCTTTCACCAAATAGCCACTGCACATGTGCTTAGCGTGACAGGTGGTGAGCCAATCGACGCTTTATGCTGTTGGGTGCCCATGCCCAGAGCCCATGCTCTGTGGAGTCTTTAGTCCGTTAGTCCCTTTTACGACACCCAAGGGAAGGGAGAGGGTGATAGTATTCTTTCACCGCTACCCGACACGGTTTACATTAAAATTAATATAAATTATGTATTATAAATGGTTACAGTTATACTATTTTTGACTAACCACACAGTTGACCCATGAAGTTCTCATAATAATACAATTTGAATGCTTTTGAACTTGTTAGACAACCTGCGTATATTTATGTAAGAAAAGATCGAAAAATTAATTAAATATCAAAAAATTGTTTAATCAAAAATATGACTGTGGTCTTGCTCGATAATGTTAGAAAGTACTCCTATGAAACAATATAATACTTTGAAACAATATAAAAATGTGATTTAGGTACTTCGTCTTTACAGGTAAATAAATACACGGTTATATAAAGTACCTATAGGGTGAATTATGTGCATTTTGAAACATTTAAAAAACAATTTTAAATAAACTTAATATTAACCGGTTCACAGTCCCGCAGACCACATATGGGCCATAACAATTGAATTGAATAACCTATTGTTATATTTTTTGGACAGTGAACCTGTTAAACATATTAAAGTACAGATCACGATCACGACTATTATCATCTAATGGTTAGTCAGCACAGCTCAGCGCTCAGCGTGATGGTGTTGGCGTTAGAGCGTGACCGTATACTCGTATATCATGGGGAGTGTTCTGAGGAATTGTTCGGCTTGATCCCTGCCGCTGATTCCCTTCACCGCACTACACGCAATCGACTGTCATTTCATCCACATCACCTTGATAGATGGCTGTCTACTACTGTACGTTTTTCAAGGAATTTCTTACCTCGAACTACAGTGTTGTGGAACCAGCTCTCGGTTATATCTCGGTCTATCAGTTACGACTTAGGGATTTTCAAGAAACGAGCCTATTCCTTCCTTAAAGGCCGGCAACGCGTCTGCGATTCCTCTGGCTTTGCGGGTGTCCATGGGCGGCGGTGATTACTTTCCATCAGGTGACCGGCTTGCTCGTTTGCCTCCTTCTGCTATAAAAAAAAAGTAAAAAAGAAAAAAAAGACCCATAGTGATGATAGGCGGTAAGGCCATCGTCGATCTATGCAGTTGGATGTATTTGCAATCTTCAATCCATCAGTCGACTTTTACGACACCCAAGGGAAGATATATTGATGATAAATTATCAACTATAAATTAATTCTATTTCATTTTTTTTCATTTTAACTTTATTTAACCAATGCTAATTAAAATACAAATAATAATTATTCAGTAAAAAAATACTTATTCATATCTTATCTATAATAATAATAATTTAAAATAATAATAATTAAAAAATAATGATCT
This sequence comes from Scoparia ambigualis, assembly GCA_963921215.1. Classification (NCBI taxonomy): domain Eukaryota; kingdom Metazoa; phylum Arthropoda; class Insecta; order Lepidoptera; family Crambidae; genus Scoparia; species Scoparia ambigualis. Next base: position 6,062,634 of record OY992522.1, read on the forward strand.
CTCTTCCTCTCTCCTACTAAACTATGCTGTGCCTGACAGGGTCCATAACTGATCCCATTGTAAAAACCTACCATCTTATTTGTAAACATTATGGATTGCAATAAACTATTGAGTATTGATAGGTTAGTAGTATTCTTTTGATGAGCCACCACCACACAGCTCACTTCCTGGCTTCATTCATTCGCTTCCCATTTTATTTGGGGTCGGCGCAGTATGTATTTTTCTTCCATACAACTCGGTCATTCGTCATCAAATCATCAAAGCCCTTCTCATTCATGTCATCACTCACATTCCACCCATCTTTTTTTTGGTCTTTGGTCTAGTAACCATTTAACGAGTTTCTTCGAAGTTTCTCTTGGGCTAGATAATTGGTGTGATTGTAGGAAAGATTTATTTATTTATTTATCTTTTCTGTTGAGGAAGTATGTAATCTCTCTATATATATTATCTCTCTCTATATATATATTCATTATTTATTTTGTCCATCCTTGTCACTCTACACATCCACCTTAACATTCTCATCTCCGCTAATTACAATCGTCTTTCATCTGTTTTGTTTACGGCTTTAGGCTTACTTCCTGGCTTCATATATTTAATTTGATCACCCACCCACTGACCCAGCATAGCAAAACTGGCATAACTTCCAATGTTACAACCCGAACTATCAAGCTTTAACGACATCAAACTCTCCAACAACATTAATGAAAGTTGTCAAACGAACTTTCCCAAAACAAGACAAGACGTAAAGTTGTACATGAAACAAAACCGGCGGCGTCGTCGCGTCGCTCCTATCGAATCTAAGAGTATTCAATCAAAAATTTCTCCAGAAAACGCGGGAGGGCAACAACGGGGGATGGAACAATTTGCGTAATTTCATTAGGCATTAACATTCTATTTATCACAACTTAGTTTCACGTCCGACTGGCACAAAGCGGACGAATGAAGGCGAAATTAAAACGAAGTTATAAACTTTGATTATTTTGTGATTTCACTCGTGAAGGACTCCTTGAGGGACGTAATTTCGTTTTGCCGATAAGATTTTCGGACATTAGAAACGAGAGTCGTCGGCCACGCTGTCTTTTGTTTTTGTTAACATACCTTACCTGGGCCCGAATGTCATCTCTTAGAGCAGTGTTACTTCTTAGTAATGTTAAATATTATAGTATTGATCTTAACCGTATACCGTTTATTTTACATTCAAATTCATATTTTGTATTTTATGACCTGGTAACGACATATCTTTTTTTTTTAATGTCGCTGCTTCTATGCGCTGTGGTTTCTTGCGCCCGTTCTTTGCCACAGTTAAAAATGACGTCCTAAATGGGTGGTAGGTTAAAAATTTGGACGATTCAAAGTACTTAAGCAACTTTCGCAATGCCAAGTCGCTAGATGGGTCACCAAATTAAAAGAAAAACATCTCTAGCTCCTCCTCCGTGCTTCGTAAGGAACGTTAAGCCGTCGTACCCGGTTATTGTCGTAAGATGGCAGTCGTTAAAACCCACCAACCCGCATTGGGCCAGCGTGGTGGGTTATGGCCCAATATCCCCACGTGCTATTGTCCACGTGGGAAGCCTGTGCCCAGCAGTGGGACGTGGGCTGATGTTGATGATGAATGGGAAGACCTTCCTTCCAACAAGCCAGTTTGAAGACGTTATCGTTTGTGTATTCGAAACCAACCAGCATCTATGAAGAATGTTATATATATATGTACATCAATAACAAAGTATGTATAAATGTAGCAAAAGAAGTGTGTCCGGATCACATCAAGTGGAAAGCAGTGGTACCTGTCGGTAATCATCATCATCAGCCTATTAACGTCCACTGCTGGGCACAGGCCTCCCACGTAGACAATAGCACGTGGGGATATTGGGCCATAACCCACCAGGTTGGCCCAATGCGGGTTGGTGGGTTTTTAACGACTATCATCTTACGACAACAACCGGGACCAACGGCTTAACGTGCCTTCCGAAGCACGGAGGAGTTTGAGATGTTTTTGATTTGGTCACCCATCCAGCGACTCGGCATTTCGAAAGTTGCTTAGCGAGCCAGATCGCAAGCCGAACGCGCTAGCCGCTGCGCGATGGAGCTCCTCTGTCGGTAATAAGTTACCTCTACTCGTATTTCTCAATGGCTTGCTGTGTAGTTGCCACCATCTCATCTAAGTATGTCGTTATCATCATTAAACTTTCCTATTTCATTTAGTGAATTGGTTATTTCATTTTACATACATACATATAATCACGACTATTATCCCCGAAGGGTTAGTCAGAGACTAGGCAATGAGGATCGCAAAAGCAGTCCTCTGCCATAGACCACTTTTGACCGCGTCGCCTTGCGGTGAAAGATTACTACCCCTCTCTTCCCTTGGGTGTCGTAAAAGGCGACTAACGGACTAAAGACTGCACATACTTCCAACAGCATAGAGCGACAATGGGCTCAATACCTGTCACGCTGAGCACATGTGAGGAGTAGGCGATCAAAACGTCACGTTAACCATTTTTTACTTTTTATTTTTTCGACCTCGCAACACTAAACTACGTCAATAGTTGTCGTTAAATCTCATCAGAGCGTAATATTTCCCTATGAAAATAATTATTAAAAGTTGCCTATTCCTTCAAAACGTTACTTATTTGTGAATTTTAATTTTTTATTTCAAAAACGCTACTTTTCCCATACAATCCTAACGCTTTGCTGACAAAATGCTACTTTTCTAGTTTTAACGTGGTAACACGGTAAAAAAAACTAAACTGCCGCTGTGGTCTAGTGGCTCAGCCACCGGTTTCTGACCCAGAGGTCTCGGGTTCGGTTCGATCGAGTTCGATCTTTGTGTGCTCGGTTTGGTTGGTGGTAGGGCTGTTAAGTCCGCCTGGCTAGCTACCACCATCTTATCTAAGTCTGTCGCCATAACAACGATGTTAGCATTGTTGTGTTCTGACAGTTAGAGATAAGATAGCCAGTTCCTCAGTTGTTGAGGATTCCGGGTGAAGCGCGCTTCTGCCTTCGGCCTTAACGTCACTTTCCATCAGGTGAGACTGAAGGTCAAGCTATTACTCGTTGTAGATAAAAAAAAAAAAAAAAAAACTCTGTGTCTTTGGTTGATTGTCTACTCTGTTGGTCTTCTGTCTGTCTGTCTGTTAACTCGTCGGTTACAATTTCTTGTGAACTGAAAATATTTAAACATACTTAACTTCCAAAAATGGCTGAAATTGAGGAGCAAGAAAAAGAGCCATGACTGAGGAACCATGTCTTTATGTTTGATGTCTTCACACAAAGTTCCTTAGTCTCCCAGATGATTTTTTAAGTAATTTTTTGTAATATTTAAAACTTATTTAACACAAAAATTATAATTACTATAATAATATTAATATTGAGAGAATATTAAAGTGGAAAATTTTATTACATACCTACCTTTGCTATAACATGTTGGTAATATATCCATGGTTTCCTTACCAAAATGCAACATTTTCAAACATGATTCTATCTAAACGTCACGTTTCCATTATTTTCGCACAGAAAGTCACTTATCCAAGTCTTTTTTTATATTTTGATATATTTTCAAGGTAAAATTAATTTGAAAACGTTACATTTCGTATAGGATCGATCGCTTTTTATAATATTTTTTTCTCAAGTAAATTCATATTGGCTCATAAGATATTAAGTTTTGGTTGTTTTCTGAAAAATTTGTTCAACTGAAGAATAGACGTTTTGATCGCCTACTCCTCATGTGCAGTGGGGTACTTCCTGAGAAATATGCAAAAGTGGCGTCCGGTCAAATAATTCATAAATTATGATTTTTTTATTTCTTTTTTTGGCATAATTATTCAAAGACCGACTTTTTCTTACTGTTACAATAATTATAATTCTGTATTTTAAACATATTTTTAACTAACTTTCATTTCAAAGTGTCAAAACGTAATTACCGTGGGTGTCCCAAACTTTGAAGTTGAACAGTAAAACCAAGGTCCAACATAATACGTCACTTTAATACTTAAATTATCATGACACCATCAAACTGCAATACCTTACACACCTATTTATCATTATTAATCATGATTTTGTCCATACATGTAGCAAGAAAAGTAATTTAAATTGTGTCCTACGAAAAAATCGCCATTACCGTGTCAAGACATGTCGCGGCCTGTACATTCGGTCAATAGACCAATGGTTTATATGAACATGCACGCTCCGATCTCCGCAGTCCCGACCGACACGTCAGTGAAAATGCACGTCTCTTGTTCCCGCAAATTTAGTAGATAAATTTACTTTTTATTCGTGATTTTTGAGTTTTTCATGAAACCGCATCATCACTGTGGAATTCATAACTTGATAAGTGCTTTTAAAACTATAATTTGCTTGATACACTTTAAAGTACCAAGGGATGTGCTATCTTTATAACCCAGAATTTTCAAAAACGCCGTTTCGTTTAATTCAAATTTATGTAGAAAAAACTTAAGGATCGTCATTACCATGTATGTAATTACCACGTTTTACCGTGTCTTTTTTCCCATGGTAATGACTGTTCTGACATGGTAATGTTGTTGGCCGAAGAGCTGGTGAACATTTCTGAATCCGTATTTGAGGCAAGCTGAAAACTTGTCCCACTCCTCTCCTTGATACCTTAACACAATACTGACAATACTGCAAGTCTGACTGAGGAGAAGTGGTTCTAAATCAATCCTTATGCATTCATGATTCCTCCGGGTAGAGAGAAACCCATTAAACTATCAAATATATTGATTGCTCCTGGAAAGAATTCCCAGCCAGGCGAGTGCGATAAATCACCAATGATCGACAGTGTGAGTCTAAATCCTTGGGTCGAATCAAATGATGAAACTGCACTATTAACACCAGATCATGAGTTTCTTGAAGCTTTAAATGCTGAGCTGTGTATGCAGGATGTCGTACCAGCAACTTCTGAAACGTTGGAGGATATTAAAATCACTACAAATGTCACTTCCACATTAACTACAGACGCCACAAAACAAATGCTCTACAAAATGCAACTAGCAATAGACAACCTGTGCAGGGCATGTGGAGGGAAAACGAGTCCATGCAGCTACTACTGTGTGACTGCGACTCTTTTGCCTGAAAAAGAATGAATCTTCTGGGATCGGCCTACCCGAAACCAGAAGATTTTAGGCTCTTCGGCCTCAAGAACATTGCCAAGCTTATGGCAATTATCTTCACTGAGAAAGCAGAGTGATAGGACGGGGTTGCACAAAAGATCACAATGGGTCGACGTGCTACTGCGAGAGGGAGACCTCTGCAGGCCCCACTAGATAAGATAAGATAAGACAACTACAGACGCTGATGTTTCACAATATCATTCGAACCTCACGTCTGATTCAAAGTTTAGGAGAGTATTTGCTGAAGCTTCTGCGTCGAATTTCATGTCCGAAGTCCCTAAAATATTAGGGCCATGCAAAGCTACTGAGACAAGTCGAGTATCTCAAAATTATTTTGAGCCGACACCAGATATGAAGTCTTCTAAAGTATGTGCTGAACTTTTGTACAGGATGTCGGACCAGCGAAAAAATTCTAAATCACTCTCAATGATGACTACAGACATGTCAAAAGATCTTACATAACCAGCAGATCCCTTCAAGATTGACCATTGGCTTATAATTTCCAGTAAAAAAACAGTCATATCTATATTAAATGATTTCTTTGTTTTAGTTAAAATCAGAGATTTTAGACTGAATTAGAAGACTGCCATTTATGTTTTAATAAGTTTTTTTTCTTAATTGTAAGTCTGTAATTCAAATGATTATTTTGTTAACCATATAATATTGATGTTTTATTTCAATTTACACAATAAGAGTAATTAACGTGCTTTATAAAAACTACCGTGGCATAATTTGTCATTACCATATCTCTTAACGTAATCACCATGTTTAAACTATAATTACCGTGTTGAAAATGGTCATTACCATTTTGTGTTCTAAAATTTTGGAGGCCTATATCTTCTTTAATTGTACGCGTACAATGGGGCCTTTTGTATTAATTTAATGTTAATGCTATAATCAGTCGATATAATGAAAAAAAAAATGCGAAAAATAACTATTTTATTTTATATGCAATTTTTTCTGAAATTGCATATTTCTCAGGAAATACCCAGCTTGGCTATTTTCATTTAATTTTTTTTATAAATGTTAGGAGCTCATTCTGTCGTAATACCAGACACAAGAAATAGGAAAACAGAATTAATAGTAATAAGAAAGATATGTAAAAATAAGTTAAGAGAAAGAAAAAAAATAGAGTAGAGCTCTTCAAGCTCATGTTTATTAACCCCAATAGAAAAGAGAGAAAATAAAAATAAAAAGCAAAAAAAGTCCTGCAAAGAAGCGGGGAGCAACAGATTTAAAAAAAATACCAGACACAACAGTAATTCAATTGTTAACAAAGTCAGGAAGTCTTCGTGACAGACAAGGGGATATTCTTACTGAAAATTGTCTGCTTGCTAATAAATTATTTCAAAATCCATTTCTTTCCGACGTTATTATATCAGCACTATATATTAAAATGAAACACTTATTACGGATTAACTCGCGTTTAATTTACTATTACATAGTTAAATATAACAATGATTGACGGGAGGCAATTTAAATTGTGATAATAAAACCTTGACTTCTGATGCTGATATTGCTGCAGCATTTGAGAGGTTTTTTACTGACATTCCAGTTTCAACTACAAAAGCCTTGATTTCCTCCCCCACTGTAGCTGAATCTGTTTTGAAGGAGAATGTTAAAGATTGTGAAAGTAATTTCAGTTTTCAAAAAATTTGTGTTATAGATATAATAAAAACATTTAACACTCTCAATAAAAAGAAAACTGCTGATCTGTGGGGTAATTCCGTGGACGGTGCTAAATCTGTAATTATGACAATAGCTCCAATTTTAGCTTGCATATTTAATGAATGCATTGACTGTGGTGTTTTTCCTGACCTCATGAAATATAGTAAAATAATTTCATTATTTAAATCAGGTAGCACTTCTGACCCCTCTAATTTTAGACCTATTTCTGTGCTACCCACATTTAGTAAAATGTTTGAAAAGTTAATGCTAGACCAAATGCAAATTCAATTTTATAAAAATAAACTTTTACATTGTAAACAATATGGTTTTACTAGGGGTCGCTCTACAACTGACGCCGGCGTTGAGCTTTTAATCGAAATATTTGATACCTGGGAGGAATTACAGGATGCCCTAGGGGTATTTTGTGATTTATCCAAGGCTTTTGATTGTGTTTTACATGAAACTTTGGTCTGGAAGCTTAACCACTATGGAATTAGGGATGCTTCTTTGAGCCTTCTAATCTCATACTTGAGTTACAGGATTCAAAAGGTCGACATTAACGGTAAACGATCTCCGGGATCAGTAGTTAAAATGGGAGTTCCGCAGGGTTAAATACTTGGTCCATTCTTGTTTTTGGTTTATATTAATGACTTACCTTATTTTGTAAAAGACAGTCATGAGATAGTATTGTTTGCTGATGATACTTCACTTTTATTCAAAGTGAAACGACGACACCCAAATTATGACGATGTGAATAATGCGGTCTCAAAGATTGTTCACTGGTTTAGTGTTAATAACTTGCTATTAAACGAGGGAAAAACCAAATGTGTAAGATTTGTATTGCCTAATGTTAAGCAGGTAATAACTAGTGTACAAATTAAAGATAAGAATGTGAATCCTGTGGACACCACTGTGTTTCTAGGCATCACGTTGGATGCCAAGCTTCAGTGGGGCCCACATATAGCTAAATTGTCGAATAGACTTAGCTCTGCGGCTTATGCAGTAATGAAGATCCGTCAGTTAACTGACGTTGATACAACTAGATTAGTTTATTTCAGTTACTTTCATAGTGTAATGTCGTACGCCATTTTACTGTGGGGAAATGCTGCCGACATTCAAACTATCTTTGTGCTGCAGAAGAGGGCTATTCGAGGAGCAATATATAACCTACAGGCTAGTGACTCTCTCAGAGAGAGATTTAAGGATATAAGTATAATGACAGTTGCATCACAATATATTTATGAAAATCTTGTATATGTTCATAAAAATATTGAAATGTTTTCAAAAAACAGTGATATTCACAAATTAAATACTAGAAGTAAGAACAAATTAGCAGTGCCTTATACTAGGCTCCATAAAATAAATAATTCTTTCAAGGGTCTGTGTGTACGATTATACAACAAAGTACCAAATGATATTCAGAAATTAGATCTGGATAAATTTAAAATCAAAATCAAAGAAAAGCTTTATAAAAAAGCTTATTATAAAGTGTCGGATTATACAGAAGACAAAACAGCTTGGGTCTGAAATGCTCCAAGTACCTACTTCAACAGCTATTTCTAATTGCCTATAATTAATTTATATGGAGCACCATATTTAATTAAACTATTTACATTCAAATTCATATTTTGTATTTTGTGACCTGGTAACGACATATAATATATATATATTTTTTGTAAATGTCGTTGCTTCTGTGCGCTGTGGTTTCTTGCGCCCGTTCTTTGCCACAGTTAAAAAATGATGTCCTGAATGGGTGGTAGGTTAAAAAATATTTGGACGTTTCAAAGTACTTATTAATTGAGTTTATTGAATAAATATATTTTGACTATTGACTTGACTATTGACAAATATCTTCTAACTATGAGACGACTAACACCTCAGTCTCCCTGTTACCGCAAATTAAACGCAAATAAAATATTTCATTTCATTTCATTTCATACCACAGACCCTGTAAAGGGTTTGAAACGTCAGGATAATATAAAAAAACTATGTAATAGTAAATTAAAGCCGAGTTAATCCGTAAAAGGTGTTTCATTTCAATGTGTAGTGCTCGCTTAAACCTCAGAAAACAATAAGATGAACATACACTGAAACTCAAGCAATAGACAACAACTGACTTTTCAGTTGTTTGTTAAAAGTGCAACTTACGCGAAGCGAAGAGGCAATGGTAACCTCTTTTGTTGTTATTTTGCATTTACTAAACATGAATTGCTACTTGGTGCCTGTAGTTTCAAAGTTCAACTGCTTGTAGGTACAGTAACCGAATTGTGTTCACACACAATTCGCAAATTTGTTTATTCATAATTTGTTTATCCATTTCGTACTACATAACTATCTCGAATCAACAACAAATAAAAACGTCACCACACCCCCGCGCCAGCCGTTCACTTACTCAAACACTTACGCAAATAGATACATTATTGTATCCCCTAATGCAACTACGGAATATTTCCCGCATTTATCAAAATACAGCGATGAGGGGGAAATAAAGGTATAACAGTGGCTCGTGTACGCGGAAATCCCATAAGCTGTGCGGGGAATATCACGTGAGCTGCACAAGACGCCTCGGGAAACGATTGGACAATCCCCTACTAAGTGTTCTCACTATTTTTGTTTAGACGTGTGGGTCCATCTCCCCTTGTGCTCTTGTCCATGCGAGAAGGCGTGTGCTCAACAGTGATACGTTTATAGGATAATGATGATGATGACTGCGTAACTTGTTGTGTTTGTTCGCGCAACATTTTAGAACGACTGCACCCATTTGGCTAATTCTTCTTTTCTTGTGTTTGTAATTATCAGCACAATTTTTTTATTTGAAAATTTGTCAATTGTTGTTGTGTCCACGCGGACGATGTCGCGGGCGGGCAGCTAGTAGTATTATCTATAAATTTGTCACCATAACAACAATGTAACGTATTATTGTCTTATTATAAGTTTGAAGCAACCTCTGCCCACATTTTCATTGCTCAATATTACTACTAACTAACTTACAACAGTTAATAAAAACGTTTTAAAATGTAAATCATCAAGTAAGTGTTCTAAAAATTGAAATAACACCCTTATTAAATAACTGTATAAAACAAAAAAAACCGGAGCTAGCTTAACTTCATAATGTAAATATTTTGTCACTCGATATCATTGGCGGCGAATTTACCATTGTGTTGTAGTTCTGACAAATTGATAGTAGGGGCAACATCAAAACCAGGAGAAACCTAATTGTGCAGCTAAAGAAGTCTCCTGAGCAAGCCGTGTAGACGTGGACGTACGCTTTGAACGCAGTCGGAGGAGCAGCGAACATAATAATGCAACTCTAAGAACGAATTCAGGCCAGTATTTAAGGGACAAGCGTTCTTTTAATAGAATAGATTTTTAAATGTTTTAAATCAGCTGTGTGTGTGATAAACCATTTGTCGCAGTCGGTGAAACCCACCGGGCCAGCGGCGTGGTTGTTTATGACTTAGCTAAAGATTTATTAAAAAAGTCTACCAAAACGTCATAACAAATCTTCCATTAACCCCTTGAGGATCGTAAAACCAGACACAATTAAAAATCAATTGTTTCGCGACCGCCGGCGGTCTTATGATCCTTGACCTATTAACTAGCGAGTATTAAATTACCATAAATACGTTTCAGACGTAAACAAGTACATAAACATACCATCCATACATCACTCCTCCTTTGATCATTACATTTAGCCAAACGTCAAATAAAATAAGCCCTTGTAACGGTGTGGTTAAAAAGTTAGGGAGGGCTGTAAGTGGAGTGCGTACCTCTTGCATCCCTAATCCGATGGCCAATTGGTTGTACAGGGCAGTATGAAGAGTCTACTTAGAATGTTAAAAAGGTCTAATAAGGAACACTTACAAAAAGCTTACCTACTTACAGCAAAATATTTCTCAATATAAATGATTATACAGTCGTAATTTTATAGTTTAGGAAAATTAATTCTTTTTTGTTGCAAATTATAAATGCAGTAGAATACAGTTACTTACAGATTAATCATTGAATTAATTAAAATCTATAAAACAAATCCACTGCTTGACTACGGTAGAGGACTGCTTTTGCTGTCCTCGTTGCCTAGTCTCTGACTAACCCTTCAGGGATAACAGTCGTGATTATATGTGTGTATGTATGTATGGTACAAAACAAAAAATGCACTCAGTCTCATTTTTTGTTAAAACAGTTGGGAGAGATATTATTCATTAAGTAATTTATTTTGAAGAAGAAAAATGTGTTCTAATACAATATTTAGTTCGAGATCCACACAGAGTTACAACGCTACACAAACTGCTTACGCCGGCCCTGGCACGCACACCGCCCTTTCATCTCCCTTTAGAGAGCATTTAAATGTTTCTGCGTTTTTATTTATATACGGACACGTTCAGAACCAACAGTTACAGGAAAAACCTTACGGCTCGGCCACGACCTTGTCGGAAAAACCTTTCGGCATTTTTTGAGCGAAGCGGCAAGCGAATACTTTGTTCATTGCGTCCTTCCTATGACTATTGATTAAGAACGCCGTAGTACAGCGCTAAATGGTAAGAGAATCCGCTCGCCGCCCCGCTCAAAGCGACAAGGTTGTGGCCGGGCCGTTAGACTCCCTAGCTCCCTATAGCTACCCATGTGATGTTGACCGCTTGTGGGAAGGCAGGCAACCCAGCAGTGGGACGTTTATAGGCTGATTGTAAAACCTTAGACTAACCGAACCTTCGGTAGTATACGGCATTCCGATCGATCCGATATCATCGCTCCGATATTTTGTCGCGAAAACACAGACCGCTGTCAGTTTGATCCGGGAAATAATTGGTACACCAAACGTTGGATGACATGCCGATATTATATTAACCCTTGTCATCGGCCTCAATGGCATAAAAGAAAGCTTTTGATTTTAAAATCGCTTGGCATAATGAATTGTAATGTTTTGTGAGGCGATTACCTTACACAATATACTAGATTTGGCTATCGTCCGTTAATAGCTACTTCATGGGACCGCAAGAAGTTTTGTCAACTGACCAAACTTCATTATAATGATGGGACCCACTAAATGAAGATAAAGACATTGATGTTTTTCGCAGTATAGTTAAACCGAACATGTGTGTAGATATTGAGTAGGGTGTGCATTGTATATTTTTGTCAAGTGTTTGTTTTTCACGTTATTCTGTTGGTGAAATGATGAATTATAGATTATGAAAAATCATAATACTACTGACCTAAATAACAGCACCCGTAAAAGGAAAACGTCATGATAAAAATTATGTGAAAATTAAACGCTGGTTTACTGAATGGGACCGAAATGGTCACCACTAAGCTTATGTCGTGAATATTGCCGTACCATGGCGCTGGTTTATTATATGTATTATCATCAGCCTATAATCGTCCCACTGCTGGGCACAGCAATAAATGAATATTTTTGTCAAAATCACATCAAAATTTAAAAGGCGTCTGCTAGACAAAATCCCCCTAAATGTTATTTGTTTATAACATGAAATAAGTAGCTGACTGTACATACTACGTCAGATTTTCACAAGCGAACGAGTTGAGGCCAAAAAAATAGGTAAAATCGGAAGGTGCCAACTCGCACGTACTCGCCACTTCCACACTTGCCAGTTAACGAATAAGTCATTAATAGAATAGAATAGTTATTTATTGTTCACTGTGTACCAGTGGCGAAGCGTGAAATATTGAGAGAGGTAAGCCGGAGCAAAAAAAAATGCTTACCTACTCCAAGCGCGGGCACGCAGTCTTGCGTCGTTACCGAAAATCTGTGATTGGCATCCTGGCTTCAGTCTTGTATAGGCAGATGTATCTTCAGTCCACTTTTACTATAGGTGTAAGCACTGAGATATTGAAACAGTGTCTTGCAAGCATAATAGAAGTGGCTTTGATAAAAGCCGTTTGTGGTGAAATGATGATATGATGTAAACTAAACAAAACTTAATCGACTAAGTACTAATAATACTACTCATACTCTAAAGCTATTCGTCTATTCTTTCTAACAAAGTGCGCTAAGACATTATCATAAAAGCCGGGAAGAATCTAAAGCTATTAATGCCGACATCTTACAATTCTACTGATTACTTTGCAAATCTACTTACTCTAAATACGTAATTTCAACTTATTACAATATCTACTTACCGCAAATACCTAATTACAACGTACGTCTTCGTAACTACTTTCTACACACAACACAAATAAACAAAGTCCAACTACAATACTAATCATTATAATAGGTGAAACTAACTAATAAATTCAAATACTAATAAAACACAGTCATGCATTCAATGATGAATTGCAATTACGTCAAATTATCTGTCAACAGAACACAAACCGAAAGCGATATTCCTCCGTCCCGCTCACGCGTACGCAAATTGTATAACTGTCTCTATCAAGTAACTCGGATAAAGACGGCTTACCGGCTGCTAATACGCGGGTGGGTTTATTGACCTTTATGTGACGTCATGACGTTTATTTTGTATGGAAGTTTAACTGCCTAAAAGTCGATCGCGCCTGCGGCTTATTTTAAAGCAATAGTTATGTTGTTAAAAAGCAAATTTTGTTGATTTAATGTCCATAGTGTAGGTAATTTGTAATGTTTCTTTTATATATTTACTTTTTTAATTACTGATTGTGCCATTTCTCAATTCAAGTAGAGAGTGGTTGTGTTCTAAACTTCTGAAGGGAAGCCGGTGGGAATCGAGTTGTATGGAACCTTCGTCACTGCTGTGTACAAATAAGGTCTTAATAGTAATTTTTGACACAACAGTGTGCCCATTTCGGACGTACAATATTTAAAATTTTTGGATATTAATTACAATACAAATAATTAATTAAAAAATAAAAATAACAATGATCCTAATTTTCAATTATTTCAATAAATAATTAATTAAGTAATAATGTAATTATTATAATAATTCAAATTAAATTAATGTCTATTAATAAAAAAATCACTTAAATTATAAAATTCATTACACAATAACCACGACTTTAATCCTTTTTTAAACACATTTCCATTCATCGTTAAATTTCGTTATAACCACAATAAGTACCGAAACAGTTTTAATCCTATTGGATTCGTATGTTTCAGAATTGTCTTGGTAGTTCTGTCTAGGCTGGTCGGGCGAGGCTTAAGAGAATCCCCGACGGGAGCAACACTGATAACTCGGATGATAAAGGTGGACAGACGGGCATGGCAGGTGTTTTGTTTTCTTGCCTCCAACAATATCTGGAATAGAGGGAGCCATACTTTTATTAACGTCTTCTTTTGTTTGTTTAACTCTTTCATGGTGCGCAACAACTGTTTTGATGACACGTAAACAATGGAATGTGAGTTTTTCGTTTGTTTCTTTTTTATGCATAATTTATTTATTCAGTTTTGACTACACCTGTAGTTCTGATAAAGGTTTTGAAAAATAAAGTCCATTAGTCTAGCTATTGAGCGTTGTTGTTAGTAGGTATATTTACTTCAACACGCAAAAAGTTTGCAGCAAAAAATAAACTGAGAAACAACTAATGAATCTCAAACACTTCTTTATGATTACTCAGTGCGAATTCCGACGACAAGAGACGTTGAAATTGGAGAAAACTCTAAGTCAATCTTACAGTACGGCAGTAATTAGTTTAATAGTACGAAAGTGTTTCGTAACTATATCATTATTACGCATATCACTCCCGCTTTTCTGAGGGGAAGACATAGACCACATATTACACATAGACATAGACCATTTGCTATAATCCTGAAACACATCCTCAATCACAGCTACTTCGGCTGGTACAGTTTTGATAAATATTACCAATTGCGTGATTCAAAATCACATCATCATTGTAATCTTATATTTTCAAAAGGAGGTCCCATTACTTTCGAGTTTTTCACACCGCTAACAAACCTCTTCGGAAGCCTACTTACGGAGGCATGAGATTCTGAGCCCGCCCTAGTTAGGAGCCCAAATACCCAATTGTTATCATACGTTTTTCCTTATTCCATACCCCATATAGATCCTGCCGATCCACGGATCAGTTGTTTCATTTTTAAAAGCACAAAGCGGGGGAAAAGTTGTGGGGGCAATTGCATTTAGGACAATATTGTAATGAAAAAGTTCAGAATTTATATAGTTATTTAATTGGAATGAGTATTTTTTTGAACTGAAACACATTTACGAATATTGGCTACACTGAAAGAACAAAAAGGTTGATTTTGCACGGGTTGGCGACACATTAGTTGAATTAACAAAGTGATGGGTTAAAGCAACATGAACAGATTGTTGTTTCCACAGAAAAGTTTTTGTTGATATAAAAACAGTTGTTTTTACCTATTTGTACATGTTGGCGTAACAATTCATGCATAATTCAATATGTTATTGTTGATTTTACTGTTCAAGTTGTTGAAATAACCATTTTTAAAGTTAAATTTACAAAATAAATACGTTAAAACAACAAAAGATATATGTAATAAGTTCAAATTACCGTAACTGATCAACAATACAGTTTTTGTTCATTCAACAAAACTCAAGAGTAGGTGCTATATTAACCCTAAAATTTTGTTGAAATATGGTAAACCCAACTAATAATTTCTTTCCGTGTAATTTATGGAATGTCCATTGAGTTCAAATTGTCACTATTAATTTATCATTTTTTCAAATAGTACTTTCGAATGTAGCGATTCGCACACTACGACGTCGATTACGAACACACCAAGACGCATTGGGCTTGCGTGGTGGTTCATTATGAACCAACCTCATGTGATTATGTGTTGATAGATATTTTTACCATTGAAAATGGTTATTAATGCAAATCGCCTAAGACGTATTTTTGGCCATAGCTCCGAGGATTTTGGGTAGATGAAAATGTGAATAGTACCAAGAGTTGAGGAATTTATCGAGACACGTGTCAACGTTTGAATTTTAAAAATACTTTTTTTCGAATTATGAAAAATGGAAAAAGAGGTGTTTGTTTACTAAATTGTAAATATTTCGGAAAAAAACAGACTTAACAAAAAATGAAAAAAAAAAGGTTCTAGGGTTGTAAGTTTAGCTACAAAATGGCGAAATAATTTTGAAAATCGGTTAATAATTGTGACCTGTGGTTGGTCCCTTTAGATTTGGAATTGTAGAAATACGGGTATTTCCGTATATAAAAGTGATGTAGCTTTTATGATTATTGACCGATCGTCATGGTAATGGTGTTAAAAGATGCGGGTGCAGGCGATAAGTGCAACTTCACTTAGGTTGTAAAAAAAAGAAAATGTTATTCTCGGTGTTATGCAGTTATTATTATACATTCGTATGTTATAAGTCGACTTGTACGTAATATATGTAGTTGTGTAATTTTAGGGAAGTATAACTCAATAAAAAAATCTTATTATACAACTTGTAATGTGTTAATCAAAATAAAACTAAAATTTTTTTCGTAAATTTTTGTATTAATTTTCAATGCTCTGATTCTTGCGGGGACTGCGAAATCTGTGAATCTTTTTATATTTTAGTTAATACTATGTTAAGTGTAAATGTTAGATTATCAAAATATATAACTATAACTTGTATTATCACGTACTTCAGGACCCTCTAGCGTTTAATAACAATTTGTATTACTCTGAGAATAGCGTTGTTATTAAACCCCTTGAGTCCTCACTGACGACTCCTCAGTAAAGATGTGGGACTTTACTGAGGTCTCACGCGGACTTCTTGAGAGAATTTGAAAAGTGATGTTGCACTGTTATGTTTCATTTGCCAACACTCATGCAAGTTCAGAAACACTTAACAGTTAATAATCCACTATTATTTCACATTAATATTCGAAAAAACACAAATTTTAGAAAATAAAACAAAACTGCAGACATGACGTTTCACTTTCCCGCCAAAAAGTCGCAAAAACTACTATTAAGTCTATTTTTGACATATTATGTAGAGTTCTAAGCGCATCCATGTGTCTCGTGTAAGTCAAAATGCGTGTAAGTATTGACTTTTAAATTGGCATGTTGATGCGTGTAAGTCAAAATGGGTGTATGTCATTATGCGTGTATGTCAATATGCGTGTAAGAAGTTAGTCATTATGCGAGTAACCCAAATAAATAAATAAAACACGAGAAAACGGGTCGAGAAGAGTTCTCGTGTTGCGCCTGCTAGGCCGGCTGATGTTAGATGATGATAATGAGGCCGACGTTGGAAGCGCACCCAGCTTTATCAACTACTGAGGGTTCGGCAACATTATCTCCATACTACGGACAAATTCGATGAACAATGAAAGGAAGTGTAAGGAATTTATTGACATTTCTTTGTGCAAATATCTGTGACTCGGATTTTTATGTTTTTTGAAATAAAATATGAATCACTCTCAAGAAAAAATAAAAATCCGAGTGAAACTAGCTATTCGCACATAGTTGTAAACTATGTGTGCAAATATCTAAACAATCTTTGTAAACAATATTTAACGAATCCGGCCTTAGTATAACCGTTCGAACACCACAATGTTAGTAAGATTGATAATATGTCGAATTAAATTATTAAAAAAATTGTAGCTAGCCACGTGGACTTAAACCAAGCCCGACCACCAACCAAAACGAGTAGAAACATATACAAACATGGAATTGAACCCGCGACAATGGGTTTGGACTGGTGTTCTAACCACTACGCCAAAAAGGCAACGCGGCATAAGAGTATAATTAGTAACACAAACGTAATAACAGGAAAACCCCAAAGCCGCCCCACTTTTCATAACATCTATTCTAACCGTTCACGTAGGGTACCCTCCCTTCATACGCACACACTTCATCCAATATTAATTGTTTGTCAGTACCAAATGTATTTTCCACGGTTCAAAGACATGTCAGCCCGGCTTACCTTATAGGGGAGTTGCGTTATTATATTTCGTTTTCTCTGTTCGACCGTTTTCCCACAAAGGTACCCTACCCTAGTGGGAAAACTGAAAGCGTATAAAATTCGAGAATGTAAACTCCGCATCCGTAAATAAATAAAAGCGAATCAATCCGTTTGATGCTTTTTAGTAAAATCGGATCCCTTACGGTGAAAAACTTTGTTCCCTAAGATTTATTTCCGTGATCTGAGGTTTTACCATATTTTTTGGGAGCTTATGTAAGTAAACCTAATGACGTTTTAAAATGTAACGGATTGTATTGATAAAAAGGCGCACACTGGTGTAATAATCTATCAAAAGGTAAAAATAGTAGACTGATATAATTAATTTATTTTTGAAATTCTATGAACACTTATTGCAATGGAGTCGATTTAATTATGAATAATTAACGTAACAATGTGACTGAATACAACAAATACAATGTTCCTATAATATATGTTCACATTTTCTAATCCTTTTTAATGGATTTAGCACTAACAAGCTAATATATTAATTTAGGATAATAACTAATCCACTCATTAACAAAGAAAATGTACGCATTCGTGTGTTCATCAGGGCTTATCGTTCATGCGTACATAATGCGTAATGATTAAACAAGCTCCTAAGCCTCTTTGGCAAACCAATATACATATAACGATATTATTTATAAGTTGACTTTTTATTGTGAAAAGGAGACACATGAGTAGACGGGTTCCTGGTGGGAAGTTATCAAGGACACCGCAAAACTAGGGAGGAGCCACAGATGCGTTTCCAGCCTTAAGGATAAAGTAGGACCTTAGAGGAAGGAGTAAATGTAGAGGGAGGAAGCGGGGAGAGATGGACCTCTTCACTCACCGGAAACACAACAGCCACGAGTTCCATTGTTTCACGCCGATATTCTGTGAGGGGCGGTATTACGCCGGGCGAGCCGGCCCAATTCGTGCAGCATCGCAGAGTGGCTCCCTCCACCATACAGAAATTGTTACTCATATAGCACCACCCAGGAGTCACGTCCCAAAGGTTACGCTGAACTTTGATATTTTGCATTTCATTTAAGTAAAGTGGATGAGAGGCCAAAGAGACAAAAAATATATAGACAATACATTCATATGACATACATCCTCGACTTTGATCTTGATCGAGTGGTTGGTACACCGGTTTTCATGGTGTCGCCATCTCTGAGGTCCCGGGTTCGATCGCCGGGCGGGTCAATTTTGAAATTATTGTTTTTCTAAATTGTCTCGGGTCTGGGGGTTTTCTATATAATAAGTATGTTTTTAAGTATGATTATCCGTTTTTTAGTAACCATTTAACGAGTTTCATAAGGAAGCTTCTCTTGGGCCAGATAATTGGTGTGAGTGTAGGAAAGTTTAGTTATATTATCACGACCATTATCCCCAAAGGGTTAGTCAGAGACTAGGCAACGAGGACAGCAGATGCAGCTTTCTACCATAGTCCACTTTTCACTAAATAGTGACTGCACATGTGCTTAGCGTGACAGCTGTTGAGCCCATCGCCGCTCTATGCATTTGGATGTATGTGCAGTCTTCAGTCCGTTAGTCGCCTTTTACGACACCCAAGGGAAGAAACGGGGTGGTAGTATTCTTTCACCGCTACGCGACACGGTTAATTTTAAATTTAGGTTGCCATAATAATATAGATTAGAACGCAAATATAGACATTAAAAAAAAAAAAAAAAAAAGCCTTTTATTTCTTACTAAAATAACTAACAAAGACAAAAGTATGCCTAGTTATATTAAAATGTATACTATGTAAAATTCTTAAAAAACAAATAAATACATTAAATTAGTTTTTATTAAGTAAGAACCCCTCGTTCTTGAAGGTGAAGGCCTCCTCTAGAGATTTCCAAGTGACCCTGTTTTTCGCTATCTCCATCCACTGTTTGCCAGCCACTTGTACGATATCATCTGTCCAACGGGCAGCTGGTCTGCCTCTCTTCCTAGTGCCCGGTGGTCCGTTCCAGCATGTCATTCTGTGAGTCCATCTGTTGTCTGTTAGTCTAGCTATATGGCCAGCCCAGCGCCACTTTAATTTCTTACAGTGATAGAGAGCGTCAGTCACTTTTGACTTTTTTCTTATAGTTTTATGTGATATTTTTTGAATTTTTCTAATCTTTAATAAACTCCTTTCCATACCTCTCTGGCAAGATCTAATTTTGGATTTAACGCGATGTGTGAGCTTCCAGGTTTGGCTAGCGTAGGTTAATGATGGTAGTATACAGGTATCCATAATCTTTTGTTTAATTAAGATTGGCATATCAAACTCTTCAAAACTTCTTTAAAGCTCCAAAATTTGTTCCATGCATTTGAAACTCTCCTTTCTATTTCTTGCTCATTTCTCTGTATTTTAAACGAAATTTGCTTACCTAGGTATATATAGGCGTCAACGTAATGTAACGCTTCATTTTCAAGGTATACAGGGTGTTTAGTGTAGTTCGTCATAATGTTGGTTTTGCTGCGGTTAATTTCCAGACCTACTTGTAGGCTTGCGGCGTGGATGGCGTTTATCATTGACTGCAGCTCCATAGTATTTTCAGAAAGCAGAACAATATCGTCAGCAAACCTTAAATGACTTATATAGTGATTGTTTATATTTAAGCCCATCTTTTCCCAGTTTAGTTGTCCGATTACTCGTTGTAAAGCTGCTATGAATATTGTTGGAGAGATGACGTCCCCTTGTCTTACTTCTCTTTTGATTGGTATAGAGGGCCCGGTCGTCTCTAATTTAATTCTACTGTTGCAATTTTGGTATATATGTCGTAGTACCTTAATATGTGACATTTCAACATTTTGCAGTTGTAGAGACTCCCATATTGAGTGATGGTACAAAGTGTCAAAAGCTTTTTGAAAGTCGATAAACACAAGGTAGAGAGGCCTGTGAAACTCTTGATATTTATCTATGAGCATTTCGATAGAGTGGATGTGATCCACAGTAGAAAAACCTCTTCTAAAGCCCGCTTGCTCTACTGGTTGGTGCTTTTCAATAGTTCTTCTGATCCTTTTTTCTAGAATTGTTGAGAATAATTTGTATATTGAGGACAGAAGGCTTATTGGTCGATAGTTACTAATATTATTTGGATCTCTTTTTTTATATAGTAAGATTATATCAGATTCAGTCCATTGTTTAGGTATAGTGGCCGTTTTAAGCACCGAATTAAAGAGCTGTGTTAGAGGGTTCGCTAGGTAGAAACATCCTAGTTTCAGGGCTTCGTTGGTTATCTTATCAGGTCCTGGGCTTTTTTCAAACTTCAATTTGGCGATTCCGTTCAATACCTTTGTTTCGTCTATGTCTTGTATTTGTACGTGTGTATCTGCTGTTGCAGCTGTTGAAGTTCCATTTTGTACAGTTACCGGCGGCTCTTTATATTCATAACTGTATATTTTTTTATAGAAATTAGTTGCAACTTGAAGTATTTCAGTTCTATCGCAAGTTGTTTTGTCTGAAGCTTTAAGTCCTTCTATCCAAGTCTTATGTGATCGTAATTCTTTGTTAGCTCTCTTTAAGCTTCCAGACTGTAAGTACATGTTTTTCGATGGTCTTTTTTCGATGAGTGTTATAGTCGTTTCGGATGTATTTACTTATAAGTTTGTAGAGAGCTTTAAGCTCATTTTTCATGCTTCGTGTCTTCGATTTAGTATTTTGAAGCTGTTGTCGTCTTAACATTAAATTCCTAGTATGATCTGATATAACAGAAGAAGTATTTTTGTCCTTTGAAGGATCATGAGCGGCTTTGAGGCTACTGTTTATTGCGGCAACAATTTTAAGATCTTGTACTGTGTAATTTTGATGTCTGTTAGTTAGTTGCTCTAAATTCGCGTTAAGTGATTCTATGTAAGCTTGTATTTCTTCTTCATTTTTCAAAGTAGTTTTTGCATTAATTCCGAAGGTCTTTCTATTCTTCTTTGAAGACTGCAGTTTAAATGAAGCTCTTACCAATCTATGGTCGCTAGGATATTTGGAATTGATCACTTGTATGTTTTGAACACATATTTGGAGATTGGTTAGTATGTAGTCTAGTTCGTTTTTTACTTTTCCATTTGGTGATCGCCAAGTCCATCTCTTACTGTTTTTCTTTTTAAAAAAAGTGTTTTAAATTGCCAAGTTATTTTCACGTGCAAATTGTATAAGTCTTTCACCTCTACTATTTCTGTTGCCATAGCCATATTTTTTCATAATCATATTTTCTTCTTGTTTTGGTTGGCCAATATTGGCATTGAAATCGCCCATAACTATTACATTTTTACTTGTTAGTTTTAATGCTTTGTTTACAGTGGTGTAAAAAAGTTCTATCTCTCCATCACTTGCTAAAACTGTTGGAGCATAGCATTGAATTATGCTTATTTCAATGTTGTCGACATTTAGCTGAAGTAGAGCCACTCGTTCGGATAGTCCTTTGAAACAGATAATGTTCTTCTTATGGCGCTTGTTTACAATAAAACCTACTCCATACAGGCCTGGTGTTTGTCCCACGTAATAAAGAATAAAGTCTTCATGTTCTACTATAGAATTGCCAAAACGTCTAGTTTCAGCAAGTCCAACAACGTCGTATTTGATATTTTTCAGGGTTTTGTTTAGTTCCAGAAGACGGGAGTAGGATGATAGCGTTCTGACATTATAGGTTGCAATATAGAGTTGGTTGCGCTTAGAATAATTATCTGCATAATGTGTATAATGTGTATATGTTCTCTCTAGAGGGTTTTGGTCTACGTCTCCCACGGGGACCGGCCGTGTTGGGAGAGATAAGGATGGCGATGAGAGGGCGTAGCTTAGTTTTTTGGAATGTCTTGGTAATCTCGGTTTGAAGAGGCTTTGGGATTCAACTGTCGCAAAAAGTTCGTAATAATCTGCGATTTATTTTTCTTGGGTACTTGTTTTGATTGCTCTTCATTGATTGATGTTTTATCAATATTCACAGCTTCAGGAGATTCTGACATGAATCTTTTGTTAGAATTGGTACTCTTGGATTCATAGGTTTGTTTATCTCGAGATTTTATTTGAACTATCTTATCGTAACGAAGCATTACTTTTTCACCGGATAAACGTTTTCTTTGGAGTTCCTCCTGGAGCTCTTTCCGTTTTTGCAGTACAGCTGGTGTGTAATCTTCCTTTATATAAATACCTGTATTTTCTAATGTTTTCTTCTGTTTTAAGATTTCTAGTTTTCTGCTTGTCGTTGTAATTGTAACTTGTAAATATAGACATTATGATATTTTAATTCTTTTCCTCAGTGGGCGAGTGGCCGATAATCGGTTCCATGGTGGCCGAATTTATTTTTTATTTTTTCTTTTTATATTAGAAGGAGGCAAACTAGCAGGCGGGTCACCTGATGGAGAGTAATCACCGCCGCCCATGGACACCCGCAAAACCAGAGGAATCACAGGCGCGTTGCCGGTCTTTAAAGAAGGAATAGGTTTTAGGAAGGAATAGGAATTGTGAGAAGGGGGGGGGGGGCGGATGGGCCTCCGGAACCCTCACTGCTCGGACGAAACACAACAGTACCAGATATATTTTTTTTATTGGTAACGGGTAAGCGCTTGGCCTTCATCTCACCTGATGGTAAGTGACGATAAGGCCGAAGGTGAAAGCGCGCTTCACCCGGAATCCTCAACCACTGAGGAACTGGCTATCTTATCTCAAACTGCCGGAACACAACAATGCTATGAACATCGTTGTTATGGCGACAGACTTAGATAAGATGGTGGTAGCTAGCCAGGCGGACTTAACAGCCCTACCACCAACCAAACCGAGCACACAAAGATGTACCCCCCGCTGGGAATCGAACCCGGGATCTCTGGGTCTGAAACAGGTAGCTTAGCCACTAGACCACAGAGGCGGTAGTATGATGCCATTGCCAGATGCCATTATTTCACGCCGGATATTCGTGAGAGGGTGGTATTACGCCGAGCGAGCCGGCCCAATGCGTGCTGCAACGCAGCGTGGCTCTACCACTCAGTCAGTGTCACTCATTTAGCACCACCCAGGGGTCAAATGTAGGGTCTCAAGGGTAAATCTACGGACACGAGTAACTTTAGCCCCCAATAACCGGAGGTCCAATTTGCAAGTTGGGAAAATTATGTTTTGGACTTTTCGATGCAAAGTCCGGGTTTGGCAAACGTGGTAACTGAGCCAATACTCATCGACTGTAGCGAACACTTGATTTCAGGCACTTTTTTAAACTCATCGATTGAACTACTGTTCTAAACAAGTGAAATAAAAAAATTATAATGTTATCTCTTATATAGTCGAATAGTGCGTAGCGGCCTCGGAATTTTTAGATTTCATTAATTTTATATAGGAAAAAAAATCTTATTCAAAGCCAAAAAACTTCGAAAATCGCTATAAGTTAACTGTGAATATCTCCTATCTACGATAATATTAATGAGCAAAATTTATACCAGAGTAATTGTTACTTCATGAGGAATAAAAATTTTATAATGAATTTATTATTTTATTTTGATAAAAACGGTAAATACAACTGCAAAATTACTACAAAATGCGAAAATGGGCATTTTACGCAAAAATCACATTTGAGATGTAATAGGCCTCTTAATACTGTTAATGTGCTGTATTGTGTGAATGTGTGTAAGCGTCAATAAAAATTTTCTTATCTTATCTTATCTTATCAAAATTGCATACGCCAGTGCAACGGCGAGAGGTGTTCTCTCATGAGAAAAGTGTCACGTACGTACCACGGCATCTCTGACATCCCGAATTCGTCGTTCACAATTCATTCGGCAGTATGAAATTTTCAGTAGGCACGGAACTCGCGAGGCGCGCTATGCAAATACTCTCTGGTTCCTGCCAAGTTTCGACTATAACTTACATGAGACTAGGCAGAAAGCTTACTTGGTGTGGCTTTGCTTGGTGATAGGGTGTGTCTAAGTCTAAGTTGAGTTGGCAACCACATTTTCATCTTAGTACATACATACATTTATCACGCCTAATACCGATACGTACCTATACGACCATTGTGTATGAATTATGTATAGGTACTTAATTAAGATTTAACGCTTTTTGTGTTATTGTTGTTATTGTTTTTTGTGCTGTGTTATTTATTATGAACCTTGTTTTTGGTCAATAAATGTTTATATATCTATCTATCTATCTACCTACCTGTACTAGTAGACAGATACAAACAATTATGATATGAAGCTGTGGTTTCAGCTTTTCATTTGCTACGATCATGTCACACCAAAGCGATGACTGATTCATGTGTCATGCTCGTGAACTTATACTACGTGTTATTAAATAGTTTTTGGTACGGTTTTTCATAAATTAAAGTAGAAACGATTCCATTAATAAAAATATGGGGCACGTTTTTTACAAAATATGTTTTTGACTAGGCCATATTTTACTAATTTTTATATAAATAAATTTAAATGCTAGCGCGGCGGCAACATCGCTTACACTTGCATCGCGCGTATTTACCATAGAGTTTGTAATTTTCAATTATTACAAAAAAACAAATGTCTTCTTTTTTTTTTATTTAAATGTGAAAGTTTTTATTTTATCATTTATATTCGTATTATAACTCTTTTAAAATAAAAATAAGTTTGTGTGTCTGAGGTTTTGTGCGATTTCATTAACACGTTGTATATATCTTGTACAGCTTTAATTTAGTAGAACCCAAGTTCCATCCAATGCGATAGCGGCTTCATGAACTTTCTCGCCTTCGTCGTAGTCTCTCTCAGAAGTCGCACAGTGCGCGCATACTAATGTAGGTGTTGCAATTAGAATAGGTACAATTAGAATATTTAAATTAGATGCAGCTTATACAGACATAGCTATCGATACAATTATGTTAAAAGAAATGTCGGTGATGTCCCCCTCGGCATTAATAATTTAGAAACTAAAGCTTGATCAGTGTATTCACATCATAGTTCTGCTCCTCAAAAGAGTTTCGTAGCAACATTTTAAAAGTACATCACAGGAAGATTCGAAGGAAATTATTTATCCAACATTACCGCTGAAAATATACAAATGCTTTGGATCTCCATTCCAATGTCGTTACTTTTGTATAATGCTGTGGTTTCTTGCGCCTGTTCTTCTCCATACCTAAAAAAGACGTCATAAATGGGTGATAGGTTAAAAATACATGTTTCGGACAATTCAAAGTGCTCATTAATTAAGTTTATTGAACAAATACGTTTTGAATTTATATTTTAATTTGAAATGTTTGCGGATCTTATTCCAATAGAACAATCCAATTACCCACGCTTACCGAATGAAGGTTCAATTCCCATTGATCCCGGGACATCCAGATATCGGTCCAAGCGCTATACCATTCTGCCATAGAGGCGTAGGTATCTCATAAAAAGTTTGGGAGCGACCACAGTTATAAAAACAACACCAGAAGATCCGAAGGAAACTCTTTTTAACCAACATTCCCGCTGAAATTAAACAAATGCCTCGAGGGTCTCCACTCCAACAGTTGCGGACCTTATTCCGATAGTTGCACAGTCTTTATGGAAGTTCTAGAACAATCCGGTCGCTACATCTGGCCGAAGTTATCGCAGTATCCGGTGGCCGATAACACGAACCGGCGTATCCGATTACGCCCTGGATCGTGGAAAACAAAGGAGGCGCTATGCCTGTGTACGAATCGGGCTTATTTATTGGATGGAATAGGACCGGGTCAATGGAATGGCCGGGCATTTGGTGGACAGAATTTTTACTTGCCCAGCTGTTTTTAAATTAAAAAACAGTGTAGGCTACGTCGATATTATTTTTAAGTACTTGTGTTTATAGTTTTACGTGAAAAGCAACTTGGAAAATGTCAGCAAGATTTCAATGAGGTTATTTTTGGACGATTTATATTTATACGCAATAGACTTTAAAAAAGTTTGTTTTAATGTTTGTTTTTCTTTATTTTAATTAGTTTATTAAAATGACTTTTAAGTTTTCAGTACATGTGGAAAGGCCTTAACTCAGCAGTGTGACGCTTGTATACTGATGATGATGACTATAGTGTGACGCTTGTATACTGATGATGATGACTATAGTGTGACGCTTGTATACTGATGATGATGACTATAGTGTGACGCTTGTATACTGATGATGATGACTATAGTGTGACGCTTGTATACTGATGATGATGACTATAGTGTGACGCTTGTATACTGATGATGATGACTATAGTGTGACGCTTGTATACTGATGATGATGACTATAGTGTGACGCTTGTATACTGATGATGATGACTATAGTGTGACGCTTGTATACTGATGATGATGACGATAGTGAAAAGCAGTTTACGTATAACCGTGTCGCGTAGCGGTGAAAGAGTACTACCACCCCCTCTCTTCCCTTGGGTGTCGTAAAAGGCGACTAACAGACTAAAAACTGCACCTACATCCAACAGCTTAGAGCAGCGATGGGCTCACCACAATGCGCGATGCGCTGAGCACAAGTGCAGTCACTTTTTAATTTTGGTGAAAATTGAACTATTGGCAGAAGACTGCTTTTGCGGTCCTCATTGCCTAGTCTCTGACTAACCCTTCGGGGATAATAGTCATGATTATATGTATGTATGTGTAGTTAATGTGATATGAACGAAAGTCCAAAAAAAACAAAATTAGCTAACCCAATCTCCTCCAACTCCTGACTGCCTCCTTGGAATTGCAGTCATGAGGCGTTTGAACAAGCCAGACCATGCATATGCACTTTGATACCGCTCGCAATCATATCCACTGAGCTCGCTAATCCAGCCGGTACTTTGGTCAGCTTAGAATATTCTAGACGCAGTTCTGAACTCGCTCCAAGTTCGTCCATAAATTAGATCAAGATGGCGGCTGGGCGGGCGTTAGTTTTGACACATTCCATGACAAATTCTAAGTTGTCGAAGCGGCTTCGAATGCAAATGCCCTAATCTTGGCGGACACGTCTCTGCTTCGTGGTTTACATTTACATCACATAGATACACGGCTAATACCAAAGAGACTAGGCAACGAGGGCCGCAGAAGCAGTCCACTGCCATTAGTCCACTTTAGTCTATGCCGTTGGATGTATGTGCAGTGTTTAGTCCGTTAATTCGCATCGTAGTTTAATAAAAAATGAGGTGTATCTACACTCGAGAGTATGACGAAGGGGTCATGTTAAAATAATACAACCCACTTACGAACACACAAATTTATTTTTCCTTGGTCTCAGGGCGTGGAGTACGTAAAAGCCTAGCTAGGTAGTTTGCTCTCGTCTCTGACTTAGCTTGGGGGATCGCCGAGGTGTTGGGAGGCGCGTCGTTGTACAGGAGCTGCGTGCTGCGTGGTGTGTTCCCAAAATGGCGGCCATGTCGAAATGCGAAGACGGCCGCGTAGAATCTAAACGTAGAATCTTCCAAACGTAGAATTTCACTCCAAGCGTAAAATACTCCAAACGTCAAACGAGAGCGTAGAACTCCGGACGTTTATACTCCGAACGTAGAACCCCGGAACACAACGCAGCGTGAGCCGGTTTGTCCAGCAGCCGCCGATTGCGATAGCCACCTCACCCCCAGCCAATCCGAAAAAGTCAGATGAGAAGAGACTGTAGTGTGAGGTGGGAAGCGATCACAATCAGAGCGGAGTGCACATAACAATAAGTGAGCCTTGTAAGCCGTCGATTACGATGGTCCCCTCACCCCAGCCAATCCGAAAAAGTCGGATGTGAAGAGGCTGTAGGTGAAGTGGGAAACGACCACAATCGGAACGAGACGCACATAATTATGAAACTAAAACCTAACTAAAAAGCATTGCGAGTAGCGCTTACAGCTAAATCATGTTCCAAAGACAATAAATTAAAATTAAATTATTTAAGTGCGGTTTCGGATTTATTTATTTTTTTATAAAAGATGGAGGCAAACGAGCAGGCGCGTCACCTGATGGAGAGTAATCACCGCCGCCCATGGACACCCGCAAAACCAGAGGAATCGCAGACGCGTTGCCGGCCTTTAAGGGAGGAATAGGTTTAAAGAAGGAATAGGAATTGGGAAGAGGGGGGGTAGGGGCCTCAGGAACCCTCACTGGTCGGACGAAACACAACAGCACCAAGTGATATTATTTCACGCCGAATATTAGTGAGAGGGTGGTATTACGCCGGGCGAGCCGGCCCAATGCGTGCTGCAACGCAGCGTAGCTCTACCACTCAGTCAGTGTTACTCATTTAGCACCACCCAGGGGTCACGTGTAGGGGCTCAAGGGTAAACCTACGGACGCGAGTAACTTTAACCCCCGAAATCCCGGATCCCGGTCGAGGGTACTTATAAAACATTTGGTTCCCATCCAGTAATTTAAAGTTACACTAAATAAAAGATCGACCGTAGTAGTACCGGTCTCAATAATAATTAAATAAATTAAAAGCAAATTACATATGTGCGGGTTCGAGTCCCGGTCGTGGTTACATGTAAAACATTTGATTCCTTTCCGTAATTTAAAGTTGAACTAAATAAGAGATCAACCGTAGTAATATCGGTCTCAATAATAATTAAATAATTAACAACCTCTAGAAGTCTTCCCGACAGACAAGGAAACAAAATAGCAATTAGCTAACGAGTTGCAAAACTAAAAATTTACATTATACAATGACGGTCACCCTTTAACGGTTACATGTTATAACAATTTTGAAAATCACCGTTACGTGTTTAAATCTTTGATTTGAAATAATAAACAAACCTTCGCACGCATAGTATTTCTATCTACGCGCACTGTATAAGCGAGCTATAAGGCTAAAACAAGGGATTAACACACATCTAAATACTTACTAGCTAATAACTACTCTAATCTTAAAAACTGTTCAACATTTACCCTAACGGGGAATAAATAGCACAATGATCGTAGAATGACGATAAGGCTTGATACTTTATAAATAATCGCTTTAGTCATACGTGACCTAGCGAAGTAATTATATAAGTAGTTATAAAAAAACGTATTTAATTGAAATTGCTAGCAACGACAAAAGCAACATCTGTGTCGTATCGCTGGCTCTCAGGCGTATGCTGACCATGACGCTGCGCCGCCGGCGGCGTGAGCTGCGTTGCTCGCGCGCAAGTTATTTTAACTTACCTACCTCAGATAAAAAAATACAAAAGGCATTTCAGGGTACCGTGCGCGCAACGA
This sequence comes from Scoparia ambigualis, assembly GCA_963921215.1. Lineage (NCBI taxonomy): Eukaryota > Metazoa > Arthropoda > Insecta > Lepidoptera > Crambidae > Scoparia > Scoparia ambigualis. The sequence goes on from OY992522.1 coordinate 6,092,383, forward strand.
TTAAACCATATGAAATAGAAAATACGTTCGTTTTGCAGTTATTAAAACTGGGTCTGGTACCTAATCCTAAATGACAAAAGCCCGAATAACAAATGCCCGAACACTAAATTCCGAAGAATCACTTGCTCGAACGTTTAAAATCTCGATGGTTCATAAGCCCGAAAACTCAAAAGCCCGAAACACAAATGCCCGAACACTATTCGCCGAAGAATCATTAGCCCTAATGCTTAAAATCCCGATCGTTCATAAGCCCGAAAACTCTTTAAATATATAATATCAAAATAAACGACACAGTAGCTTGTTTCTTTTAGTGAACTGTGGACATCCCCGGGCGCTGGCCTTTAAAATGTCTCTGACCACATTTTTGAGATTTATGGTTACGTAGGTAACAGAATAAATACAAATTATTCTTTGAAATCAGTATATTTTCTTATTTTCTATTGAACATTAAACAATCCAATATCATTTAGAAAAAAAAAATTGATTTGTAGGCATTTAAAAATGTAGAAAAATGACAATTAAATTATCTGTAGGTAACTTACGTAAAGGACAATATTCGTGCGTGCGAGTCGGACTTGTACCACCGTATATTAAATAATACTGATTTCAAAGAATAATAATTTGTATTTATTTTGTTACCTACGTACATACTCGTACTAACATACATACAGCTCACGCCCAGAAATCCCAAAAATGTGGTCAGAGACATTTTAAAGACCAGCGGCCGGAATGTCCACAGTTCACCAAAAGAAACAAGCTACTGTGTCGTTTATTTTGATATTATCTATTTAAAAAGTTTTCGGGCTTATGAACGATCGGGATTTTAAGCATTAGGGCTAATGATCCGTCGGCAAATAGTGTTCGGGCATTTGTGTTTCGGGCTTTTGAGTTTTCGGGCTTATGAACCATCGAGATTTTAAGCGTTCGAGCAAGTGATTCTTCGGGCCTTAGTGTTCGGGTATTTGTTATTCGGGCTTTTGTCATTCGGGATTAGGTACCAGACCCATTAAAACTATTAAGGCTTTGTAGTTATTAGACAAGTAATTTAGTTTAAAATAACATTTAGAGTTAAGTTAATTAAGATAAGTTAATTTATGTTTGTTTATTTATAAATTAAAACTTATGTAAGGTTTTAATAGCTATACGTTTACCTATAAATTTACCTATAAATGACAGAAACTAAGAATGCCAGCTTAATAAAATAAATTGTGCTTAGGAGGCCCATTACACCTCGACTGTGATTTTTGCGTAAAATGGCCAATTTTGGCGTTATGGATCCCAGAAACAAAAATACATTAACAATTATGACTTATTCAATAGTGTAGAATGGCTATTGGAATAGTGCGTAGCGGCCTCGCTTTTTGTAAATTTTTTGCAAAATTGCAGAGAAAGATTTGTATAATGTGCGCGAAGGCACTTTTTTGAGCTCATCGATTGAACTACTGTTCTAAACAACTGAAATTAAAAAAAATAATAATGTTATCTCTTATAATGCCCCGAATCCGTTCAGTTCGATCTCTATGTTTTTTCTTCAGAATAGTTTTTTTCGCTCGCTGCTCTATACCTAGTGAAGTTCCTGGATACTTTTAAGCCGGAACGGAATACAGCCATGTAAAAGAACGCTGCTTGGTGTCAGAAAAATTTAAATGGTGGTCGCCATTCAGTTACATTCTGGATAGAATACTTCTACCACGCAAAATTTATTTGATTGTGTAATAATAATAAAGCATTTATTGCTCTTCATAATCGGTACATACAACGTTATAAAAAAAATACATTTATAAGTATAGGAACATTAGTTATTCAGTATTATCCAGTGAGAGTTTGTTAATTGGTACGTCAACTAACAGGAAAACAATCATGATTGCCCATCCCCCACATTCTGGATGTATCTAGATCGGGGGCTGTTTGCAACGCGGCACGCCATGTGAATGACAATCATATTATCAGCACAACGTGTACAATAAAGGTATATTTATTTATTTACTTTAGGTACAGCAACAGAATACAAATTACAACAAACACATAAAAACAATAGCAAATAATAGCAAATACAAATACATATAGGCTAAATTTGCACTCTGATTATAGCTGAACATAGCATTTTCTTAGTAAACTACAGTTTTACATACAAAAAAATACAACTATGGTATAAAAAAAATAAATTAAACATAATAACTACTAACAAAAATATATAAAAGTATGAGACGAGGTACATTAACCGCGTCGCATAGCGGTGAAAGAATACTACCACCCCCTCTCTTCCCTTGGGTGTCGTAAAAGACGAATAACTGACTAAACACTTCACATACATCTAACAGCATAGAGCGGCGATATGCTCACCACCTGCCACGCTGAGCACATGTGCAGAAGCTATTGGTGAAAAGTGGACTATGGTAGAAGAATGCTTTTGCTGTTCTTATTGACTAGTTTCTGAGTAACCCTTCGAGGATAATAGTCGTGATTATATTATGTTCTTATACTACTCTGTCAAGAAAGTACCGGGAAAAGATCAATAATACACAAAATGTTAGTTATACATCCAAATTTATTTTATCGCCTTCAAAGTATACTCCTTCAGAAACAATACACTTACGCCAACAAATAATCCAATCATCAAAACATTTTTTAAACGCTTTTTCCGGAATTGAGTTCAGTTCTCGCCGCGAATTATCCTTTATATCTTCTACCGGATGAAAACAGGTCGGGTGCCACAAAGTGGTAATTTGAGTAAAAAGAAAGAAGTCGGCTGAAGCCATATCTGGTGAATAAGATGGTTGCTCGATGGTATTTGTTGAGTTTTTGGTCAAAAATTCGTTCACAATGATGGCCTTGTGCGAAGGCGCATTATCGTGGTGCAAAATCCAAGAATTTTGTTTCTACACATAACGCATAACACTCAAATAACATTCTTTATTTACCGTTTGACCTTCCGGCTAGAATTCCGAGTGCACAATACCGTGATAGTCAAGAAAACAGTCAACATGACTTTGACTTTTGATCGACTTTTCGGTTTCGGATCTTTTCGGATCGTTTTTTCGGTTTCGGTTCAGTCAGAAGGCGCCACTCCGAAGCTTGTTGACTAGTTTGCATGTCAAACTCTTAAACCCACGTCTCGTCACCAGTAACAATGTGTTGCATGAATTTTGGGTCGGAATTGACTCGTTCTAGCATGTCCTCAGCGACTCTTATGCGATTGAGTTTTTGGAGAAAATTCAGGTTTTTTGGGACTAGCCGAGCGGCAACATGTTTCATACATAAGTGATTATTTAAAATGGTACAGAAAGTTCAGCGGCTATTTCTTTCAAACTTGAATGAGGATTTACAGTCACCATTTCCTTCACTTTTGCGATGTTAACTTCAGTTGAAGACCTTGATGGCCTACCAGAGCGAAGCAAATCTTCCATCACATCTCGACCTCTTTGAACGCTTTGTAACACTCTTAAGCACGTGTTTTTGATAAAGTCGATTCACCGTAAGCCTTCTGTAACATTTTCAGTGACTCCAAACACGAAATTCCATTGGCGACGCAAAATTCAAGACAAACTCTTTGTTCGATGTTTTTATCCATTATGAAATTTGCAATACACACTAGATATGAACTAACTAAAACAGCACTGTATTTAATATAAATAACAGATGCAACTCAAACTCCGCGCAAAAACGGATAACAGTTGTGCCAATCTAACAACAAAAAAAAACAAAAAATTTAATTTGGAATCTTAGACAAATCATCCGTTCCCGAAACTTTTTTGACAGAATGACGTATGTATGAGCTTCCACTATAAGGGCCGCTACAAAAATGAAGTAAAACATTTTGGGAGGAGAGCGATGGCGCCACATTTAAGACGTTCTAACTAGTTAAGCAACTTTCGCAATGCCGAATCACTTGATAGATTGGCCAAATTAAAACATTTCGAGCTCCTTGCAATGTGTGAACACGATATAGCTACCACAATGCATCTCCACTCAATGTATAGGACGGTACGCGGTACTTAATAAAGAGTCATATAACTGCAATCAAATCTTTAATACGATCAGCGAACTTTCTGCCATTGCACCTCCGTGCTTCTGTAGGCGCTTAAATCTAAAAAAATTGATCAAAATGACTTATTTTTATGGAGAACTCGCACATCATCAAAAATCTACTTCGCCAAAGCTGTTCCTAACACAGTTTCCTCGTCTTTCATATTGTTCTAGTTAAAAAAGACTAATTATGATTATATCACAACAAGTAAGTGCAGTGGAACTGTGCTTATTGTAACGGTACAGAATGAATGGTATCCGTCCGTTAGTAAGGAATGTGTGGGAGTAGCACTAAAATAAATATTAATGCGTAGCACCATTAATATAATAAGCATGAAAAAGGGAATAATAATTTAGTTCAGAATAATGGTCAGTGGTCTAGCGCTTTATCTTTAGTTTGAACTTTGCGGGGACTGCTCTGTGTGCTCCTTGTGACATAGGCGCCGTCTAGTGTGAGTTATTTACTTGAGCTTCGCATAAGGTTGCTAGTTTGACTTCTTTATTTTGAATTTCGCGGGGACTGCTCTGCGCGTCCCTTGCGACATAGGCGCCGTCTAGCGGAAGTCATTTAGTTGCTAGGTTGACTAGGACTTTATTTTTATTTTGAATTTCGCGGGGCTTTGCGAGTCGGCAAAGTGGTTCACCTACGGGCGGACGCCATCTATGGTCGGAATACGGAACTTTTTTATAATTTCCCAAAATATAGGATTATTGGCTTAAGTGGAGGATTATTGAGAGGGAATTGTTAATAGAAGGCTACATTTAGATATTCAAAGATGTAATATTGGCTGTCGGACGAGATTTGGTTAGATTATGGAAAAATTTTAGAATTGCGCGGCGAAGGCGGCAATGAGCGAGCGAGAGGTTGAGAAAAAGATAGAAAGAGAGGTCGGATGTTATCTCCACGTGGCACAACGCGAAGTTCGCGTATAACAAATAATGAGCGACGCGAAGGCGAGGCGCGTCGGGAAACAGCTAGGGATTGGTTGAAGGGAAGAAAAGCGGACTCGCGCGGAAAAATGTTGAGGGCGCGTGGCGCGAAAGTTAGGATGCTTGGGGGATGGAGGAAAATTAGCGGGCATTCAATTTTGGGACGTCGGCGGCGCGGTCCAATTTAAGAGTGCGGTACTACTCATACGGGGAAAATAGTGTCCGAGCTTTGATAGTGCGCTAAGTGATATTCGAGCTGCGATATTAATTAAGATTTGTGAAATTGAAAGTGATTAATAAAGTAAAACTATAGCGATCGCAACTGGAATCCGTTAACGGAATGAAGTATTCCGGGGTACATCGGCGGAAACGCGTAACGGTGGCAACGAAAACCTATGTACCTTTCAACAGACTTCGGTCAGGATGGCATTTGACTGTATTTAATAATGCCGGCGTTTTATATCATTACGCTAAACAATAACACTATCTTCGACGGAGTAATGGGGGAGAGACAGTTGTCTCCCTAGTGAAAGTTGAAGATAGGTCAGACACCATTTAGCTGGAGGTAGACCCGTATGACCCAGTCCAATTTCGAGTCTACTCCGTACATACAGTGTAGTGATAGGAAAATAACACACTGAGTATACTGGCTCGACTGATAGAACATTTAGGAGTTAGTTGCTTTCAGGGGCAATGCGACTCTCACAACACATCACGAATTTAAGTTAAATGTGGCTTGGGCCTAGATTGCAAGGTACACAAGAAGGGACTGTTAGTTCGACAAAATATAGGCATTTTCAAGTGAGGAAAGTTGTAGGAATCTATAGGTAGGCGGATATATATATTGTTAGTTAAGGGCGGGCAAGGTATTTGCACGCAGTGCGTACATAGGATGGGTGCTTGAGCCGCGAGGCCAGGCCGGATTAATTCAGACTAATAAGGTAGGGGTAATTAAGTTACAGTGCTAAATAAAATAATGACGAAGTGATATGGGTCCTATCTAGGCAAGTAATCTGTTACCGCAGGCCGATAAAATTCTAATTGTTTTCCTAAAGTTGTTACCAATTAATTATTCATTTTAAATAATTAACAGAAGTATAATAATATCGTACCATCATTACTTTGGGGTGGTTGGGATCTACCTCCTAGCGGTCCACCCCGGGCAACGACATCACGGACCAACATGGCCCGTGGTGACGGCTGAAGATCCCAGTGGCGGTGGTAGGCTCCGCAAGGAGCCGCCTGGCTCGCGACCACCATCCTGCCGAAATCCGGCGCCAAGCAGTCCGCTGCGTTCCGTCGGCGTGCGGGAGTGCCAGTGCCAATGGGGGTTGGTTAGAAGTCAGTTGCGCAGATTAGGACCGGTCTTGAAGCCTTAGCATTGCTGTACCGGGTAACTCATTCTGGAGGGTAGCGGGATCCGAAGCACGGTTTTAGCCGTTGGCCGACCGCAGTTAGTAGGGGGCCCAACTAGCGCGCTAGCCACGTGTGAAAGGCTGCCCCGCCAACTCGCGAAAAATCCCGAAATGCTCCACCGTGCCAGTTGGCGACTGGACGGGAGGACCCGGTGGCCATTTCGGGGGGGTTCGGGCGTCCCCGCAGTCTCCAGGTGAGTTCCCCTTTGGTCAGATTTGCCTAGGGCAACATCGATGGTCGACTAAGTAGCGACTCGACTGAAAATCCTTCCCCCCAACACTCATCACAAAACATGACAAGGCAAAGCAAGAAGAAAGTGTGTAAACAACGGCTGCACTTCCTCCCATTAAAAGTGCACCTCGCGAACATCAGAGGATTGCACTCAAATCTCGATCCGGTCCATCACCACCTTGAGACTGAGAAGCGACACCTATTCTTCTTGACGGAGACGCAAATAGCAACCCCGCCGGACGTGGCGTACCTCAACTACCCTGGCTACTCAATTGAGCATAAGTTCAAAAAGCGTGCAGGGGTCTGTGTGTACGTCCGCGATGACATTTGCTGTAGGCGTCTCCGTTGCTTTGAAAAATCCGGGTTCTCCGTTATTTGGCTTCTGATGGACACTGGGGTAGAGAAGATAATCTACGTCTGTGTCTACCGATCGCACAGCGGTGATCAGGAGGCGACTCGGCTCATTGACTACCTCACTGAGACGGCAGACTTAACAACTCAGCGGTATCCAGCGGCGGAGCTTGTCTTTCTGGGGGACTTCAACGCTCACCACAAAGAGTGGCTGTACCCGTTCCAGAAGACTGACCATACTGGGAGAGAAGTGCGAAGGTTTTCCCTAGCACTAAATCTCACTCAGCTGGTGGATCAAGCGACGCGAATTCCGGATATCGCTGGCCACACACCCAATTGTCTTGACTTACTGCTGACAACCGATCCACACAAGCATTCGATATCGGTCTCAGCCCCGCTGGGAACGTCCGACCATTGTGTGGTGAAATCCGTATCGATTTGCTCTCCTCCGGATATGAGCCCTAGGGGCACGAGACGAGTATGGCGATACGAGTCAGCAGATTGGGACGAGATGCGTATTTTCCTTGCATCTTATCCCTGGCGGCAAACATGCTTCTCTTCTAACGACCCTTCGTGTACGGCCGATGCGATTACGGATGTAATCCGGCAGGGAATGGAGTTTTTTATTCCATTCTCCGACATCCCGCTCGGTTACAAGTCCCGCCCTTGGTATAATGCGGACTGTACTCGTGCTGAGGCCCGAAAACAGTCTGCTTACCAGGCTTGGGTGCAAGCCCGGGATCGCAAAGTCCGTGCACGGAGAATCCGAGCAAAGAAGAGAGCCTTTAATTCGGCCGCCAAGTCGTGCAAAAGGGTTATTCGAAAGGCCAGATTCGATCACATCAGCCGAATAGGGACGAAGTTGTCATCCTACCCGAGCGGTAGTAAACAGTTCTGGTCCCTTTCGAAGTCAGCCGAGGCGAATTTCTGCCGTCCTATGTTACCACCCATGCAGAAACCTGACGGGTCGCTGGCTCATTCTGCAGCTGAGAAAGCAAGTTTATTTGCCTCTCTGTTTGCGAGCAACTCGCGTCTAGACACCGGCTCTCAACAACCACCAAATTTACCTCGCTGTGATTCTTCGATGCCGGAGATCACAATCCACAATAAAGAGGTCCGTAGAGCCCTGCTTAGTCTGGACGTGAACAAGGCCAGTGGTCCTGATGGCATACCAGCAAGGGTACTGAGGTGTTGTGCGCCTGAGTTGTCACCAGTGCTAACGCGCTTGTATCGCCTTTCTCTCGAGGCAAAAACCGTACCTAAATACTGGAAGCTTGCTAATGTGCAGCCAGTACCCAAAAAAGGAAGTCGTGCCGACCCATGCAACTACCGACCGATCGCCATCACTTCCATACTCTGTAAGGTCATGGAAATAGTTCTAAACTGTAAGTTGCTCTCATACCTAGAAGTTAATGACCTCCTCAGTGACCGTCAATATGAGTTTCGCCGAAGACGATCAACTGGGGATCTTCTAGTTTATCTGACGCACTACTGGGGTGAGGCCCTCGAGATGCACGGCGAAGCACTCGCCGTATCACTTGACATCTCAAAGGCTTTTGACAGGGTCTGGCACGCAAGTCTACTGCACAAGCTTCCAGCGTATGGTATCCCCGCTGACTTTTGTAGTTGGATAGCTGATTTCCTGACGGAACGGTCGATCAGAGTAGTCATCGATGGCTGCTCCTCTGACTCAGTGGCTATTGATGCCGGAGTTCCTCAGGGGTCTGTTCTCTCTGCGACGCTTTTCCTGTTGCACATCAATGACCTGTTGATACCGGGAGTTGTTGGGTATGCAGATGACAGTACTGTCGTAGAGAGATTCCTTTCGGATGCAAAAGCTAGTGGTGATGACGTGATGTTGATGAGAGAGGCCATGGTTGAGCGAACGAACCAGACATTAATTCACGTTTGCCAGTGGGGTGACAGTAACCCGGTAAATTTCAACGCCACCAAAACGCAAGCGTGTTTATTCACCGCTAAAAGGAGTCCCTTTAACCTGACTCCTACTTTTCGGGGTGCATCTGTGCCTGTTACCGATAGTCTCGTCCTTCTGGGCATGGAGTTGTCTTCAGACCTCAACTTCGGCACCAGCATCGAGTCCAAGGCTCAAACTGCAGCTAAAAAGCTGGGCGTCTTAAATAGAGTCAAGCGATATTTCATGCCGGGACAGCTTTTAACTCTCTATAAAGCTCAAGTCCGATCTTGCATGGAATATTGCAGTCACCTGTGGGACGGCTCAGCTAAATACCAACTAGCTGCACTGGACACGATTCAACGCAGAGCTGAGAGGCTAATTGGCGACAAAGAACTAGTGAAGAGCAAATTTCACACCCTAGCTCACCGCCGCAAAGTTGCCTGTCTGTCGGTCTTTTACAGACTGTACTTCGGAGAGTGTGCTCTGGAGCTGCATGAGCTCATACCGCCATCCCCCTTCTTCCATCGGACATCCAGGCGCACTGCGGGCCCTACAGTCCCACCCTTTCTTGGTGGATATTCCTAAATGTCGCACAAAGCGTTACTCAACATCTTTTATACTGCGTACAGCAAAGGAGTGGAACTCCCTCCCTGCGTCTGTGTTTCCGAGTACATATAACCCGACCATCTTCAAAGCAAGAGTAAATAGGCACCTTCTGGGTAAAGTCGCACCATCATAGATCCTGTCTTAGCCCCTGGGCTTGATTGGGATCAAGAGCAAACCCATACCTAGTAAAAAAAAAACCTAAAAGTCTAGACTGGTTTCCTATTACAAGAAAAATACTAAAAAGTTATAGCAAATAAGCATAACTGTACTGTGATGTTTGATTTCTAATACTGAAATGACCAAACAGGCATTTTTAGCTTTCCCTGGGATGCGATACGATCTCATATTGCTACACTCTTCAAGGTATTAAAATTTTACATCCGATACCTATTAGCAAACATAAGCTGATACAAACTGAACAACTAAAACCAGTTTAGAACCTAAGATAAGTCGTTGAAAGAAGACATTGCCAGCTATGAGCTTTTAATAATCTGAAACATAGAAATAATTGATTGATAACAACCTGCTAATTAGCCTGATAATGGTCCACTAATACCATTTGAATTCACTTTAATGGTCAAAGACCTCTTAAGACATGTAAGTACTTATTTCTAATAATGTGAAACATAGAAATGATGGGAACAATCTAAATCAATCAGACTAATACCTAGTACAGTCTAATTTATATCTATTAAAGTGAGTAAAAGATAACTTCTAAATGTAATTGATTCAATGATTAACAGGGATAATTAACTACCTAATTTACTACCTACTAAAAGTATACTAACTATGATTTAGTAGTCTATCAAATTAACCACTCAGTCTGAGAGACAGGGGGTGGAAGTTAATGGAAAAATAATTAACTTAAGTTCACTTCCTAAAAGTCAAGGATATTGAATAAATTAAACATCTTTCAATAAACTTGAGATGTACTTATACTTTATAAGATCTGTATAATGAACACTAAGAATAACCCAAAGTAATTTACTTCAAATGATAGTATTCTATTTAAGTTCACTTCCTAAAAGTGAAGGATATTGAATAAATTAAACATCTTTCAATAAACTTGAGATGTACTTATACTTTATAAGATCTGTATAATGAACACTAAGAATAACCCAAAGTAACTTACTTCAAATGATAGTATTCTATTTAAGTTCACTTCCTAAAGTCAAGGACATTGAATGAATTAAACATCCTTTAATAAACTTAAGATGTGATAATCTGCCAATGCAGCCAATCCAATGTAGTTATATTGAAACTTTATAAGACCAGTATAATAAATACTAAGAGTAAATAAAAGTAATTTTACCTGTATTAATAGCATTCTATTTTAGCCACCGCCTGAAGTGGCGTTTGAATAAATTATCCACCCTTATAGAACTGAATATTAACTGTTTGCGCCACAGCGCAACGGATAACCGTCGCTGCGCCGGTCAATTAAAGTGCATATTGGTGCAACGAATGTGCAACGAATGATCGGCCAATCACAGCGAGGTGACAATTATACTAGACGAAGTGTTCGCCCGCGCCGCCGGCGCTGGCGCAAAGGCAGTGTGCTCCGACCGTTCATAGAGAACCCACGCGCGCGCGCGCAAGAACTCAGCCCGTGAACAACCATGTGTTAAGTGTATGTGAATTGAGAGCGCTTTGTTTACCAGCTCAACTACCCCTAAAACGCCACCGACCAGTGAACTGTGTTGTGTGTTGCCGCCCACAAGCCTGCGACCCCGCGCCTAGAGCGCCAGTTGCCTTCAGCTCCAACCAGCTCCAGCCCGAACCAAGTAAGCCCCAGCAATCCTATTTTATCATTTCCCTCGGCCGCATGTTGGTGCCTTAAGCGCCAACATTTATGGTCCTTCGAGCCGGATACATACAGTCCACTAGTTTTTAAACCCTACCCTACACATTTCATTTTTTTGCCTCGACTCGTGCCGCCACCCATACACGCCTACACAACTGCACACAACACCCACACAATGCACGCCAGCCCAAACACCCCTTACTGCCCTTACTGCAGGACTAGGGGGCATAGACTAATAGCGTGCGCTACCTACAATGCCCAGCCGACGCAGGGCCGGTGGGATTTTGTGGTGTCGCGCGAGCGCTGTCCCCGCTGTCTCGGACCACATTACCCGGGCGAATGTAAGTCGGTGAAGGCATGCAGAGTGTGTGGCATCGCCGACCACCACACGTCCCTTCACCGACCGGACGACGCCACGCAGCATTACCAGCCGGAATCGGCGGCGCGGTGGCTTCCGCCCCAGCTGCGGGACACTCCGGCAAAGCGACCCACCGACAGAACGCTGCATGCGTCCGCGCATGCACAGCAGTCGCATCAGGGGTCGCAGGAGTAGGTACATGTTACCGTAGCCCCACATTGTTAATACAGTCCGCTATTATATATATATAGGATAACTATTTCAGCCCATTAACTATTTCATTACATGTTGGTCATTCGACCCGTTAAAATAATATTTACTCATATTTCGTAGTTATCACGTAGCTTAATTTTAATTTCTGATTTTTGGGTTTTATCGCGTAACATTCCTAATTTCATTACCTTACATGACCCTTTCTGCACGATAGACGTTGCAAAGTGCATTGCGAAATATTATTAACCTACCTACAAAAATAAATTAAGAACGTGTTCCAAGAACAGTGTTCGATTCGTGTTATATTTTTACTTACTAATTAGGTTGCACATATAACTTTAGTTACGTATAACACACCCGCGTCTAGACGACGATATTGTTGTTTTTCCCGTTTTATTTTGTAATGAAATTTTTATGGTCGTGTCGTGTTAAATCGGCTCAGATCTCGTGTATGCTCACCACGCGTGCCAAATAGCGTGCTTTAATTTTTCGCTCGTGTTAATTTTATATTTTTCTGCTTTTAATTTTTGCCTTGGCAATCGACTCAATCTCGTGCGTGCTCACCACAAGAGCATAGTACTTCTACACACGTGCACTCACACATCAGCCTGCAGCACATACACACATGCAGTCTGCTTTTTATTTGCTTCTATTGCGGTCGCTTTTTATTGCGCCTTTGCTCTTTGCGCCACAGCGCGCATTGCGCTTTTCTGTGCCTATATGCTATCGTGCTCAGTGCACAGCCTTTTTTGTTGTTGTTTTTGTGCCTGTATGCTATCGTGCTCAGTGCACAGCCTTTTTGTTGTTGTTTTGTGCCTATATGCCATTATGCTCAGTTCACGATTCAAGTGACTACATGATGGCATGCCCAGTGTACAGCCCTTTTTGTTGTTGTTTTGTGCCTATATGCCATTATGCTCAGTTCACGATTCAAGTGACTACATGATGGCATGCCCAGTGTACAGCCTTTTTTGTTGTTGTTTTGTGCCTATATGCCATTATGCTCAGTGCACGACTCACGTGACTACATGATGGTATGCCCAGTGTACAGCCCTTTTTGTTGTTGTTTTGTGCTTATATGCCATTATGCTCAGTGCACGACTCGCGTGACTACATGATGGTATGCCCAGTGTACAGACCTTTTTTGTTGTTGTTTTTGTGCCTATTTGTTGCTGTGCTCAGTGCACGATCTTACTCATACAGTCACACACGTGCATTCCTCTCAGCTCATCATATACACACCCACTCGACATTAACTCAACACAGCACGAATCGGGGCTGTAGTCCCCCTTTAACTTCCATTCCCCCCCCCCACCTACCCTCTGGGGCCCGGGAAGATGTTTGCGCCACAGCGCAACGGATAACCGTCGCTGCGCCGGTCAATTAAAGTGCATATTGGTGCAACGAATGTGCAACGAATGATCGGCCAATCACAGCGAGGTGACAATTATACTAGACGAAGTGTTCGCCCGCGCCGCCGGCGCTGGCGCAAAGGCAGTGTGCTCCGACCGTTCATAGAGAACCCACGCGCGCGCGCGCGCAAGAACTCAGCCCGTGAACAACCATGTGTTAAGTGTATGTGAATTGAGAGCGCTTTGTTTACCAGCTCAACTACCCCTAAAACGCCACCGACCAGTGAACTGTGTTGTGTGTTGCCGCCCACAAGCCTGCGACCCCGCGCCTAGAGCGCCAGTTGCCTTCAGCTCCAACCAGCTCCAGCCCGAACCAAGTAAGCCCCAGCAATCCTATTTTATCATTTCCCTCCGCCGCATGTTGGTGCCTTAAGCGCCAACATTAACTTTCTAATAAGACAAGAGGACAGTAAGCTAATATTGTTATATTGTGATCTCCTATAATAGACACAATAATCAGAGGAATAAGTGTCCGGTAGAATGCTGACCTTCCACCTCTGTTCAATAAGTGAAATCATAAGACATAAGTTATTGCATTGAATAATTAAGTTCTTAATGTGAAAAAGGATATTTGGATGATAGCAAGCCTTGAGATAAACTCTATTGATTTATGTGGAATAATAAGAATTTAAATTGCTAACACATAGTTCATAATGTAAAATGAAATTAAATTTTGAGGAGAGATGTAAATTCTCGGTTTTAAAGAATTAAAGGCACAAGCTAATAATTAAAGTTAAATTCAATCTGGTCAGGGCTGATATAATACAATGAGCTGATCGGCATGCTAATAGCGGGGCGGGGCTATTAAATTACCAGAATCCTCTAATATGTCATGTAAATTGCACAAGACTTCTTATGTATCATGCTACTTTTAATAAATAATAATACCTGCAAGCTAAGCTATCATCTGATTATCTCTGAGTGGTTACAAATCTTCCCCGCAGCTGCAGTGAAGGATTTAGGTCACAGTTCAGACAGAGTCATTGCTAGGCTACACATATCTATGTTATGATCTATAGACTGGTAGGTAATTAGGTCAGGAGAAAATAATTTAACACAGGGATAAGCCAATTACTAAACTTTCACGAAGAACTTGAGTTACTTAAATGCGGTTAACAACGGAGGGTTCACTAGACGATATGGCCAAAATAGTATTTATTATAATATTACAATGCTTGACTGAAATTCACTGCAAATAGAATTAAGCTATGCTAAGGTTTCATCATCATACAAACACTACGCACTACACAAAACTACAAACACAACCATTAGATTGTAGATAAATTAGGTTAATTAGTTTTAAGAATTAGATAATAAGTTAAGTTAAGGTAAAAGCGGCGAGGATGTGTGTATGTATTATAAGGTAGACTAGGCATTAGGCATTAGATTTAGGTTAGGGCGGGGAAGTTACAATTTGGTAAGCCGTTACCAGGATCAGAAAGTTAAGTTATAATTTATCATTAATATAGTTGTATTGGATTTCAGTCAAGCGGTAATACTTTAATTTAGATGTGGGATTTTTTCCCACAAATTGTTGTCGTGTAGCAATGCGTGAGTTTAGAATTGGCTTAATAGGGAATAATTCAATGAAGATTAATTAATTCAGAGATATTGAAGAACTATAATTTGACACTTTTCACAATAAACTTTGTTAGATCTTCTGGAGTTGATTCATGCACTTTGTATTACAGGCTCTTGATAGTGGGTGAAGATTAGTCCTTGTAATGCTTGCTGTGAGCTGTAGGTTAAACCTTGTTGTACGAAATCTGTAACAAAAAGATTCTCAGGTTAGGTTAAAGGTCAAAGGAGGAGATAAAGCTACAAAACAATAGCGTAATGAGTATTATTTGAAATACAATACCTTTCAGTTATTATCTTTTTCTTCTTTATTTAATGGCGGATTTCGCTAGCATCAAGTACCGTGCGGCTGTTGGCGTTGTTGTTTTTCCAAAGTTTAATGACTGAACAAAGTATTTAGATATAGTCAATAACCAAAACTATTCCGGGAGTATTAATTTTAAAACTGTTGAGTTATCTGTGAATACTGAAACATTTAGTAATTGTTTCCTGTGAATACTGAAACCTTTAGAGGTATCCAATTTTTGATAGGACGCGGAGTTAATTGTTGACGATAATGTAATATTAGGTTTGTTTTATTCCTGGTGAGAGATTTCATGTAGGCATAGGCAACTGGTTCATACAGCCTTGTGTTGAGTTATTTTTAGGATCGTAAAAGGTCGATAGGGTGACATAGTTCAACATTTATTGATTTAGAAAGATTTGTAGAATAGGGGGCGGTTTAATTATTATTGCTGTCGGATGGAAAGGCAAGGGGGCGAGATTGGACAGAATTAACCTATTGTAGGATTCAATTTATATTATAGGACGGCAATATGCTGTACAATATTATAAAGTTATGACGCTAACAGCATAATATAAAACTAATAATAATTATATTTTGACTAATAATCGTTGAGCGATTGCGGTTTTTAGTTGATGTGCTATTCCACGTATTATAATTTATTTTGTTGGTTATGTTAGAGAAAAAAAAAATATAATAATGTACTTGAGTCTCACATCTGAAATCCATAGAGTAGTTTTAGGCTAGTCAGGGACTGTCTAATACGAAGACTATACTGGGTTTGATTAAAAGAATGAATGGAAAACAATGAAACTTTTTACTTTCCTTTTTACAGAGTTACTAATTAAAATTTCGTTACTTATGTTAATTACTTCAACTAAAATGATCGCACGCGCGCGCGTGCGTTCAGAAGGAGCCGATGTGGTGAAAGAGGCCGATGCCGGTGCAGCTCAGCCTTTTGATGCGCTGCTGCGGGGCGGGCGGTGGCGGCGGCAGTCTCCCCGCGTCCCCGCTTGATTAAGGCGGTCTTCCACACCTCTGTTTAGCTACGTTGGCGTAGACATCCTGGGAGGCCCGGGGCAGAAGCAGCAGAACCCGCAGCAGCTGGTGAAGATGATGATGATGAATCCCTTCAAAGTCTTCATCAAAATGTAGGCACGCTTGCTTTAGTGCGCGTCTCTCGATGCTTATGTTATGCTTGTTATGAAGTCGGCGACCCTATTGTGGCCCTTTTCCTTTATGCTTGTAGTCCAGCAGCAGAACCCGCCAGAGCTGGTGAAGATGATGAAATTCTTATTTGGTCTTCATCATAAAAAAGTGGGCACACTTTGTTTAGTGCTCGTCTCTCGATGCTCTTCGACGTTATGAAATCGGCGACCCTGTTGACCCCGTCCTTGCCTGGGTAGAGCCGGTAGACTCGTCCTAGCTTCCAACGCATCGGAGGGAGGTGGTCATCTTTGAATATCACCAGAGCGCCTTCTTTGACGTTTGAATAGGGCGATTGCCCGAGAGAGGTACTCGCTCTTCCATCTTCTCCAAAAGGCTTCTCTTAGGTTTTCAATCAGCTGGTATCGATTTCGGATGCTCTTCTCCGTAGCAGCAGGGGGCGCTGGTAGTGACGTCAGCGGCCGCCCGATGAGAAAGTGCCCTGGGGTAAGAGGAGAAAAGTCGCTGGGATTACTGGATAAAGGAGTAAAGGGTCGGGAGTTGAGTACCGCTTCGATTTGCGTGCAAAGTGTACTCATCTCCTCGAACGTTAAACTAGAATTAACTACATGTTATAAGTGATGTTTTGCACTTTTACGTAGCTTTCCCAAAGCCCACCGAATGTGGGGCAATAAGGGGGATTGAAATGAATTGTAATGCCTTCTTCTGCTGCAAACTCATAGATTGAATTTATGCCTGGTTTTAACTCTATACCTAACTCATTACTTGCACCAACAAAATTGGTACCGTTATCACAATGAATTTGAGTAGGTTTTCCTCTACGCGAAATGAATCTGCAAAGACACGAAATAAAGGCGTTAGTGCTAAATATATTTTTTATTATGTATAAATCTTCTTATGTAAGCAACTATTCTTATTAATTTAAATGAACTCTAATATGTAGGTAAGTTATGGTTACCCTATGGTTGACTGGTAGAGAATGCCTCAGGCATTAAGTCCGCCATGTAATGTTATGTTGCAAAAGTTAGAATAAATAAATAAGTTATCAGAAAGATTTTTGTCACACCTTTTTAATGTCAGGTGGTACTGGTTCTAACTGAACAAGACAATGAATGCTTAGATAAGGATAAAAAATATTTGAAGGTAAAAAATATCCGATACTATGCTTGCGGATTGTTGTTATTTTATTTAGTTAAATAACAAGTTAAAGTTAATGGTAAAAGGTATCCGATATTATGCTTGCGGATTTTAGTTAAATAACTAGTAAAAATGAAAGGTATCCGATATAATGCTTGCGGATTTTTGTTAAATAACTAGGGATTTAGATTCAAACCTGCCATCAGGTAAGTGACAGGTATTTTTAATGAAATGTTTTTCGCAATGCTCTTTTGGCGATAAGGTCAATTTTGAAGGTGAATTATCCTTAAGCCTCTAAAACTGAGAAACTGCTTCACTGATTTCGGCTGTGAAATTACAGTGAACCATTTTTGATTAATGTTTCTTATGCATGTTTAGTGGGCCGGCTACAATCCAGCCCAATTTAGTTTTTTGTATGATAGGCATATTAAGACCTAAAGATATCTTTTCAGGACACAAGATATTATAAAATACTTCAGCACCCAACAACAAATCAATGTCTGAAGGCTGACAGAAATGAGGATCGGCCAATTGAATATTTTTAGGCAGATTCAATTGATTTATGTTCACCGACACATTAGGTATTTGACCAGTAATTTAAGGTATGATCAAACAATTAAGGTTTAAATTAAATGAATTTGACAACGATGAAATGCTTACGTTACATTCGTCAGAAATAGGTAATTGAATGCCGTTAATGCCTGAAATATTAGTTATGAAATCAGGATTACGATCAACGACTCCAATTTTATGTTTTAAGTTTTCCGTCATGAATGAGGATTGACTGCCAGCGTCAAGTAAGGCGCGAGCAACGTACGTTTGGTTATTGTCAGGATTGGTGACTTTCACCAAAGCAGTACCAAGAAGAACCTGACTATGAGATTGCACTGAAAGAGTCTTACGAGAAACATGCGAGCTGGATGAAGCTGCATGTAGATTAGGCATATTTTCAATTTTGTGCATTATAGTATTATGTTTTTTATTACATAACCGACACGTACCAAGACGACATGTATTAGGTTCATGGCCCCTTCGCAAACAGTTTAGACAAAGTTTAAGTTTTATGACTTCACTCATTTTATTTTCATGTGATAAAGATTTGAATGTTTCACAATCTATTAGTCTATGTGCTTGGTTGCAGAGGGGACACGAGAGAGAATAAGTGGCTTTACAATTATTATTAGAATTACGATAAGGAACAGAAGTAAGAAAGGATTTTGAGAATCTTTGATGAAATGAACCTTTACTTTCATTTTTTATTTGATTATGATTATTATGATTTGGATTATTATTATTATTATTATTATTATATGCTTGAAAAGAACCTTTTTCACTTCTGCTTGCCTGTGCGGTTTCAAGTATATCGGCCCTACCACGGAGAAATTCGATAAATTCACTTAAGAGAGGCAAATCGGATAGATTGTTACGATGTTCTTCCCATTTACCACTTGTGACCGAATCTAACTTCGTGGACACCATATATATAATGAGCGTGTCCCACTGGTCTACGGGTTGACCGAGAGTGGTTAACGCTCTAAGGTTTTTTGTGACTACATCAATTAGGTATCTAAGAGATTTATGAGATTCTTTTGAAATAAGTTCGATTTTGAACAACGCTTTAAGGTGGTTGTTAATCAAAATCTTTTTATTGTCATATCGCTGACATAAAAGCTCCCATGAAATATGATAATTGGCAGCAGTGAATTCAATTGATTTTATGACTAAAGCTGCACTCCCTTCTAATGAAGATCTCAAATAATGAAACTTATTTATGTCTGGTAAAGAATCATTATTATGTATTAATGATTTAAATGTGTCCCTAAACTCGAGCCATGTAAAGTAATTACCGTCAAATGTAGGTAGCTTTATAATTGGTAATTTCACACTTATATTTTCTTTATGAGAACAAGAACAACAACTATCCGGCTTTAAGGCTTTATCTATTACAGGCAAAGATTTTAATAAAGACTGAGCATTTGAAATATTTTTGTAAAACTTGACTTCAGTTAATTGCCTTTCATGAAGTTGCTCATCGAGATTTAGGCATTTAAATTCAATGTTAGATTGACACTGTTCGAAATCTGAGAATAACGTCTCTAATCTATCCATTCGCAGATGCAATTCGCTTTGTTGGCTTTCAGTTAAATTTTCAATGCTAGTTTGCCGTAAGTCGGTAAGGTAATTTTCAAATAAAGTCAAGCGACCACGAATCGAAGCACGTTGCTTAATGAAATATTTTACTTCTAAATCGGATTCGTTAGCCCTGTTAGCACTCGCCTTACCGTCTTCCGACATGACTACTGTTTATGAAATAAAGGTATCAAATAAAATAGAAAACCTCTCAAACCCGTAGCGATATTAAAAATACGAAATGTTTGCAGTGTCGATTACGAAAAACTATGCAAAATGAGTTAGTAAAAGAAAATCAAAACCAGACATAACATAAGGATGCAGCAGAAGCGGGCGATCACAGCATGCTCAGCTCAGGCACGTGGCGATGGTGTGCACCACTGCACATGGCGCGGGAGCGGCCGGCGCCGGCGCGGCGGCGCGCGGCTAGACTCCCTGGCGCCGTGCGCCGGGACTGCAGCGAAGATCGCTCGTTAAAGCGACTGCAGATCTGTTGCCGGGAACGGTCCCCTGGGGGGCCCGGGCAGATGCAATAATAAAGTAATATTAATAAATGAATCCACTATTCCATAAAAAAGACTATGGTTGGGATAAATGTCGATAAATGTCTTTAAAAATTGAGCAGTCGCTAAAAATGAATGAAAATGAAATAATGAATGTTAACGGGAATGTGCAGCGATATATGTATTTGAAATGTTATAAGTTATTTATGATTATTCTATGCTCTCCCCACTGTCGTCTTCCGAGCTGCTGGGCTTAGGCCACGCACGTGGACAATGCACGTGGGCATATTGGGCAAAAAATCGAATGTGAAAACCTGAATTTTTTTCTAATGCAACTACCGCTACATAGGTTAAAAGAGAATGAGTTACCAGCCACACTTGCAAACAAACTCGCAGCAGGTCCCTAGGTAGGCAGGTAATCTAGGAAATTAGGAAATTTTTAGGAAATATTTAGGAAGGGCACTCCCCTGTTTGCCGCTGAATCCACGTGCTGGAAGCTCGATGCTCTGATTGGTCCTCGGCGATGCTCGATGCTCGGCGCCGGCCAGCGACGACAAAATGGCGACCTCACGCCACGCCACGCCACGCGTAGATTGCTTCTTCTTCTTTTTGTTCGGGCGCCAATGTCTAATACGAAGACTATACTGGGTTTGATTAAAAGAATGAATGGAAAACAATGAAACTTTTTACTTTCCTTTTTACAGAGTTACTAATTAAAATTTCGTTACTTATGTTAATTACTTAAACTAAAATGATCGCACGCGCGCGCGTGCGTTCAGAAGGAGCCGATGTGGTGAAAGAGGCCGATGCCGGTGCAGCTCAGCCTTTTGATGCGCTGCTGCGGGGCGGGCGGTGGCGGCGGCAGTCTCCCCGCGTCCCCGCTTGATTAAGGCGGTCTTCCACACCTCTGTTTAGCTACGTTGGCGTAGACAGGGACTATTAAATCATTTGTCTATGGTTGGACCATAGACATATGATTTAGCGAGACCACAAACAGTCTAGAATTGGGAAAGATTATAAAACCAATCGGAGAGGAAACTTTCTTATCGCGTAATCATTTTGTATAGCAAGCGGAATCACCTGTTATTTTCCATACCTGTTATTTTTAATACCTGCGATTTTTACACTGAAAGAGATTTTCCTAATACTTATCGTTTAGTAGATTAGGATGCAATGACATGGTGGTGGAATTATTATTATGTGACATGTAGATGGGGACAATTGCTCTGCACAAGGGAAATGCCGCTTTATTTTGTTAGTTCGTTATAATCCTAGGAAAAGTAACATAAAATAGTATTACGGTTCAAAATACACGCGTTGATGAGAAATCGCGATTATAAGTAATAACAAGTAGCTGGGATGTCATGTAGGGGATAGAATCATATGACTTTTCATTGCTAGTAGGAATTTTGGTTTAAAAGCAGCGTAGTTTGGGATGCATAATGTAAACGGATAAATACGTCTAGTAGGTGATAAAAGTCGTTACCGTCTGGAAACAACTATCTAATATCTACTCTATTGTGGGGAGGTTACCTATTAGCGAGGCTAGATGGCGTTGGGTTACCAATAAAAGATTTTATTTTGGATGATGGTAAAAGGGTGCTGTCTAATAATAATATGTATAATTGTAATAATCTTGCAGCGTTGTAAGTAGTCGTTACCGGTAATCATTGCTTTTTACCGTATAGTTGAAATCGTGATAAATAGTTAATTATGAAGATTTATAAAGGATTATTATTAGCTTAAGATGAGGTTAACGTACGCAGAGGTAAAGCTCGCTGGGCACAGCTTACTATACCTACTTACCTAGTATTATCGGTTGTGAGTTACCTAGAGATATCTAAGTCGGGAGAGCGGTGAAAAGAAAAGACCTTACTACGTGACTAATTAGTTAGGATAGGTAGAGATAGATAAATTATTTAATTCACTGGGTTGGATTAGCCGATTAAGAAGGGTACCTTGCACAATTGTCTATCTCCGTTGAACGATTAAGATGTTGAAAAAAAAATATATTTCTCGAGGATACCTAAGATTGACGGATGATGGATAATTGTGGAAGGTAGATATTAATTGAGCTTGGGAGTAAAATAGGGGTCGAAAGAAAAATATAATAATAGTGGTAGAGAAAAAGAAAAAATAGTTGACTGGCTTGAAGTCGAGATTTAACTGCTAAATTAACGAGTTATAGCACTGTTACGCTATAGGGATAACAATAGCGTATGTTATCACATCAATTATAAAGGCGAGTTGCGGGCGGATGTCACGTCATAATCATTAGTTAAATCGTTTTATCATTTTAAAAGTTAACACCAGCTACTTATAAAACAGTGATCGATTTTATATACCATAATTTTAAGTTGTAGGATAATTTTAAACTCATAGTCCGCAGAAACATTCAAGCCGGAAATAAAGCGACTGATATTGCGAGCTGAGAATAAATCTCTTAGTGTAAAATTTATTAATAAGTAAATCCCTGATATTGCGTTATCGAGATTACAATACAAAATCAACTATCACAATTCGAATCATACAAAGTAATTATTTAGATGTTGTCTCGCGTCGACTGGTACAAATTTTAATTTAGATGGGTAAAGACATTAGAACTGAAATGGGTTTCGGATGTGTGACGTTCTTAGGACACGTACTGTTTGGTAGCATAATTTAAATTTAGTAAAATCGACCGTATTGGACATATTTCGTTTTGCGGATATATATATATTTAACCGAGGTTATCGTGGAGGTAGGCATAGTTCAAAGTTTATTAAACCCGACCTAGAGTCATAGCCTATCTTTATATGTCAGAAGAAAATAATAAATTTATTAGTGGTAGATTTTAGAGTCAATAGTAAATTTATTTTCCCGAGGTGAGACCTGAAACCTAGTTCTCACTAGGCCATTCAAATACTTTAACCGGTAATGTTGATTATAATAAATAAAGATGTTCGGGACTTATAATAATATTCTAATACTGCTATATTAAAATTGTTATTATGAAATTAAAAAGGTTTGATTAACAGTTGATTAGTAAATAATAACTCAATGATTTGGTTACAAGTTAGGAATGATAGGATGAACGAAACGCGTTTTTGACTTGTGGCAAGGTCAGCGCAGACTGTCACAGCGGGATGATCTTGTTGGTTATTTATTAATATGAATTGCTAGAATTCTTAAATAATCTAGATTATTGGCATCTAATATGTACGTGATGTAATTGTAGATTATTCAAATTAGTGCTAAGGTAGGGTATTGTCGAAGTTATGACACAATCTTAAAATTGTTAGTCTTAATGTAAACTACATATTGCATCTAGATTGTTATAAACAAACTAATTAATTGGCAGTTTTCACATAGGCATGTAGGCCGGGACATTGAGTTGATGAAATAGTGTTATCAAAATCATTCATCACGGAAAGATAAAGATATTTTATTTGCAAGTGTGAATACAAAAGTTTAGTTCTGTTAGTATTATTCTGTTCTATTCTGGTTTTGTGGTAGCGTTTTACCTAGGGTTTTCTAAATTATAGGAAATTAAATATTAATTGTCTGTTGCTGTCTTCTACGTTAGAAGAGGAACGGAGAGAGAGAGGGAGGACTCACTTTGTTATAGTCAGCTGTATGATAGATAATCCTCCTAGTGAATATTTCTTGTGATTGCAGTAGTAACATAGAATGTTTATAGAATGTTTTGTTCATTAACCGATTATCCTCACCGCAGCTGTGGATAGGGATGGCTAAAATATGTGAACAAAGGTGGAGAAGATTGGTCATTATAAATTAAAATAAATACTTGAATTGCATTATGCCTGACCAAAATAGTGCGAAGAGGTGGAGTAACTATGTTAGAGAAATTCTCTATTGCATAATATTCGAACTTTTGACATTTTCAATTGTAACTTTAGAATTTTGATTAGAGTATTTAACTAAGCGGGTCCAACGAAGAAGGCATGCTGAAAGCGAGGTCTTTGGTCGTCTATGCACACAATAAAATTATAGATGACACAAGGGAGCATTCTTAATTGGCACTGTTAAATTAGTAAAAGTAGCTTGTTTAGGGTGTTCGAATATTTTTAGTCGCACTGGGCACAAATAGAACTTAGTTAAGCGTGTAGGTTGTTTGATTTACCTGGTGAAGTAATTGAATCGAAGTTTCGGAACTGTGCTGTAGAAGTGGGAATTACTCAGCACACAATAAAATTAAGTGGTTTCCATTTAGCTTCATTTCCTAAACTAGCCTTTCTAAAAGTTGTAAGAATTCTGCTGTAGGGTAATTCCATTCGAGGATGTCTTATGGAGTGTGGACCAGGGTAAATATGCTTGACTGAACAACAGAGGGGTATTACCGTTAGCTGCGGAAATGAGGTTATTGATAGCATTTCATTTTAGCGTTATCAGTGGAACTCGCGCTACTGGGGAATTTTACAATCTGGACGGAAGGCTGAAAGTAGAGTAGAGTAATTAAGGAGTAACCAATTAGAGTTACAAACATTCGGGAGATTACCATCTTAATAATGTGTCTTGTGCGAGTGTAAAATTAAAATCATCTAATAAAAAAATAAAAACAGAAACTAGCACTATTGAATCACGCAGTTTGGAATTCAGTAAATACGAGAAGGAACTCACGATATTAATTACCATGAATACTAAGACGAAGTGTCACCTTTAATGACTTATTAATTACCGATTTGACCGTTATTAGTAATATAAAAGGTAGGAAGTTAAGTAGAGTTGTGGGGGCGGATAAGATAGTTACCGGTATGTTTAATTTAATAAGAAAATGATATTTTTCAAAGGTATAGGAAAGTAAGGGGATATTGACGTATTATATTTTAGTAAATGAGACTAAATGTTGTCTTTCATACATAGTAATAACTAGGGATGAGACATAGTTATTAGATAGGTTTTGGGATAAGTATTCGCTTATACGCATAAGCTCAGTACTTGTCAATTAATATACAATGTCCAGCGCGTACCGGGGTATTTACAAGTACTTATTGATGACGTATATATTGACAGTTAGACAGAGATTAATAGCGCACAAACTTCTAATTGTTCTAAACTACGGGGTATCTAGTTCAAAACTCAAGGACGTGTTTCGAGATGCGTACCCCCTTAGAGTGAATGAGTTTATTCCTAAGTATTTACGGTCGACAACCTTATTGTAAGGCGTTAAGACCTTTATTTGTATGCACGGTATCACTGCGTACCGGACGGAAGCGAGTCTAGTATTCTATCTCGGTTATTTGCAGGATTAGACATTAGATGTATCTCATCTAAAATAAAGTTATAACTCTTGGGCGATGATGGTATGCCTACTGGTTTTGGTTGTTATGGGGGGTTTGGTTAAGACTTCTTATCCGCGGAGAGGAAAATAGGTTTCGATTTAAAGAAGTAGCTAATTAGGGATTGTGGAGGACGCGGGTTCGATTCCTGCCTGAGGTAGACAATTGTTCCGACGTTTCGTTATCTTAGGTAATTATATAAGTTAAGATGAGATTGGTAGCGTTGAAGTATGAAGGAAAGTTTTAATTCAAATTATTAATTATTATTCATTAGCCTAGTTGGAACAAAAACCATGACGGCGAAGTGGTAGATGCTTCACCCACGAAAGATCCCAGGTTCGATCCCTAGGTTGCAACATTTAGATGCGAAACAAGTTGTAAGAAAGACGTAAGTTAAAAGAAGGCCAAGATGACAGATGTACTTGAAATTATTCTAGGAAAATAATTTAAAGAATAGAATAATTGAATGGTTCGGAAGATGTTATAAACTTTAAGTCGGAATCGTCATAGAGTTGAAGAGTTTTCGCTAGGGGGCGTTAGTAGACAGCGCGAGAGACTGTTATATTGATTTAAATTATATTATGATTTGTTGTTATGATGGTAAATAAAAGGCAAATCATTATTCGGAGGTTGTGTATGATTAAAGAAATGGTAGATGTCTAAGTTATTGGGAAGTATTTTCCGAAACTAAGTTTACTGGGATTTCGTTTCGAACACGAGAACTAGGTATGCAATTATGATTTTGTGTCAGTTGAATAGAATGAGGGGTGTGGGTTTTTTTGCAATGAGAATGCTTATTGAGGAAGGAGTCATTAGGGATTGGGAAGGAACTATAAATAGTAGGAATATCTTTGAGGAAGAGGGCTAGGATGACAATGAGGTTGTCAAGGAAGGCCGTGCTGTTTTGTACTTAATTAAGTACAGGGTTAAGATATAATTCGCCGCAGAAAAGAGTGGTACTTTATCTGCTTAAATTCTATCGGGGGCGGCTGTAACGGTACAGAATGAATGGTATCCGTCCGTTAGTAAGGAATGTGTGGGAGTAGCACTAAAATAAATATTAATGCGTAGCACCATTAATATAATAAGCATGAAAAAGGGAATAATAATTTAGTTCAGAATAATGGTCAGTGGTCTAGCGCTTTATCTTTAGTTTGAACTTTGCGGGGACTGCTCTGTGTGCTCCTTGTGACATAGGCGCCGTCTAGTGTGAGTTATTTACTTGAGCTTCGCATAAGGTTGCTAGTTTGACTTCTTTATTTTGAATTTCGCGGGGACTGCTCTGCGCGTCCCTTGCGACATAGGCGCCGTCTAGCGGAAGTCATTTAGTTGCTAGGTTGACTAGGACTTTATTTTTTATTTTGAATTTCGCGGGGCTTTGCGAGTCGGCAAAGTGGTTCACCTACGGGCGGACGCCATCTATGGTCGGAATACGGAACTTTTTTATAATTTCCCAAAATATAGGATTATTGGCTTAAGTGGAGGATTATTGAGAGGGAATTGTTAATAGAAGGCTACATTAAGATATTCAAAGATGTAATATTGGCTGTCGGACGAGATTTGGTTAGATTATGGAAAAATTTTAGAATTGCGCGGCGAAGGCGGCAATGAGCGAGCGAGAGGTTGAGAAAAAGATAGAAAGAGAGGTCGGATGTTATCTCCACGTGGCACAACGCGAAGTTCGCGTATAACAAATAATGAGCGACGCGAAGGCGAGGCGCGTCGGGAAACAGCTAGGGATTGGTTGAAGGGAAGAAAAGCGGACTCGCGCGGAAAAATGTTGAGGGCGCGTGGCGCGAAAGTTAGGATGCTTGGGGGATGGAGGAAAATTAGCGGGCATTCAATTTTGGGACGTCGGCGGCGCGGTCCGGCGTTTTATATTATTACGCTAAACAATACACTATCTTCAACGGAGTAATGGGGGAGAGACAGTTGTCTCCCTAGTGAAAGTTGAAGATAGGTCAGACACCATTTAGCTGGAGGTAGACCCGTATGACCCAGTCCAATTTCGAGTCTACTCCGTACATACAGTGTAGTGATAGGAAAATAACACACTGAGTATACTGGCTCGACTGATAGAACATTTAGGAGTTAGTTGCTTTCAGGGGCAATGCGACTCTCACAACACATCACGAATTTAAGTTAAATGTGGCTTGGCCCTAGATTGCAAGGTACACAAGAAGGGACTGTTACTTCGACAAAATATAGGCATTTTCAAGTGAGGAAAGTTGTAGGAATCTATAGGTAGGCGGATATATATATTGTTAGTTAAGGGAGGGCAAGGTATTTGCACGCAGTGCGTACATAGGATGGGTGCTTGAGCCGCGAGGCCAGGCCGGATTAATTCAGACTAATAAGGTAAGGATAATTAAGTTACAGTGCTAAATAAAATTATGACGAAGTGATGTGGGTCCTATCTAGGCAAGTAATCTGTTACCGCAGGCCGATAAAATTCTAATTGTTTTCCTAAAGTTGTTACCAATTAATTATTCAATTTAAATAATTAACAGAAGTATGATAATATCGTACCATCATTACTTTGGAGTACCTAAAAGTCTAGACTGGTTTCCTATTACAAGAAAAATACTAAAAAGTTATAGCAAATAAGCATAACTGTACTGTGATGTTTGATTTCTAATACTGAAATGACCAAACAGGCATTTTTAGCTTTCCCTGGGATGCGATACGATCTCATATTGCTACACTCTTCAAGGTATTAAAATTTTACATCCGATACCTATTAGCAAAAATAAGCTGATACAAACTGAACAACTTAAACCAGTTTAGAACCTACGATAAGTCGTTGAAAGAAGACATTGCCAGCTATGAGCTTTTAATAATCTGAAACATAGAAATAATTTATTGATAACAACCTGCTAATTAGCCTGATAATGGTCCACTAATACCATTTGAATTCACTTTAATGGTCAAAGACCTCTTAAGACATGTAAGTACTTATTTCTAATAATGTGAAACATAGAAATATTTGATGGGAACAATCTAAATCAACAGACTAATACCTAGTACAGTCTAATTTATATCTATTAAAGTGAGTAAAAGATAACTTCTAAATGTAATTGATTCAATGATTAACAGGGATAATTAACTACCTAATTTACTACCTACTAAAAGTATACTAACTATGATTTAGTAGTCTATCAAATTAACCACTCAGTCTGAGAGACAGGGGGTGGAAGTTAATTGAAAAATAATTAACTTAAGTTCACTTCCTAAAAGTCAAGGATATTGAATAAATTAAACATCTTTCAATAAACTTGAGATGTACTTATACTTTATAAGATCTGTATAATGAACACTAAGAATAACCCAAAGTAATTTACTTCAAATTATAGTATTCTATTTAAGTTCACTTCCTAAAAGTCAAGGATATTGAATAAATTAAAAATCTTTCAATAAACTTGCGATGTACTTATACTTTATAAGATCTGTATAATGAACACTAAGAATAACCCAAAGTAATTTACTTCAAATGATAGTATTCTATTTAAGTTCACTTCCTAAAAGTCAAGGATATTGAATAAATTAAACATCTTTCAATAAACTTGAGATGTACTTATACTTTATAAGATCTGTATAATGAACACTAAGAATAACCCAAAGTAACTTACTTCAAATGATAGTATTCTATTTAAGTTCACTTCCTAAAGTCAAGGACATTGAATGAATTAAACATCCTTTAATAAACTTAAGATGTGATAATCTGCCAATGCAGCCAATCCAATGTAGTTATATTGGAACTTTATAAGACCAGTATAATAAATACTAAGAGTAAATAAAAGTAATTTTACCTGTATTAATAGCATTCTATTTTAGCCACCGCCTGAAGTGGCGTTTGAATAAATTATCCACCCTTATAGAACTGAATATTAACTTTCTAATAAGACAAGAGGACAGTAAGCTAATATTGTTATATTGTGATCTCCTATAATAGACACAATAATCAGAGGAATAAGTGTCCGGTAGAATGCTGACCTTCCACCTCTGTTCAATAAGTGAAATCATAAGACATAAGTTATTGCATTGAATAATTAAGTTCTTAATGTGAAAAAGGATATTTGGATGATAGCAAGCCTTGAGATAAACTCTATTGATTTATGTGGAATAATAAGAATTTAAATTGCTAACACATAGTTCATAATGTAAAATGAAATTAAATTTTGAGGAGAGATGTAAATTCTCGGTTTTAAAGAATTAAAGGCACAAGCTAATAATTAAAGTTAAATTCAATCTGGTCAGGGCTGATATAATACAATGAGCTGATCGGCATGCTAATAGCGGGGCGGGGCTATTAAATTACCAGAATCCTCTAATATGTCATGTAAATTGCACAAGACTTCTTATGTATCATGCTACTTTTAATAAATAATAATACCTGCAAGCTAAGCTATCATCTGATTATCTCTGAGTGGTTACAAATCTTCCCCGCAGCTGCAGTGAAGGATTTAGGTCACAGTTCAGACAGAGTCATTGCTAGGCTACACATATCTATGTTATGATCTATAGACTGGTAGGTAATTAGGTCAGGAGAAAATAATTTAACACAGGGATAAGCCAATTACTAAACTTTCACGAAGAACTTGAGTTACTTAAATGCGGTTATCAACGGAGGGTTCACTAGACGATATGGCCAAAATAGTATTTATTATAATATTACAATGCTTGACTGAAATTCACTGCAAATAGAATTAAGCTATGCTAAGGTTTCATCATCATACAAACACTACGCACTACACAAAACTACAAACACAACCATTAGATTGTAGATAAATTAGGTTAATTAGTTTTAAGAATTAGATAATAAATTAAGTTAAGGTAAAAGCGGCGAGGATGTGTGTATGTATTATAAGGTAGACTAGGCATATAGGTGTGAAAGGCATTAGATTTAGGTATAGAAATATATAGGGGGGTGGAGAAGTTACATTATGTCGTCGTGGTACCAAGCCATCAATGAGGTAGAAAGAAGAATGACAATAAAGTAGGTTTACTTCCTCGTCGAGCTATTCGTGATTAGGACCGGGAGAAGACTGGCATAAATCCGCGGGTGCCTTCTGTCCTCGCCATTAAATAACATTTTCACTTAAATAAAAGTTATCGTTAGACATCTCAATCTATTCGACAACTAACAAACACTGACACCAGAAATTGGAAGCGTCCATATCGCAGTAACACAGTAACAACTAACAAAGAACAACACTCGACACACGAAATCCGACGCTACCTGACGTCGACCAACTAAATAGCTTTTGTTTTCCGAATAAATTCCACTTTGCCCGTTTAGTTTCCAACTCGCAGTGTAAATTTTCAACGGGATTGTGGTGCAGATTAAAAATAACGTGGACCACCGAAACGGGCGGTGTGAACTTGATGCTGGAAAATGCGTGTGGTGGAAACGGTATTTGTTTTACCGCATGAACACATGCAACGGTAAACGGCATATATCGCATTCCAATAATTTAATAGGACAACATATTGACACAAGAATTTCAGCACAAAACTTCTAAAGTCTACAAGCTTTCATCAATATCTTTATGCCATTGGTTCGTATGTCGACATAGTGGGCATGTCAAAGTCAAGTCTTTCTTTTAAAGTGCTTTTGAATTGTTCAAAAAATTTTTGCCTACTTACTACCTACCCATTTAGGCCGGTTTTTAGCTGTGGAAAATATAGAAACTTGCGGCCGCTCGCGGTTTCACCCGCGTGGTTCCCGTTCCCGTGGGAATATCGGGATAACAAGTATCGTATGTGTTAATCCAGGTTATAAACTATCTAGGATAAAATGGTTACTAGAAAAAAGTCAACCATTCTCAGGAAGCTCGAGTGGGATTCGAACCCACGACCTTTGGATTGCCGGTCCACTGCTCTAACCGCTGAACTACCGAGACCCCAGAAGACTCGTTGAACTTTTCCTAGTAGTTTGATTTACGCTGCAAGCCAGCGGTATTACGTCACTGTGAAGTCTACCCTCACATTCGAAAGAAATACTATTGCAAGTATTTAACAATCGATAAAGACGTAATTTGCTTATAAATATCTTTATTTTTGAAATTTTGCATTCACAATGCTATATAGATCTAGGATAAAATGTTTACTAGAAAAAAATTAACCATTCTCAGGAAGCTCGAGTGGGATTCGAACCCACGACCTTTAGATTGCCGGTCCACTGCTCTAACCGCTGAGCTACTGAGACCCCAGAAGACTCGTTGAATTTTTCCTAGTAGTTTGATTTACGCTACAAGCCAGCGGTATTACGTCACTGTGAAGTCTACCCTCACATTCGAAAGAAATACTATTGCAAGTATTTACAATCGATAAAGACGTAATTTGCTTATAAATATCTTTATTTTTGAAATTTTGCATTCACAATGCTATATAGATCTAAGATAACATGTTTACTAGAAAAAAATTAACCATTCTCAGGAAGCTCGAGTGGGATTCGAACCCACGACCTTTAGATTGCCGGTCCACTGCTCTAACCGCTGAGCTACCGAGACCCCAGAAGACTCGTTGAATTTTTCCTAGTAGTTTGATTTACGCTACAAGCCAGCGGTATTACGTCACTGTGAAGTCTACCCTCACATTCGAAAGAAATACTATTGCAAGTATTTACAATCGATAAAGACGCAATTTGCTTATAAATATCTTTATTTTTGAAATTTTGCATTCACAATGCTATATAGATCTAGGATAAAATGTTTACTAGAAAAAAAAATCAACCATTCTCAGGAAGCTCGAGTGGGATTCGAACACACGACCTTTGGATTGCCGGTCCACTGCTCTAACCGCGGAGCTACCGAGACCCCAGAAGACTCGTTGAATTTTTCCTAGTAGTTTTTTTCTAGTAAACATTTTATCCTAGATCTATATAGCATTGTGAATGCAAAATTTCAAAAATAAAGATATAAACTATCTGTTTGCCGAGTTTCATCCAAATCCATTGGGTAGTTTTTACGTGAAAGAGTAACTAACATCCATCCATACTTACAAACTTTCGCCTTTATAATATTAGTGTGATATATATTTAGTAGGATAACGATATAAAAGAATAGGTATGTCATTACCACTTATCTATTCCGTGGTCGTTACCAAATCAAACAATTAACAAACTTACATCTAAATATAAATAATCAACATAAATAAAAATACTTATTACTTAGTGAATTTCAGGCTGGAATTGTTAAGGGATCAATTTTATTATAAGGCTTTTATGGCGAGACGGCCTCACATGCTCTAATGTGATTAGTTGGATTATGGATTAGAGCTAAAACGGATTAAATACATTTACTTAATTTGTTTCATGATTAAATTATATAAAAATTAAAATCTGTTTAAAGGTAAGCGCTTAAGAACGGCTAAACGGATTGGATGAAATTTTGCACATAGACAGACTGTAACCCGGACAAATACATAGAATAATTTTCATCTCGGTAACTATTAATTGTGCATAATATATTCACGAAATAATCTGGTCTTCTTTACTTTTGAGCGAATTAAAATACCGACAAAAAATACAACTCCAAAAGATTTGTAACAAAGTCCTATTTCGATGACGTCATAACACAATTATCTCACACAATTGCTAATTCTCAGACAAAGCACGCTTCACCAGCATTCAGACGAACGCCGTGTGACAACAGCATGCAATTTTTAATTAAAAAATCTCATACTTCCCAGTCTTATCGCTATTATTTCAGTGTCTCAACTAGAAGCGTACTAACAAACTTGTAAGCCTTACAAAGCCGAATCGCCTGAGACTAGAAAGAATTATCTGTTGGAGACTAAATTGCCCCCATTGGGCAAACAAAGGCCCCGTCTCGGGAGGGGTTCTCAAGAACTACAATGCAGGGACAAACGACTGCTCTAACGAGATATGCTCGCGTTTTTCTTGTATTCCAATTTGCCCCTTTAGGGAACTGTAGCCTTTTGATGCTTCTTTTTGCTAGTTTATAGAGTAAATCAATAGCTCTTGCACTTTGTTAATTTAAGTATTTTGTCGATACTTTGCTTTTTTGTTTTCATTAGTTTGTAAACGTCTAATTGCTTATTGTATAATTTGAACACCTATCGCAATGCCTTTTAAGTAGAAGTACATTGCTTCGCTAGTTTGAATATGTAAAATTTATTTGAAATAAGCAAACTAGCAAAGCAAAGTATTTGCGAAAGGGCGATAGGGAGAGTAATGGGTCATTACTTATCATAACACACCATCACCTTCGAGAGATAGGTGGATTTTAACTATTGACTTATTACGACAACAACCTGGGCCAACGGTTTAACGTTCTTTCCGAAGCACAGAAGGTCTTGAGATATTTTAGTTTGGTCACCCATCCGTTACAAAAGTGGCTGGACTTCTGAGATCTCAACCCGTACGGGCTAGCCGCCTTAACTATCGAACTGTGTAATTTATAAAAAAATTGGTTGCCTGTAAAGTCGGTATACGGGCGAAAATTTTACGTGACAACGACTTTGAGTGGTAAAATAATTTTAATGTGAATATTCATTCGTATAGTAGGAAGAAGGATGAAATAATATGGAAGGGACGCGTGCCTTTCACTTTTTATGTCTGTCTCTCTCGCTCTTAGGCGGGCTAACCATGCCCGAGTGGAAGGGACGCGTGCCTCTCACTCGCTCTCATTGTGAGCGCATAACGTGAGCGGAGCGTAACGCAGTTTCTTGAAGTGTCACCCGGCAAACCTATTTATAAGACGTTGTCACGTCAATAGTTATGTTGAATAGTTTTTAAACATATTGTTTTCTAAGGTTTTGATATTGAAATTAAACACTTTTTACGATTCATCCCTAGGATAAAACGCGAGGCTATTGAAATGAAAAAACATGAAAATTTCAATAGAGGTAATGGTTTGAATTAACCACCTGCCTTGTAATGGGTTCGAAATGTCAAAACTAAAATAAAAACTGTAGTTAATAAACGAGAGTTTATCTGTAAAAAGTGTTTCGTTTCAGTTTTTATACAGCTTTTCGAAAAGGCTTAGACCAGCCAGCTTATTGGATCTAGATAGGTCGCACTTACAAATAACACATTGAGGAGAAAACACTGACCAGTGATACTGCCAGAAAAGTGGAAGCTTGGAAAGCAGAAAGAAATAAAAACCAAGCGAAGCTAAGTTAGCGTCCGTAATTGATTACAGAAGTTCTTTCCAATCATTTCATAATTTTTTTTAACCTTTTTTATTTTATTCTTCTAAGGGCCGATTTTTCAACAGTCAGACAAAACTTATTTGTCTGTTATAGTATTGCACGACCATTTTGATAATCTATTGTCATCAGTCTTTTCTTTCTTTACAGGTGACAGTTTGATTGTGTTATACTTTATCAGACAGATAAGTTTTAACCGAGGATTAAAAATCAACCCTAAAGGGAGTAAAGTCGTTGACCACCAGCGTAAGATGGCAGTCGTAAATTAAAAATTAAAATTAATATTAAATTTGTTTACGCTCACACCAATTATCTAGACCAAGATTCTTTTGAAATTTGTTAATATGGCAAGATAACGGATAAATATACATAAACATAAAAAAAAACACGCAGACCCGAAATCAATTTAGAAAAACAGTTTTTCTTACAAACACTGACCCGACCTGGACCTCAGAGATGGCGCGACGCTAGACCCAGCGTGCTAACTACTCGACCATGGAGGTCGTCGATAAAAAAAAACCACCAACCTGCATTGGGCCAGCGTGGTGGTGGGTTGTTGTGCCCCAATCTCCCCAAATGCGGTTGTCCGTGTGGAAAGGCTTGTGCCCCGCAATGGCACGTTTATAAGCTGACTAGCGGCCGCTCGCGGTTTCACCCGCGTGGTTCCCGTTCCCGTGGGAATATCGGCATAAAAAGTATCCTATGTGTTAATCCAGGTTATAAACTATCTGTATGCCGAATTTCATTCAAATCCATTCAGTAGTTTTTACGTGAAAGAGTAACAAACATCCATCCATACTTACAAACTTTCGCGTTTTTAATATTAGTAGGATTATAGGAAAGTGCTTAGCCTTCATATCGCCTGGTGGTAAGTGAAGATAAGGCCGAAGGTTAAACACTTCATCCGGAATGTGAAGCTACTGAGGAACTGCTATATCTTATCCTTACATATTATGATGTAGATAACTAGCCAGGTGGACTTAAATCAAACCCTGCTAACAAGTTATGTTGTGTAAATTGCTGATCACACATCATTTAATACAGTTTCTTTAATCTCTTGATACATTTTTCGTTCTTTGTCTTCAAAATCTTGGCGAGAATCCGGTGAGAGGAGACAAGTGACAAGGACGTACGGGAGTATTTAGTGGATACGTGCGCTTAAAATAAGGGTTGGCTGAAAGAAAATCCCACATTACCATCTGCGTTGCCATAACCGCAGATGTTTATGAGATGCATATTCTCCTGTACATGAAACTGCATGGTTGTTCAACAAAAAGATGCATGTACCTACTGCAACTATTAAAACCACAATCGGCCCAACACAATATGCTCAAACAGAAACGCAACCCTAAAAGATAGTTACATTAACATACGACAGAGCTGTATCGAGTAGCCGGATCCTGCAAACAGAATAAACTGAAAATGCCGGATTAAGAACGTCGCTAGACTAGTGGGCAGGGCAGGGCAAAGCAGGCGACAATTGATTTTTCCGCTTTTTCAGTTCGCATGACGTACCGGAATCCGGAATCCGGTTATCCGGTGATCGAGTGCGATGCAGACTTGCCGGACATAAGCCATTGCGACTACGTTAATGACAAATAGGGTCGACTTTACTTTACCCGGCCAATTTTAAATGTCTAGAGCTCCTCTGTGCTTCGAAAGGCACGTGTAGCAGTTGTTCCTGATTGTTGTCGTAAGATGGCACTCTTTAAAAATCCAGCATACCCGCATAGGGTTAGCGGTCAGGTTATGACCCGACAACGTTATTGTTCTTGAGGGAAAGATTGCACCCAGCAGTAGGAAGTTTATCGGCTGATTACGATGGTGAGCTTTCAAATCTTGATCGTAAACTCGACTCTTACTTCGACCCTCACGCTTGGTCAAAAGTGACCATAAATCACACGTGAATACACACAACAATACCACACATTGTAAAAAAATAAAAAACATGCTACCGAAAAAATCTTCATATTAAAAAATTCTGCACATTAATAACCGAAAAATTTCTGACGTACAGTCACAGTTGCCTCCAGAAAGAAAACTGAAAAATTCAACGAAACCTCACCGTGCGTCTGCTTACCATCACGGCTGTGATCACTATCGCATAAAATTACAGACGCTCTCCTCGTAACGCAAAAATTCAAAATCCAGGATCCATCCATCCGATCCCTGGTAAATACGAGTTACGATTATGGTAATATATTCATGGTTTACGGAAGCAGCAATCCTGATAGATCCTTTCTTGGGTCACCACAAAATTAAGGGGTGTTATCAATGGACCAGCTACGGATTTATGTACCGACCCGGGCCGATGGTAATATCTTAATTACTTTATTATTGTCGGGACTAGTGGGGATTGCTAACTGATTTATGTTTTAGGTGCGCAACCGAAATGGAACTGATCCTTTTTGGTTAGGTAAATGTTTCTAGTAAATTGGGGGAAACAGTTTTTTTGTGCAAAACGAAAATAGCATCATTTTAATTTGTGATCGTCACCTTTTTCTAATATTAATGATAAGTATCAGAAAAAATAATAATATTGATGTTAGTTAGTAGATATATATTTAAAGAAAAACAAGGAGCTCGACGACTGGCTGACTAATGTTCGATTTGCGATCTTGCCAGCGATCTAAGCAACATTTGCAATGGCAGGTGATTGGATGGGTGACTAAATTAAAATCATCACAAGCTTCTCCGTGCTTCGGAAGGCACGTAAAGCCGTTGGTTGTTGGTTACGTAAAGATGGCAGTCGTTAAAATCCATCCAACCCATTTTGAGGGTTATAACCCAATGTGTTGTTGTTCACGTGGGAAAACCTGCTCAGAGCAGTGGCACATTTCCTTAATATACGGGGTGTTCGACAGCCGGTCGAACATACGAAAATAGGGAATAGGTGGGGCCGCTCTGCTACATGATCTGCATTAAAAATTTACCTAGGTCCCACGGATAATACGTTGTGAAGTATTTTTTAAACCTCTTTTTGTACTTTGGGGCTCATAACTTTTTAATTAGTAATCATCAAAAATCCATTTTTTAAGAACCTGCATTACTGTAGATAAAAATAACCAAAAAAATGTTGCCAGTATTATCAATTTCAAAAAAAAATTTTTTTTAAACCGTGGGACCGAGGTAAAACTTTTATGGCAGAGCATGTAGCAGAGGGCCCCACCTATCTCTCATTTTTGTATGTTCAACCGTCTGCTGAACACCCTGTATACATACACATACACACATCACGCCCCCTTTCCGTAGGGGTAGGCAAAGACCACCAATTTCCATTTCTTTTTTTTAAATTCTGCTACACGTTCTCAGCTTCACTTATTCTCTTAACGTTCTTCATACATGCTCGTCGGTTTAGGGTAGTGTTGACCTGACCTATAACGAGAACGTCGCCAAGTTCTTACCCTTCCAACTATTATACCATTCACTCTCGTCTCATGCACCTTTTTGGCAATTCTTTTTTCATCCATCCTTTTTATATGACCAAACCACCTTAGCATACTTTTCTTAATTTTGCCACTACATCTTCATTCATTCACCTCAAATATTGATGCAATGTCTAGATCAAATTTTATCTGTCTCTTTTTTTGGATATAATGTCTAAATCTTATTAATCAATCCCTATTTTTCTCAAAATTCACTTCTGCATGAGATGTTACAACCAAATATTTTCACTACTTTTCGGGTAACAGCTATTGGAGAACGTAACTGTCTGCGGCAGCTAAATGAGTCGGGCGTTAATGGCGGCACGTCGCGGCGGCTAACGGGCTATTTGTTGGAGCCCCGCTAATAAACTGCACGGCACACGTGCCGCCGAAGGTGATGGACGCTAAAACTACGCTTCCCGGTTGCGTGATAGTTCTGTGAGGGCTTGGCCAAATATCGAAGCTGAAAGGTTAAACAAAAAATTTGCTGTAATTGAAAGAATTTGGCCTTTAAGTGAATCCGTCTTAGTTTTTGTAAAGACATTACAGTTTGAATGCATTAAATCTGATGCGGAACGGCACCGCTGCCTGGGCCATAATGGGTTAAAGACAAGGCATTACATTAGGGATGTAACACATTTAATGTCTTACAATTAATACTACGAATGCAATGGCAATGAAGGCAATGAGGTCTGCTTTTGCTGTCCTCATTGACTAGTCTCTGGCGGAAATGATTGGCATGCTGTGTACGCAAATTTTTGGTTATTGTCTAGTTTAATCATGTGGAATATGTTTGTAAGCTCTTCTAATAACAGTATTCTGTCAGTGTACCATTTACAAATACCTAAATAAATAATAAATAAATAACTTGATTGTCTTGATATGTGCAGTTATGGTCATATAATGGTATAATTAGGAACGGAATTCAATTCCATTTTATAAAATCTAATTCAAATAACTTTGCACTGATTTATTATCAATTACTTTTAACCACGTAAAAAACGTAAAAATGTACTATCATGACTAAAGTTTCAACTTAGAATACTTTATACAAATGAAATAAACTGTTATTATTTTTCGAGACAATAGACAAACAAGACATGTTTTTTCAATAAAGTGACTGCTGGACAAATACTGAACGCAGTATCATTTCGTTTTAAAATGGTTCTAAATTCAAAATTTAAAAATTATGTTTTTTATGCTTATAATTCGGGAGTGTTTTGCCGCCATTTTTTCAAGTCTACTTATTATTACAAGTTGTTAAATATTTAATATTATATTTTACAAAACATGGGAAAGCAAAAAAGTTGTGATTCTTCTCAAGAAAAATTATAATTGCACTTTTTAAACGTGATTGGGCTTACATTACACATTGCTGATCATATTAAATGTTCAAAAACAAAAGTTTTTAACGCGGTCAATCACTTTAAGAAATTTCACACTACCAATAACGTATCTCGAAAACCTAAATTTCGGAAAACGACATCTCGAGTGGATTCTATAATTGTTCGGGGAGCAAAGGCTGATCGCTGATGATCCCTTTCGGGGCTCAGAAACGATAAGAAGGGAAGTTTTTGGCAGCAGGCAAGGAGTACCCGCACGTACAATTCGTAGACGATTAAACGATGCAAAATTATTTGGAAGTATCGCACGGAAAGTATCGCTCGTCAACAGGCAGCACCGATGAGCGAGAGTGGATTTCGCTCGAAAGTAAAATCAATGGAAAAAATTATTTTCTGATTAGTCAAAGATAAATAGACTGAGTTTGGATAGTAAACTGTATGTGCGACGTCCTGCAAATTAAGCGTTAAATAATAATCACCACAAAACAAGTAAAGCATGGACGAGGAGACATTAAAGTTTGTGGATGTTTCTCTGGATATGGTGTGGGTCCCGTGAAATAATTGAAGTTAATCTAGATCAATTTAAATACAATTTGGAAGAAATAATAATATATACATGTGGGAGATTGGCATTTAAATGTAGATTACTATTAATGTTAGCATTAAAAACAAATGTTTGAAGAAAGCAAATTCACCGCAGTAATTAATACGAATAAGAAAACACGTGCTTGCCCATTGCCACGCTCCCCACGCCATGCGTCATTAGCGACTTGTTTGTGCTTCAGTATAAAAAGGTCATGCGCTAGCGCCTTCCGGGCATTCTGTACTCAACTGCGGAGCATGACGGAGCTCTGATCGTCGACATAGTATTGAGGTATGCTATGATGGTGTAACTAAATTATGTTATGTAGTACATAACTGTGTATCTTACAAGAAATAGTAGTAAGTACCAATTTTCATTATGTAAAATACGAAATGGCTAATTATTTTAATAAATTGATAAATGTGTGTATATTGTTA
Organism: Scoparia ambigualis; assembly: GCA_963921215.1. Classification (NCBI taxonomy): domain Eukaryota; kingdom Metazoa; phylum Arthropoda; class Insecta; order Lepidoptera; family Crambidae; genus Scoparia; species Scoparia ambigualis. Next base: position 6,132,684 of record OY992522.1, read on the forward strand.
CTGTCTGCCAATTAATCTGGTTTTTATGAATAGAAATTGATCAAAATCATTACTCTCTTTTCTTAATCTCCCACATCAGAAGTGGGATGAACCAAGTAATTACGCTCACAAATTCACTACTTAATAAATTGTAAGGTTAATTCGGTAGGGTGACATAATCATTTTAATAGATTGACGATGCACATACATAATCATTTACACGCATAGCACGTGGTCGAGGCTACCCTTCGATGGTGCACATACAAATCATTTACACACATTGCACGTGGTCGAGGCTACCCTTCGATGGTGCACATACAAATCATTTACACGCATTGCACGTGGTCGAGGCTACCCTTCGATGGTGCACATACAAATCATATACACGCATTGCACGTGGTCGAGGCTACCCTTCGATGGTGCACATACAAATTATTTACACGCATTGCACGTGGTCGAGGCTACTCTTCGATCGTGCGCACTTATTATTATGCAAATCTGACAAGTATACTCTGTCATTACCCATTTGACAGTAAGTGAAAAAAGGATCATTGTTGCTAGCACTGAGCAAATAAATATGTTACTAGAAAGTTGCTAGCTGACAGTTCTGTGTACTTTATATCTTGTGTAAGCAACGTTACATCTTGCATGATAATCCATGCTATTGATTTGCCACTAACATTATTTTTTGTTTTCCCTGAGTTCTAGAAACACGATTTTGCGTCATGAGCATCAGCCTGGAGATTCAGAACGTGTCTGATCGGCTGGATCCTGGTACTTTAGGCGGAGGGTTTACCTACTTCAGCTGTTATTTCTAAAGCTACCCAACGTAAACCAGAAACGTTGGCAAGTGAGGAACGGGCAGGTTCTGATGGATTGTGTCATAATACTGGTGCCTGTGTTTCACAAGTTTATGAAGACAATGATGCAAGATATGATGACGTTTTTTCAAACAGCTGCAAATGTTTTCCTTTATCATTTTTTTTACCTCCATTTGACACCGATGGTCTTACTGATACCTACAGCCGCGCTAAATAAGTGGCAAACGCTCCATGTCTATTCATTCATTAGCTTTTGCCGATAGCAAAACTAGTAAACAAGTTTAGTCGATCGCTTTCACAGATATATGATTGAATGAAGCTAATAACGAAGTACTCTTAAATTACTAAGTCTTTAAATTAACAATTTCATATTCGCGAGATAAAGTATCGATGACACGAGTCAAATCCCATACATGCCTTCAGATCTTTTGTCCCCATTTTGAACACTAGATATATGATGATCAACTTAATGGAAAAATATAACTTGTAACTGTGACGAGCTTAAAACTAATCTTATTCACATTTGCAGATGAGACCAGGCATTACGACGATTTGGTTCTTTTTGTGAAATATGCAAGCGATAAAGTGTCTAGCCTAACAGAGTATACAACCTGCAAATGGGAACTTTCCAAAAGGAAACGGTTGGTATCAGGGTGACCGAGTCTCATTTAGTAAAAGGTATGTCAGATTTTCTATTAAATCCGATTTGTTACGGCTGATACCTAAAACAAACATTTATAAACGCCAAATTCCAGTGCTGTGTGCTTATCACTGTGTTCCTAATAACATTTAAAAATCTCACCAACATGACTAAGATTGAAACGCTGTCTACATTGTATTAAGTTAGGACATTCACAGTAACATAGTACTAATGAAAGTTATAATTTGTTACTTCAAGTTATTATGCAACTCGTACCTACACTGTAGGTACAGCCTGCAATATTAAACGAATTTAAAATTCTCTAGTTACCTCCGTAGTATTGACTAAAGTGCCATATGTAAATTCCACATAATTTCAAGACACTTTTTTAGTATGAGTAAGTTATTTAATCTTTCATTAGTTATTTTGAATTTTGCATTAAAAGTAAATCTTTTATGTCACAGTCTGAACGTATAGATATGATGCGTTCAGTTTGATATAATAATGGATAATTATTATTTGTAATACCACCAGCTATCTTTAGACTTCACATATCAGCCCAATGACATGCAACGTTAAAAGTTGCCTCCTTTTGAATTGTCTAGCCTTAACGGCAAGACAGAAAATTGGCATAACATTCGAATTAATCGAATATTACTTGAGGATTTATATTCGAATAACAAATCAGAGATATTTGAATGATTTTATTTTGACAAATTTTCCTTTCTTTTCACTTTCAAATATAAATACAATGTCTTTATTGTTGAAATTTTTGCATTTACAATGCTATATAGATAAATATGATAAAATGTTTAGATCAGTGGACCGGCAATCCAAAGGTTCGAGTCCCGTTTGAGCTTTCCTGAGACTAGTTGTTTTTTTTTCTAGTAAACATTATATCATATAAATACAATGATTGGTTAAAATATTGATTTTAAAATTTAAATCATTAAGTAGTCAGAAGTTAAGTATGACGACATCCGTGGCCGAGTGGTAAACACGCTAGTTCTGGCGTCGCCACCTTTGAGGTCCCTGGTCCAACAACTGGTTGGTCCATTAAGGAATAACAGTCTTTCTATATTGATTTTTGATCTGGGTGTTTCTGTGTACACATATGTTTATCTGTTATCTAGTTTAACCATCAAAAACAGGTTTCAGAAAAGAAACTTTACTTGAGCTAGACTAGATAATAGTGTGAAATTTTATCGTCTCCCGTATAAAGCTAAAGAGGTTCCGATGATATGATTTGGAATACTTTGGCAGGGGGAAGTAAATGTTCTTAAAATACTACGCCTTTATTGAAAGATGCTTATTTCATGGCTGTATTATGACAATAAATAACTGTTAAAGGTTTAACAGACTTTATACTTATTATTGTGTGTTCAGAAAATTGATTCCAAACTACCCGCTTCAATACGAACTCGCATGTCGCAAAGACTGACCAATCTGTTTATACCAGCGCGCCTAGTTGTTGCACAGCTGCACCTGGCAAGCCTGGGTCGCGCATTCATGGCACATGATGACATGAGTAATTTCTTTATTCATGTGTTGATGGGTCCAATAAGTTAATATTCGCATGGACTGTGAAAAGACCTTAAATCAGTTACTAACGATTGAATGTTGTCTGGTTTACGACAACTAACAGGATAGTAATACTTTGTTGTCGTTTGTGCTAAATAGCAAGCTGAAATCAACTTCTTCTAATTTGCTGTTAACCGCTCAAATTTATGCAAAGTCTTACAGTAGCAAATACGATTATTATTCGTTACCTTATTGACTTCGGTCATCTGCGTACTAGATGCACAATCGCATATAAAATGCGTTCGAAAAGGTGTTTCCAATTATTCTACACAATTTCGTTTTCGATTAATCACAACTAGTTTTGATACTCAGACCTATCATCACAACAATAGGTTTTAGACGAAGATATTTTAAATTTTTAAAAATAATAACTGATAGCAATCCAATGCTCCCTCTTGGTCGGAGAGTTAGTTCGAGGCGACACTTTGAGAGCGCTGGTTGTGTGTCTGGTGTTTAGATGACCGAAGCTTATTGATAATGACTCTCTAAATAATTTAGTTGCAGTCGATTGTTGTGAGACGCTTAAATTAACTATAATTTCTTTAAATAAATACCTAATTATTTTGCTAAAGGAATTGGTTTTGCGTCTCGGTCGATTTAGGTGTACTTTAATTTGGATATTATAATGCCGTGAAACCCAAACAACAAATACATTATGCATAACTTTACGTTGACTACACTATAGATTATGGGTCTGTTAAAGTCACATTGTTGTGACTGTTGTGACAGGTATACTGTGACAATACAGTAAAATGCTGAAACATAATGTCCGCATTATCATTTATGGCATTTTCCTCTGAAAGAGGTACTGAGCTGTCTGATATCTTAAGATATCTTATAAAGTCATATTCTTTGTTTTCATTAGAAAAGCAAGAATAACTATTTGATATTTTTGTGTTTTTATTTCTTTATGTACTGTGAACTCCTGGCCAGATGTTTTGCTGTACATTGAGTAATAAGGACTTTTAGTTTGCCGCGCCAAATTGTGGCTTTTACCGAGGCTACTATGTGATCATTTATTTTTGGCTGCGCCACTCGATGGCTTTATACAGAGGCCATGTCACTTTTGTGACTCATGATTTAGTCGCGCCACTCGATGGCTTTCTGCTTAGGCTATTTATGTGATCATTGATATAAATTGTTAATAAAACTAATATTTATTTTAATAATACGACAAACACACATGCGCGCGCGCAGACACAAACACACATGTTTAAATAGTTATTATAGCTACCGATAGCTTGGGCCCCGATTCGCGATATTTTATTATTTGCGTTAATCGAGGCGTTGAAAAAAAAATGTGTTTACCTCAGGTCTTAAAAATGTGTTTACCTCAAGCCTTATCTTACCTAAATCTTTAAATATTGTAAAATATTTTCATTCAGATCTGTAAGGATGTAAATTGTAAGGGGTTTGATAAGACACAAAGTTTTTTTTATTCTCGTTTTTAAAGTAAGCTGTAAACTTTGCATTTTAAAGTCGATATTTCTGATATCAAGATTTTGAGTTTGGTTTATATTTTACTAAGAATGCGAATTGTTTGGTTGCGCATTTCCTTTGGTAGTATGCGATTATGCTTTTCGCTTTTTTCAAATTTTTTTCAAGCAAGACATTTTTTCTTAGAAGATGTACAGATAATAAAGAGAAAAATAATGTAAACATTTAAAAAATGTATGTTTACGACTTACGTTATAAGTATAATATTGTATGGAATATAAATGTTTTTGTCTCATATTTAAGACTGAGGGCCTATAAGATAGATTTTATTTTGTTTTTGTTGCTGTCTAAACAAAATCTGATGTTTATTATTTACATTATTCGCGAGCCGGTGACCTGCTGCTCGTCAGAATGGCCGTGTGGGAGATTGGCATTTAAATGTAGATTACTATTAATGTTAGCATTAAAAACAAATGTTTGAAGAAAGCAAATTCACCGCAGTAATTAATACGAATAAGAAAACACGTGCTTGCCCATTGCCACGCTCCCCACGCCATGCGTCATTAGCGACTTGTTTGTGCTTCAGTATAAAAAGGTCATGCGCTAGCGCCTTCCTAAAGCCTATATGAATCTCTCCAGGTTCATGGCAAGTTCATGGGGGTGTTTAGTCAGTAGGAGTCTGACATAACTTCGCCAGCCGCCTGGTGTCGTACTCATGTAGAGTTCACCTCCTCCCTCCTCTCGGTGTCTGGGAGGGTGTCCGCTTCACAGGCGAAAAACAAAAACACAAACAACGCGCCTTCCGGGCATTCTGTACTCAACTGCGGAGCATGACGGAGCTCTGATCGTCGACATAGTATTGAGGTATGCTATGATGGTGTAACTAAATTATGTTATGTAGTACATAACTGTGTATCTTACAAGAAATAGTAGTAAGTACCAATTTTCATTATGTAAAATGCGAAATGGCTAATTATTTTAATAAATTGATATTACTGTTATTATAATTAACACTAAATGTGTGTATATTGTTACTGTCTGCCAATTAATCTGGTTTTTATGAATAGAAATTGATCAAAATCATTACTCTCTTTTCTTTATCTCCCACATACATTTTGGAAGAAACAATGCTTCCTTACGCTGAGGAGACGTTACCAGTGACCTGGATATTTCAACACAATAATGAACCAGAACATATTGCCGATTCTGTTAAAAAAATTTCTTAGGGAGCAATCAGTTTCGATTCTAGACTGGCCTGCAAGTAGCCCAGATCTCAATCCCATTGAAAATTTGCGGTGTGAAGTGAAGAGGAGCATATCCGCTAAAAGAACAAGTAATCTTAACTAGTTTTACGATGCGTCTGTGGAATCGTGGAACGCCATTTCTATTGAAACCTCGATGCCTCGTCGATGCAGTGCGGTAATTGCAAACAATGGTTATCCTACCAAATGTTAATTTTTATTTTGATGAACTACAGTGGTACCTCCTACATTTACGTTATTTGATTGTTATTTAATTTATATCAGTTTCAGTTTGTGTTCTTAATTATTTGTCCAATGGTTATTGGTTACACGTTAATACGTTTGTACATCATGAGTTATCGAACTTTTTATTACATAAAAATAGTTCAAGTAATAAAATAGTGAAGTCTTAACAATAAAGAAATTCTATTCTTTTCGTTTCTATTCAAATGCCATTTGGTTTAGTAAGTCGGGTAGGTGAGTATGCTACGGACGTGAGTAGTCCATGGCATTAATAAATAATAAAAAATAGATTATTAAATTATTTATTTATACTCGTATACAGATTTCATACTTTCAGTACGAGCCGTTCTTAATTCTATGGCCACAACTGTATGTATGTATGTTTTAACAGTAAAACTGTTATCAAAATTAACATACAGTTACTAATAGTTTGAGGTAATCTACGGACACATATTATATGCACTGTAGTTTAATTATATTCGAACTTTAACACCGGGTGTATAAATTGCATACCAGTGTCACGTCACTTCGCTCCACGTTATTATAGCAGCGGCATATTACCGCTCTACACACGTGCCGCAGACAGCGCGAAAGGCATCCTTATATAAGGGGTTGCTCCGATTCCTAGCAATAATAAGTCTCCGGTGTTATGCAATGATATTATATTATGTAAAATCTGCTGAATCTGTAAAACCTGTTGATGATTCCCGCCTGAGGTTGTCGTCTTTTTTCAGTGTTTATAAATTTTGCTTAAGTAGGTATATTGAAGTTGTTGTTGAATGTTCAAATGTTTGTAAAAATATTTCTTTCCGAACTCAGAGGTAAAATAGCATAAGCATCAAGCACTGACAAATTTCGACGGGTGAAAAGCAGACCTCGGTAGCCAAGTGGTTAAGGCAGCCGCCCGGAATGCGGAAGGTGCGTGGTTCGATTCCCGCCTGAGGTTGTCGTCTTTTTTTAGTGTTTATAAATTTTACTTAGGTATATTTAAACGTTAATAAAACGCTAAAATATATAAAAAACATGAATATGTAAAACTGGTGAAGAACCGTGAAGTTATAGTGGCTCAATAATTTTTTTTTTTATTAGCAGCGCTTGGTCTTCATCTCACTTGATAGTAAGTGACGATAAGGCCAAAGGTGGAAGCGCGCTTCACCCGGAATCCTCAAGCACTAAGGAACTGGCTATCTTATCTCAAACTGCCGGAACACAACAATGCTATAAACATCGTTGTTATGACGACAGACTTAGATAAGATGGTGGTAGCTAGCCAGGCGGACTTAACAGCCCTACCACCAACCAAACCAAGCACACAAAGATGTGCCCCCCGCTGGGAATCGAACCCGGGACCTCTGGGTCTGAAACCGGTAGCTTAGCCACTAGACCACAGAGGCGGTTAAATAAAGTATACCTTTTTAATTGTACATCATACATAGATTCACAACTATTATCCCCGAAGGGTTAGGTTAGGTTAGGTTAGTTAGACTCACTTGGTGCAGTCACTGGCATGGGTGCTTTGGACACTACTTGCACCGAGTGGCAAGAAGGGAACCGACACTGGAGTGCCAAAGCAGGACACAGAAACGCACACAGTTGAGGAGTGTGGGTCGTGGACCATGCAGCGCCGTAGTCTGATGGCGGTCGTGGGAGGAGACCTCTCGTTGCCCAGCTTGGTAAAATCCATGCAGGACAGCGACAGGTCATGGAGGGCCATGGTCTCGTTCAGTGAAGCAGTTGTTTTGCTGAAGATGGCTGCGGAGAGGGTCCGGGAGGAGCACACCCACGCGGACCCGATCCGACGCAAGCGAGTCGGTGGAAGAAGGCGGCAGTTTGCCCTTCTTCTTCTACCGCAGTGAGGCTTACGTTACGTGGCTGTAAGTTAGGAGGCCCCATAGCCAATGCGGCTATGGGGCAGGAGTCTTACGGGAGTCTGGAAGGTGCCCAAAATATCCCTCCCCATTGGTGAGCCGTCGTTAGGTTGAATGAGTTCGGAGTCTGCTGTCCGCGGTTCCGGACCACCCCGGCGACAAGTGAGGGGATGGTACAAGGTGTTTTAGTGAGTAGGTCCCCTTTTCTCCAGAATCCCTGTCAAGGCCTTCGGACCTAGACAGGGAAGCAGGCGCTAAGGGATGAGTCCCACATAACCAGCGGGCCTCCCCATGCCCGATGTGTATCCATAAAAAGATTTTTACCGTTTATAAAAAAAGAAGTTTAGTCAGAGACTAGGTAATGAGGACCGCATAAACAGTCCACTGCCAAAGTCCATATTTCAGCAAACTACAACTGCACATGTGCTCAACGTGTCCATCGTGAGTCCATGGACGCTTTATGCTGTTGAATTTATGTATTTAGTCCGTTAGTCGCCTTTTACTACCGCCTTTTACGACACCAAAGAGAAGAACAGGGGTTGATTCTTTTAGTAAACCGCTATGCCACGCCCTATTTTTAATTGTTTTGCGATCATATTATACCTTATCTACTTTCATAATATCATTGATATTCTACATCTAACTACACGAACACTATTGTACTTACTGCCATTTTTCATTGTGACCTGTTGATGTTTGCCGCTAAGTACGGAGATGTAAGCGGGGAAGCGGGGAGCGAACAAATTATTATGTCCCCACCCATTTATTCTCGAATATTCCACGAACAAACCTTTTGTTGTCAGAAGATTTTCTTAACGTGAAAATTCTGGAATTGTCGTGGCTAAATGTTGCACAATGAGGGAGGGAGATGTCTTTGCTTGCCGTTTTAAAATTCATAACTACCTGCGATTATGACCGAGAGGCCAAAAAAGGAAATATTGTAAGTTGTGTGTTTTCTAATAAATAAATTTCATTTCATCATTTCCTTTCATTTTAAATAATTAGGTATTTATCATTTCAGTATGAGCAGTGTGGTGTCGTAAAAGGCTACTAAAGCTCCTCTGACTAACCCTTTAGGGATAAGAATCTATGTATTTGACCGTATTACACACACTACCGTTGACCGTACTAGACACACTACCGTTATGAAGTATATCTTCGCTAGGTAGATACTTGAGGATCGCCGGAATAAAACACGTCGTCACGGTAATTGGTTTATTGCGAGACAAACTCTTACGACTGACGCATACATGTAGGTACAACAACAAAAAGTAATATACAAATACCTTACACCTCCACCCTTAAATTACACTTATAATATAAACTTAACAACCTTTGAATTTAAGTCTAAATCTTTTACTTAATGACTTACATCTACTTACTTAATTAAACCTATAATTGTAACAGCCATACACATAGGTATTATTGATTAGTCTATTTGAAATCTAACCACAGGATGACGAGAGCGTTTGGGTCGAGTCACGGGTGAGGGTAAGACGGGCGAAGAACGTGAAGGAGTAGCCCACTCCTCTTTGTCCCCCGGTGCAACCGTTGCAGTCTCAGTACCATCAGTAGTACTAGTCGATTCTATGCCCGAATTTGTACCCGCTATTTCACTCGGTAAAGGACCTGGCTTCAAATCCGCAACTCCATCCTCACACTCATTCGTTTCACCGTGCCCACCCACTACTTCGTCAGGACAGGTAACAGTAGATAAACGTGCCCTACGCCTAATTTGATCTACATGTCGTGAAACGCGTCGACCGTCTTCGTCACCGAGAACGTACCTACGGGACCCTAACCTATCCGTTACCTCAGCTTTTACCCATTTAGCTTTAGATCCGTACTCCCTGGCCCAAACTTGTTCGCCTTGCGTCAACTCGCGGTTAACACCGCCCGAGTACTCGACCTGTTTGTGTTGCGCGGTACGCACCTTGTCTTCCACATTACGTTCGCCGCGTAACAGATCCAACCTTGAGCGCAGCGAGCGCCGCTGTAGAAGCATCGCTGGGGTTTCAACGGTCGTGCTCTGTACTGAGTTCCTATAAGCCAATAAAAATGTCTGCAAAGCCGCGTCTACATCCACGTTCTCTCTAGTGGCTTTTTTAATCGCCCTTTTGCATAATTTTACAGCGTTCTCCGCTGCTCCGTTCGACTGAGGGTGGTATGTCGGTGAAAAAACCTGCTGAATACCGTTGTTCACGAGAAAAATTTTAAAGCTAGTGCTCGTAAAAGGGGGACCTTGGTCGGATACCAACACTGTAGGTAATCCGAACCTTGCAAACGTCGATCTCAGTATCTTAATGACACTATCGGCGTTAGTCCGCGCCATCTCAAAAATCTCGAGCCACTTAGAGCTAGAGTCTATTAGTACGAAAAACGTTTTACCATTATACGGTCCCAGGAAATCTACGTGCAGCCGGCTCCACGGCAGCGACACATAGGGCCAGGGCTGCGGCGGGGCGCGCGGCGGCGCCGGCGCCTCGGCCGCGCATACGTCGCAGCTGCGGCACGTAGCCTCCACGTCTGCATCTATCCCGGGCCACCATACGTAACTTCGTGCTAAACCTTTTGTTTTCACAATTCCCATATGACTACTATGTAATTGCTTAAGTATAGTCGGTCGCAATTCGCTCGGCACTATCATTCTGTAGCCCCACATAATGCAACCGCATTCAATATACAGTTCGCGGCGTCGACTATAAAAGGGTTGCAATAATTTATCCGTGCACGCCGTTGGCCAACCAGACTGTACATACAATATAATTTTACACAAGTCTGTATCTTTAGCCGTCGCCTTCTTTATGTCATTTCTCGTTACCGGCAAGAAATTTTCAACAAATTGTACGTAGGTTACTTCATTTATAGGAAGCCGCTCTTTACTGCACTGTGGCAATCTAGACAACCCATCTGCACAATTTTTTTTTGATTCTATATACTCAATTTCATAGTCATAGCCTGCCATAAGAACGGCCCAGCGCTGCAACCGCGATGCTGCCATGACAGGTATGCCCGCCTTCTTGCCAAAAATGTGCGTCAAGGGCTTGTGATCAGTCCGCAGTAAAAATTTTCTTCCATACAAAAATTGATGATATTTCCTTAATCCAAAAACAATAGCCAGCGCTTCCCTATCTATCTGCGAGTAAGCGCGCTCTGCGGGCGTGAGTGAGCGCGACGCGTACGCCACAGGGCGCTCGCCGCGCGGTGTGACGTGCGTGAGCACCGCGCCCACGCCCACGCTGCTGGCGTCAGCCGTCAGCACCAGCGGCAGCTCCGGCGAGTAGTGCATGAGCACCTCGCTCGACGTCAGGGATCGTTTCACCTGTTCGAACGCTGCGCCACAACTTTTGTTCCAAATAAATTTTACATTGGTTTTGAGCAAGTTATAGAGGGGAGCAAGCATAGTACTTACATTTTTTATAAATTTTGCGTAATACATGACCATGCCGATGAATGCTCTCAGCTCGGATATGTTTGTAGGCGCTGGGGTATCTACAATAGCCCTCACTTTTTCTGCACAGGTATGTACTCCGTCTTTACTGATTACGTACCCTAAATAGTTAATAGATTTTTCAAAGAATGCACATTTTTCTTTCTTAACCTTAAGCCCGTGCGACTCTAACCGATCGAAAACCTTAAATAAATTTTTCATGTGTTCCTCTGTGCTTTTTCCCGTTATTATAATGTCGTCTAAAAATACCCCCACATGAGGTAAATCTGAGAATAATTGTTCTAATCGTTTTTGAAATATTCCTGGACTCGATGCTAGACCGTACACGAGACGATTGTATCTAAACAATCCTTGATGGGTGTTGATAACGGTATATTTACTAGAATCATCCAAAACGAGCTGCGCGTACGCCTGAGAGAGGTCAATTTTGCTAAAACGTTCGCCCCCATGTAATCTCGTAAGTAAGTCCTCTACTCTCGGTAACGGATAACGGTCAACTTCTATAACCCTATTAAGAGTAAGTTTATAATCTGCACATATCCTAATGTTACCGTCCTTTTTGACGACGGGCACGATCGGCGTCGCCCAGTCGGAGCGGTCGACGGGTGTGAGGATGCCGTCGCGCACCAGCTGCGCCAGCGCGCGCTCCACTGGCTCGCGCAGCGCGTAGGCGAGCGGCCGCGCGCGCATGTACACCGGCCGCGCCCCCGAGCGCACATAAATGTGCACCGGCTCACCCGTGAATCGTCCCAGACCATCCGCAAACACCTTACAATATCTGGAACTAAAGTTATTAAAGTTAAACTCCTGTACGTTTACATTATGAACTTGGTTGTTATATACAATGTCTGATAGTTGAATACTGAGTTCAGCTATCCATTGTCTACCTAACAATACACTTTTGCCGTTTCTTATCACGTATAAATCTAACTGTTTTTCTTTATTTCTATACTTAACGAGCGGTCTTATTACTCCGACAGGTTTTATCAAATCGCCCGTATAATACCTTAACGTTAATTTACACTTTTTAATTGGTAAATCTTTGAAGTATTTTTTGTACATTTCAAAACTAATACACGATACGGCACTGCCTGTATCACACTCCATAGAAATGTGCTTATTGTGTATTACCATAGATATAAATATAGGTTTACACTGCTCAATAGCAATCTGATTAAAGTCAACAATATTTACCTCCTCGCTGTTGTCACTTTCCTGTCCGCTTAAGTTAACTTGATGCGCCACATAGTCCACATTGTGATGTTCCGATAAGTTCGGACACATTCGTCGCAAGTGTCCAACTTTGTTGCACACTTGACATAGCCGCTGTCGCTGCGCACGCTCCACCGGCGCCGACGCAGCCACTGCCGCGCGCGGGCCGTACCGCGCCGCCGCCGCCGCGCCACCGGCCGGGCGGCGGCGGCCGCGCGCCGATCCCGCCGAGCCCGCCGCCGCGCCGCCCGCCGTATTCCGCTCCGCCCGCCGCCTAGCCGTCATGGCTTGACAATCCGCCAGCGCACTTGCCTCGCCTGACGATGCCCTTCGATGACCTACAACGACCGCCGCGTCCTTCTCTGCAGCTTCCATACTGACAGCTAAATTGTACGCCTTAACAAAGTCTAGCTTACTCTCGGCAAATAAACGTTGTCTAATGGTCTCACTCCTTATACCGCACACCAGCTGATCTCTTAAGCTTTCCTGCAGCCAACTTCCGAACTCGCAAGTCTTAGACATTTTTTTTAACATTGCCACATACTCGGAAATGTTTTCGCATTCGCTCTGCTTTCTATGCCGAAATTTAAATCTTTCTGCCAGCTCACTTGGTTTTGGTTGTAAATGGTTCTCCATGACACTTGCGATTTCTTTAAAAGTTTTTGTATGAGGTTTCTCGGGGGTACACAGGCTAACCAACAGTTCATAGCTCTCTGCCCCCATGACTGTTATTAACGTCGGCACTTGCAACTCCGTAGTTATTTTATTCACTAGGAAATACTGTTCCAACCGTTCCACATATAATTTCCAGTTGTCCGACTGTACTTTAAACTCGGAAATTTTTCCAATTGACATTTTTAAAGTTACTAGGTTTCAATTTCGCACGCCAGAATCCAGTTTACTCGTCGCCACTGAAGTATATCTTCGCTAGGTAGATACTTGAGGATCGCCGGAATAAAACACGTCGTCACGGTAATTGGTTTATTGCGAGACAAACTCTTACGACTGACGCATACATGTAGGTACAACAACAAAAAGTAATATACAAATACCTTACAGTATGTGTTCAATTACATTTTGAACTTAAATACAGCAATAACAAAATAACAACATAACTTTATAATAATAATAAAAAACTTATTTACTTACTTAATATAAGTAAAATTAATCAACCTAAACTACGGTAAAATAAGAAAAAAAAACCTATTAATAAAAGATGTCCTCTAATTGTGGGCGGGGTGCTAGCAAAGTTACCTCTTTGGATTGCGAGGCTAATACGCTGAATACCTTACAGTATGTGTTCAATTACATTTTGAACTTAAATACAGCAATAACAAAATAACAACATAACTTTATAATAATAATAAAAAACTTATTTACTTACTTAATATAAGTAAAATTAATCAACCTAAACTACGGTAAAATAAGAAAAAAAAACCTATTAATAAAAGATGTCCTCTAATTGTGGGCGGGGTGCTAGCAAAGTTACCTCTTTGGATTGCGAGGCTAATACGCTGGCAGAGGTAGCTGCCAGCCTTCTTGTCACCGGAGGCCTCAATAAGGCGACGCCTTAACTCTTTAACGAGCTGCTTGGCCTCCTGCCCCCATGGAGCCATTGTCTCCACTGCAAACGGAACAAATATGTATTTGCGGCCTAGGTTCGCGTACTTGTTCACTTTATCGTTTAGGCATACAGACAATGATATTAGAATAAAAAGAGAAGTATCGAGTACAAAAGTATCGGTATCGAAAGGAAAGTACTCGATACCAATTTGGAGAATGTTATGTAGTGTCTATAGTGTGGTAGGTGGTAAATAAGTCCAACACTTACGTTATAAACGGGTATATTGTCCCAAACACAACGGCACATATAACGGTCACAAATACAGTCAGAAGGAGAATAACATCCAAAGCACAAGCACAATAATAGTCCGGAAAGAAGATCAGAAAGGTACACTTAAGAAAGAATAGCAATTAAAAGCGATTTTATCGGATAACATAAAAGCACATAAGCAAGTGTCCTTCCGTAAGGTCAAAGCCGTTAGCCAGAGTATCGTGAGCTCCGCGTCGTGAATGTATCTCGACTATTCTCGACTGGTGTGCGCGCGCGCCGCTCGGTACGTTCGGTCGCCTAGGCACATAGCAAACAAAAGGCGTTATATACCGTCGCAGTGGTTTTGCGCGTTTCCACAGCGCATGGCTATTATCGGATGGTTGACCAACTAGCGAAAGTGAACATGTGTTATTATTAAATAAATACTTTAAATCTTATACATGTGTAGTGTTATTAATATAATTTATGTATTTGTGTCATATGTTATAAATTAAATTTAGAATAATTAGATAAATATTATTTTATAAATTTAAATATTTATAATTATATAAGTAAATAATTATGTGTGGTGGGAAAGTCACCTACACCACAAAGAGATCGATAACTAATTTCGGGTATCAGCCAATAACCATCCAGTGCAGCGATGACTTTATTTCAATGATAGAGGTATTTGCCCTGCATTGAGACAGTATACATGGTTAATTTTGGACGCCCCGCCAATTTTTTTACGTGATCCAGTAGCAACCAAATAATAAAGTAAAAATTTTTTTTTTACATTTTTGTCTCAACTTTTCTTAAGAAAATTAAAATTATTGTCACCTAGCGCGTGGCCTATCGCGGTTATAAAAGCGCATGCGCGTGACCGCTATATTCATTCCGTGGACCAATGACAGCGTGCCGAGCGCCGTCGTCGGTCGCTTTGACCGCGATGGTGAGCACACGCACCTAGAACTATTATAGGATATGAAAAGCAGGCAAAAATTGTATTTAAAAAAATAAAACATTCATTATTTTTACGTCAAATATTTTATTATATTACTTTTTTACCTCTTATTTACTTTAGGCGGGGGGTCCAAAGTTAATCCTATATAAGTAAATAGGTTATCATTTTATCTTTCTAGTTAATTAATGAAATACGAGCATAAATAAAAGAGCGCTGCAAATACTAACGCATCTAGCCTTGTTTCACTGCAGTTCATATAATTTATGTCAACACAAACACAAAACCGGCAGTCGTAAATGCGGTGCGGCCTTTATGTTGATGACAAAGCAGAGCTATTTATTATACCTATTATGTTATATTATAAAATGGAAAAATGATAATTTGTGCTTCAGATGTTTTTGTAGCTCTCATCAGAATTTTCATTCGAATTTGCCATGTTACTTAGAGCATTCAAATGCTCTAAGCCATGTTATAATAATAGTGAAAACAGTGAAACCTCCTTGATGCGAAGTTTGCCAGTAAAGATTCTGTGAGTAAAGTACAACTAGGGGCCCAAGTCTGCTAATTTACGAATGGCATAATTGAATCGCAATTGGATCGCATTGTACCTAATTGTTTGACACATTTGGTATTCTTAAATGAGTAAGAGAATACCAAATGTGTCAAATAATTACAATGCGATCCAATTGCGATTCAATTATGCCATTCGTAAATTAGCAGACTTGGACCCCTGTTATACCTACCCACTCTGTCACTGCAGGCTTCACTAAAATCGAGACTTCTTGGCGGGAAAGTGAAGCGTCATGTCTGTAGTTTTGTCTTATTTTAAAAATTTGTGTTTTGTCGAATATTAACGTGATATAATGGTGGATTATTAACCGTTAAGTGTCCGTGAACGTGCATGAGTGTTGGCAAATAAAACAAAACAGTGCAACATTACTTTTCAAATTCTCTCAAGAAGTCCGTGTGAGATTCAGTAAAGTCCCACATCTTTACTGGAACTCAAGGGATTTGGGGGGAATATCATTTAGCTTATTATCATCACTCATTATCATCTTAAAAGCATAATAAACGAACTCTATTATTTCGACTGTAGGACTAGTATTCATGGTCACGAAACAAAATATCAAAAAAAAATCTAAGTCATCGATACAATTGATATGTGTTGGCTTAATTACCAAGCTTGTCAGTAAACTTTTAAATAAATAAAATACTAATTGTTTATTATACATTTTAGCGTTTTATTAACGCTTAAATATACTTAAGTAAAATTTTTTAAACACTGAAAAAGACGACAACCTTAGGCGAGAATCGAACCACGCACCTTCCGCATTCCGGGCGGCTGCCTTAACCACTTAGCTACCGAGGTCTGGTTTTCACCCGTCGAAACTTGTCAGTGCTTGATGCTTATGTTTTTTAGTCAATATTGCTTCATCAAATCTTACTAAAAAAATTTCACCTCTGAGATCCGAAAGAAAAATACTTAAATTGTTATACTTACGAGTACGTAGCCCAGCAGATGACTCCACTTCACCTGGTGTTAAGTAGAAATAGAGTCCAAGCGCGAAGACTGGTGCAGCGTTAACATGACGCAATATTGGTCGCCCTCACCTTGCCGGCCCACAAAGTGCCTCTTCAGAAAGACCCTGTTAGAAGAACAGCGCTTCTGTGTCGTCCTGTACATCCACGAACGACACACAAGCATTATGCTGAGACAGGGCCCATTAACGTCACACTCTTCATTTTTCTTTGTTCTCTTGTTTACATTATTTATCTATTGTTTTTATTTTTTTATTTTTTTCTGTACATTGCCTGCGTTATTTTAATTTTAATTTTTCGTTTATTTTATTTTGTATATGTATCTTGTAAGTGTGTGTTCGTTAATAAATCTCTTTCTATTCAATTTCTATTCTATTCTCTTCACGGCTCGTTTGAAGGACCCCATTTTATATTGTTCGCAACTACTAAGACTTCTAATCTATCTATCTAATCAGCCTGTTACACCCACTGCTACGAAAGACTTCTTAAACGGCGCACAAACTCTTCTATTGAGAAAAACCAAGCAGTCAAATATGCCGCCGTCCGATCGGCCATTTCACAAGAAAATTCTTGAAGGCGCAACCGAGACGAGACAGTCGGCCTCGAAAATAGCTTTTCACTTTACTACCATGTCATACCAACTGGGTTTATTCACGCTATAGGGTGCAGTGGGCAATTGAAATTTAAATACATACATAATACTCATATATATATTACCCGAAGGGTTATTCAGAGACTAGGCAATGAGGATCGCAGAAGCAGTCCTCTGCCATAGTCCACGTTTCACCAAATAATAATCACTGCTTGTGCTCAGCCTGACAAACGTGGTAAGACCATCACCGCTCTACGCTTTTGGATGTATTCTTTAGTCCGTTAATCGCCTTTTACGACTCCCCAGGGACGAGATGGGTCGGTAGTATTCTATTATTAAGAAGCCACCACCACACAACTATAAATAAGATTTAAATAAATAAATAAAAAACGAATGATTGCAAAAGCGCGATCGTTCCGAACGACTTGGTATGGCATGGTACTAAAGTGTGCACACGGGTCTGCAGGTCAACTTTCAAAACTGTCTTATCTCCAATCGATATTAGTATTTCTATACTAGTGATAAAGTAACCGCGTCGCGTAGCGGTGAAAGAGGCGACTAACGGACTAAAGACTGCACGTATATCCAACAGCATACAGCGGCGATGGACTTACCACCTGTCACGCTGAGCACATGTGCAGTCACTATTTTGTGAAAAGTAGACTATGGTAGAGGACTGCTTTTGCTGTCCTCATTGTCTAGTCTCTGGCTAACCCTTAGGGGATAATAGTCGTGATTATATGAATTCAAAATGTATTTAAGGTATTTGACATTTTGTGCTAGTTTGAAGTTCTGGCGTCCGTACTTCTGAGGCCACCAGCCCGTTGAAATGGCAGCTATGCGCGGCGCGCGGACTTTTGTCGATTTACATAACCGCGCCTGCGGGTGCCGGGAATGCGGGGTATGCTTTCAAAGGCCAGTTCTTTTGTACCCTCGCTGGGCACATGTTTTGTGTTAACGCTACACTTGTCTGTTAGTCAAAGGGCTGGTTAATGTGCGACCCTAAAGCTAGGTTGTAGAGTAAAAACTAGGTATTAATAACTGAATTCTACTAATATTGTAAACGCGAAAGTTTGTAAGTATGTATGGATGTTTGTTACTCTTTCACGTAATAACTACTAAATGGATTTGGATGAAATTCGGCATACAGATAGTTTATAACCTGGATTAACACATAGAATACTTTTTATCTCGATATTCTCACGGGAACGGGAAGCGGGTGAAACCGCGAGCGGCCGCTAGTGTGAAATAAGTGTGTTAGAGTCGTGGTATAATGGAGAACAAACAGCTTTTGCCTAACCCTTCCGGGATATGAGTGTGGTGTGATATATGTATGCTTAGAATAATAACGCATAGAAAGCGAGAACACGCACGATAAATGAGGCCAGTAAAACCAAGCCATACTGGCTTGGTACCGAAACGGCCCGCGTCAGTACTAATAATCTAAACTTATCTATCTATCAACAGTTCCAATTTCCTTACTTTTGGGGCAAATCTGATTCCTCTAGCAACATTACTTGTACACTTGTGTGCGTGTCGCCGAGATAGTACGCGTAACTTACTCCTACATCCATTTTTTTCTTGCCTCACGCTATGACAGTTTTCTAATACGAGACTATCGTTCTATGCGTTATTATTCTTTGTATGTATGTATGCATGTGTGTATGTTACAATAATTACATACAGTAAAAAGATATCTTGTTTTTCTCAAAAGTTATTGTTAGATTAACGGCATAAACGTGTTCTTTATTGAGTTTATCTAAAGATTTTTGTTTTGTAGCTACATTAAGTTTTGCTAAGCCTAAGATGGCCCATCGTACAATTATGACCAAAAAACTGTTGTAACAAACTGATTACCTATGAATGTCTTAAGTTACGTAGGTTAAGTTTTACGCATATATAATTTTTTTTATTTAATTACTTTTATTAAATACGTAGGTACCTAATTAACGTAGGGCCGTCATAAGTACCTCTGTTACCGTTTAAAGTATAATAAATATGTTGATTTGAATGTTGATTTTATTCACAAATAAATGAATAATAATAAAACAAAGTTTATTTTCAAAAATTATTTCAATTGCTTATTTCTTTTATTCCTATCTTGCAAAAAATGAGCCTTACAAGACGCACTTACCTTAGATTGAAGCGCACTTTACCCGGAATCCTCAACTACTCTCTTTCTCTTCCCGTTAAAACAATATTCTAACAATAGTGGTCCTGATAATTCAAAAAGTTAATGAGGTGGTCCTGATAATTCAAAAAGTTAATGAGGAGGCCCTGATAATTCAAAAAGTTAATGAGAATAATCGCATTCAGACACCAGCTTGTAGTTCTATTTCAAAGCATGATTTAACTACTATTTCACCAGCATTTGGACTGCAGCCAGCATAATAACAACAGTCCTCATTTTCATAATTGCCCATGTTCTTGGCAGTGAAACACGTAGGTACGAAACAATGGCTAATAAATGCAACTAGAATACGTTTTATAAATCAGGTCACAATATTTACTTTTAAGTATCGTTCTATTATATACAGGCTGAAAAAAAAGACCGTGGTTAGACCGATAATACGTCTGTGCATACATGAAAATGGGTCTTATTATGAGCAATTCTAAAGTTAAGTGAACTATTTTCTATGTAAGTAAGCTTTACAATAAAAACATTATTTTTCGGTCTTTCTATAATTTAAGATACTATGTATGTTGTTTAAAAGAAATAAGAATGACTCTTTCGGTTGGTATCATAAAATACAGGATGTTTTATTTGTCACATTTCATCGGTTCGATTTCCGGCTAAAGCAGGTGATTTTTCAAAAATCTTTAAATGCAGTTTTAATTATTTTTGAAAATAAAGAAATGTTTCCTTTCAGTAAAATTTGCCATCATCAATATTAAGGGTACTTTTCCTCCAACCACGGTCTTTTTTCCACCCTGTATATCAAGCAATAAAATAATTCTCATAATGTTAAAACTAACCTTTATTATCTTAGTAGGCCCTTCCGAGGTTCTTTCGCAGTGACACTTCGACTCATCGGGATCTTTTGTGCAACCTTGTACACACGGCATCAGATCAACCTACCCTAAACTGACAAATTTTTCCAATGAATATTGATCCTTAGAACCAAATAGTAAAGTTCAAAATTTATTGTAGAAATTTGACAGTTTTGGGTAGGTTGATCTGACGCCGTGTGTACTCTACCTATTGTAACTATTCATCATCATTAGCCTTTGCGTCTATTGCAGACGATTTATGGTGCAGTCGTAACTATTATACTCAATGAAAATTACTGCCATAAGGTGGCAATATCTTTGCGAGGAAGGAGGCTAAGTCTTCTGCCCTCAGATAGGCCGATCCCAGTAAACTCTTACTTTTCCTAGCACCTTATCTTAGTAGAGACAGCAGGTGATGTCTCTCTCGTACACTTCTAACTATTTGGACCAGATTTGCACCACCGTCTACGACGCACTGCATGACGTCGTTAACAGGGTGGAGAAAGATCATTCAGAAGAAACTGCTGGTCAGTCACGGCCTTTAGACATGAGGAATACAACGCGAGGATGACGGAGAAACAAGATATTTGAAGCCAGGATCCTGTTAGTCGTGTGTCACCGTGTCGTTTGGCGGCTATAGAATACTACCACCCCCTCCCTTCCCTTGGGTGTCGTAAAAGGCGACTAACGGGCTAAAGACTGCACATACATCCAATAGCATAGAGCAGCGATGCTCACCACCTGTCACGCTGAGCATATTTATGCAGTCGCTATTTGGTGAAAAGTGGACTATGGCAGAGGACTGCTTTTGCGGTCCTCATTGCCTAGTCTCTGACTAACCCTTCGGGAATAATAGTCTCTCTCCTGATTATCTGTATGTACTTATGTATCCTGTTAGTGGAAGGTTGGTGCGAGCATTGAGCCGTGTGTTGCGTGCCTCACAGTTCACACGCTATTGTCTGTCGCAGACGGACGTTCGTGTTCGTGATAAACCCACGACCCTACGATTCGTGGTGAGGTAACGTTTCATTGTTCATTTGATATCAAATTAAAGATTGATAGGTACTTAGTTGTTTCATTTTGATATGGTTGCTTAAAAGATCCCTAAGCCCAATAACACAAGTAACATTTAGGCAGATAAAAAATCCTAAATCCAGTTCATTAACAGCTAACGACTTTTTAAGTAATGAACAATATATTTCAAAAATGTCGCTAGCTGTATTTTAGCAAGAATTGGTAGTATAGTACAGTCCAGCTGATTTACGGCTGTATACAGACGAAATTATCACTTTTTGCTTATAAAGAGTATTGTAAAATACTAAAATACAGCATCTTTTGTGAAAATATACTAAGCAGAATTAGAAGACTAGAGCTACCTAACGACTGGATGTAGCTCTTGATTTATTCTTTTGTAAATCCTCCTTCCTTCTGTATATCAGCATTAAATAATGCTATTATCTGGACATTGGTGTAAACCTACTGTTGTCTGTTGTAATGCCATCATATTAGGCTTAATAGTAACTGATCAATAGTTATTTTGGAAACCCCTTACCATCAACACTCTCTCTACTAACGTGTAAATATAGTGCTTTTAGCTGTTTAAAAGTTTAGTCGTACTCTTTTTTTAAAGCTGACACGATGAGTGTAGGTTTAACCTATTGGTGTTAATAGGGAATTACAGGAGAAGATAATACTTCTGAAAGTGTTTAGATAGACAGTTATACAGATTATCTACTATCGTAAGGTTATAAAATTAATATCTCTTATCCGAGTTTTAGGAGTAAGTAATTATAGTAGAACAACAATTTTATTATTAAATACGAATAATATACATTTGACATAAAAAACGTTTAGCTTTTCATTAAGTGTAGGTAACCCTTAATCGCTGTAGCATTGACTTGTTTTTTACTTCTAAACAGCCACAGTAATAATTAAATTCTGATACACAGAAACTATTATTCTCTAAGCTATTATGCATTCTATCATTATGCCATATTTCAGCAAATAGCTTCCTAATAGAATTCTAAAAACGCCACGGCTGTCTATATTGGGAACGCCATTAAAATTAACCGTATGATCTTGATTTTATAATACACAGAAATTTTAGTTGCTAACTTTGTAAATTTCGAAGATAAATGCCACAGAATTAGTTTATTATCAATAGAAATGCATTTTTATATTTTATACAGTTCGAAATGCTACATATTTAAGCATGTACCTACATCAAAGCAAGTAACATTGAGCAAAAATAATTGCTGTGACACCAAAAAACCAGAAAAATGTTACATTTTTAGATATTGTTTTAAACCTTTTTTTCTGGCAGCAGACAATATAGTAGTGCGGGCACAGACTGCTACGCGTGTAAATGAAACGGGTGATGGTTTCTTATGAATAAAATTTTTAGATCAGTCTTCACTCACCTTATCATCATCACTTAACATCAGCAGTGCGGATCACTGCGTGTCACTTTATCGGTCGATAAAAGGTCCGTGCTCATGGGCTGGTGTGATAAAGGCCATGTGCTTACTCGAAAATGAAGGACAAAAGAAATGGAAAAAGAACATTAGGTACATAAAGGGTGCCTGAGGTTAGAGTGAATGGGATAGTTGGATCGGACCCGAGTATTGAATCGGACAAAAGTACTCTAAAGCGATGAGCATGTATGTGCATGTATTACCACGGGCTGCCCGCAAAGGGTTGCAGATGTAGCCGAATAGAAGGCAAGACCTCCTTTTCCATAGATGGTCTTCAGTTCCTCACATAAGTACCGTCAAAAGCAAAAATATGTAAACAATTGTAACTCTTAATACAATGGAATAAGAGTCAAATTGTTTACATATTTGTACTCGTGATACTCAACGCTCACGACTATAACCCCTAAGGATTAGTCAGATAATGGTCAATCAGGACCGCAATATCAGTCACACGTGCTCATCGTGACAGGTGGTGAGTTCATCAATGCGCTTTGCTGTTGGATGAATGATGTGCAGTTTCTCTTTGTTTGATTTACTCATGTGGCTACGGCTGGTACCTACGTAACGCTACGCTTTGCGCTCGCTACGATTAGTGCTACATTTGAGAGTGCTACGACTCTAACGTAGAGTCAATAATGAATTATTGTCTATGAATAGAATGCCATTAAATCAAGAGCTAATCTCGAGGTCTGTGTTTTGACATAATTGAAACTTATTTTGTATTTACTAAATATACTATAATTTATACTATACATACACCAAAGCAGGTCAGTAGTTCATTATTTAAATTAATTTAACACCGACTTTACGTAAGTCAGTGTTGTAGCTAAGTAAACAGTATACAACGTAGACAACGCAATACCGTTGCCAAAATTAAGCCAATACAAAACCCTGTAGATTGGGCTGGTTTTGCCGACCCACTGGCTGTATTAGCCGGAACATAGTTGTAAGCCCCGGTTTTTGCTGCGTCAATGAACAAAGGACGCTGGGAGCCTGTGACAATGTAACTGAAGCTATAATTTACAAAGGCGAAGCGGTAAGATGCAATGAGATCTATTTGTTTAGGTGGAAAAGAAGTTGTAAAAAAAATGCATTATTAAAAGTAATATCGGTAGCCGGCAAAGAACTTTTTGATCACGAACCCGCATTTGGCAAGTGATACTTTCTCATTTAAAGTTGTAGTTTATTAATTATACCTTGTATTAATAAAATATTAATATATTTTTGTATTAATGTAATTGAATAATTATAATAAAGTGATAATAATACAGTTACTTTTTAAATTCAAACATAGCACAACACGCACGGGTAATGTCTTTAATAATAAGTTTCTAGTAGTCGCATGCTGTTTAAATAATTGTTTTGTTCGTTATATTTGTTCAATATTTTCTGTTTTTTTAGATTTGTTTATTTATTTTTTTTACTTGCCTACATTAATTAACATTTTTAGGAACACGTTCGTCTGCCGGAAGTGGGCGTTAATAGCTGCAACGCAGTTTTACACTAAAGCAGCTATTTCCGTAAATATTATGTTTTTCTGTTAAAATGTTTCAAATAAACTTTTTATTATTTATTTATTATTTCTGTTAATAAATGCAGACAGAGACCGCAAACCAGGTTTTAATTCAATCCTCGTATCGTAATATCAATAACTCCTATATAAAAGGCGAGTTATGACATAATTGGCAAATATCTCGAATTATTAAGATTAACACCACATCATTAATTAATAGGAATCCCTACAATAATTCCCATCCCGTCACATCATGTCAGCCAGCTTGAGATATGAGGTGAAGCCCTCGAATGATTCCCGCGGGACATCTTACCGCCATCGTTCAAATTAGCCATTCTAGCAGTGATTGTTGACTGATTACCCATTGGTAAGCCCACTGGAATATCTAAGGCAACTTTGTATGACTAGCTGAGCACGCGACTTCCAAAGCAAGATTTTAGGTTTTTCTTTTTTTTAAATCTACATCGGATACTTATTACATACATACCTATAATCACGACTATTATCCCCGAAGGGTTAGTCAGAGACTAGGCATAATGAGGACCGCAAAAGCTGTCATACTTTTAACGACCTCTGTGGTCTAGTGGCTAAGCCACCGGTTTCAGACCCAGAGGTCCCGGGTTCGATTCCTAGCGGGGGGCACATCTTTGTGTGCTCGGTTTGGTTAATGGTAGGGCTGTTATGTCCGCCTGGCTAGCTACCACCATCTTATCTAAGTCTGTCGCCATAACAACGATGTTTATAGCATTGTTGTGTTCCGACAGTTTGAGATGAGACAGCCAGTTCCTGTGGTTGAGGATTCCGGTTGAAGCGCGCTTCCACCTACGGCCTTATCGTCACTTACCATTAGATGAGATGAAGGCTAAGAGCTTACCCGTTGCAGAATAAAAAAAAAAAAAAAAGTCCACTTTTCACCAAAAAGCGTCTGCACATGTGCTTAGCGTGACAGGTGGTGAGCCCATTGCCGCTCTATGCTGTTGGTTGTATGTGCAGTCTTTAGTCCGTTAGTCGCCTTTTACAACACCCAAGGGAAGAGAAGGGGTAGTTTCTTCTTTCACCGCTACGTGACACGGATACGCTGATCGCTGCCGCTGTGGGTAAGCGCGGGTTTCGCTCAGGTATTTAGTATCAAGTTCCGCGGCTAGATCGACCTGAGCGGTATTCGCTGCCGCTCTACCCACAGCGGCAACAACAATGTACTCAGCGTGATCCATCCGTGATAGTGTCCATCGCCGCTCTATGCTTTAGGTATATTGCAGGATTTATATGCAGTCTTTAGTCCTTTAGTCGCCTTTTACGACACCCAAGGGAAAAAATGGGTCAATAGTATTCTTTTAATGAGCTACCACCACACATAACTTGTTCTTTATCAAATCAAACTACTGCCAGATAGGTAACCATTGAATAAGAATGCCATCTTGTTTCCCCTACACATTTTGAAACAGTTCCACTATCTGCAGACGCGTAAAGAGCACATTTGTATTCTGGATCACGTGGACGGCGGGAACGCGAGGCCGCTGCGGGAATTATTCCCGTGTCGGCTTACACATGTATTAGCTGGTGAGACAGATTACCATAAAATTATACGATTAGAGTACCTAAAGTTAAGAGTGGTTATTTCATAAAAGTAGGTACTTTTTTTTCTTACTTTATTTCTTTCATTGAAGTCTCATAACTTTTGTTGGAGGTTCAAAATGATGTAGGTAAGTATTTAAGTTTTTCAGTTTATGAAACGTAACACTGCTGTTTTTTGCTTTACCCAGCGTTTCAACAAACACAACGGCCGACATCAGAATGTAGCCCACCATTACAATAAAAAAGCCCCCCGTCGTAAGACAATTTCTACTGCCTTAGGCATGCCAGCTGTGAAACAGGACGAACGGCTCAGCGTGCCTTTAATCTGATCACTTGGTAAAGGTCGCAGACAGCCTCTGGATACGAGCAGCCAAGACTGGTCGTGGTGAAGAACATTAGGGGAGGCTGTCCAGCTGCGGTCTTTCGGTTGATATAAATGAACTATTCGGTGACACGGCATGCTGCATTGCAAAAATAGCTATCACTGCCATCCTACGACAGTCGCTAAACACGTTCTGTTGCCGACAAGAAACGGGACACCATATACGTACACAAACGTGATTTGCAGTGCGTTCTGTTGCCGCTACCGGACACTGCAACCGTATTTTTGTAAGATAATGATGGTATCCCGTGTCGGCGGAAGAAAGGCGCATTCATGCACATATTACACCAAGAGCAGATAAGCACAATTGCGAGACAAAAGCAGTGCGGGATCCAACACAGGGTTTCAGTCTTTTAGAGGCATAACTTATTCATAATTAATTCGTCGTAATATTTTGCACGCTGTGGTAGAATTCTGCTCAGAATCCGACTGAATAGCGAAACCCTAATACAAGCCAAGCAGCATTGTTTTAGATTACCGTGTTCCGGTTTGGAGGGTTGGTACTACTAGATCCAATGAAACTACAGCACTTAGAGACATAAGAACTAAAGCGTCGACAGGGTCGACATTGTCCTTCTCGCCTTTATAATACCTCCGGGGTAAAAAAACGATTGACATAAACATCTAATTCTACTTGATTCCTATTCACAAAACCCATAGTTAAAGTATCTTACAAAGAGTTTGTAACTAAGATCAAGTAGCTCCTAACATTATCTTATCTTATCTTATATAATAACCTACAAGTTTACCTCACCAACTTGGAACAACTAAAACTAGATCCCATAACTGTTACATCATCAACTTCGAAACAAAGGTTCAAGTGTTCGAAACTTACAATCCCAAGTCCTAAATTGTCTAGATTAGTGTTAATATAACTGCTGAACCTACTTTATATTTGAATTGGTGCTAAGTTCACATTCGTATTCAGGACGCGTCACGGGCAGAGTCCGAAGATGAGGTCCGCGCGGTAAATGCGGGTATTAGCCGGACCATCTGGGGATTAGCCGGGAATCCGTGGCGCTGATGATTCAATTAAAATTTGCATGCCCGTTTTGTGTCATACACGGTTGGGTTAGTGCCTCTAAGCCTTGAGCTGTAAGGATTGAACAAGAATAAGTGGCTGTTTATGTTAACACGTTTTTTGGGTTCCCGTACCCAATGGGTAAAACCGTGACCCTAGCTATTATTAAGACTCTACTGTCCGTCCGTCCGTTCGTCCGTCCGTTCGTCCGTCCGTTCGTCCGTCCGTCCGCCTGTCCGTCACCAGGCTGTATCTCATGAACTGTGATAGCTAGACACTTGAAATCACACATGATGTATTTCTGTTGCCGCTATAACAACAAATACTAAAAACAAAATAAAATAAATATTTAAGGGGAGCTCCCATACAACAAACGTGACTTTTTTTGCTCAATATTAATAACGGCAACAGGTAGACGTTTGAAATATTCACAGAATATTCAAATAATATTACGGAACCCTTCGTGCGCGAGTCCGACTCGCACTTGGCCGGTTTTTTATGTACTTAAAATGAGCTGTCCCGGCGAACTTCGTATCGCCTAGTAGTGTCGACTTTTAGTTAAAATTTATTTCGGATTTATTTACGATAAAATATGAATTAGTACTAAAATTTTATTAACTTCAATAGCGTATTAAGATTAATAGCAATAACTTCAAGCTGTCAAAGTCAATTCTCTCAATATTTATTTATAATATTCTTAGAATAATAACTAAAGCATATTATTCTGTGATAATATTACTTTGCTGTCTTTTATGTCACTCACTCAATCACTTTACATGGAGGTTCCAAATTTTTACACTTTTTCGTATTTTTTTAAACATTTTCTTTTACGCAAACAGTGTCCTTACAATTATGAACACAACAAAAAAAGAATTAGCCAAATTGGTGCAGCCGTTCTGAAATGATGCGCGTACAAACATTTCGGCAATTGATTTTTATTAATATAGATAGGACAGGCTACATTTTACTTTGGTTTACTTTACTTCAAATTAAAATGTTTTTATATTAGACGCACCTATAAGCCATTCAGAAAAATTTTATTTTTAATCCGCGAACTGCGGCGATGGACTAGTCTACCAGCACACGTATTCCCTCCTACCTATGACATAGGGTCCTTCAAACGAGGCGTGAAGAGGCACTTTGTGGGCTGGCAGAGTGAGGGTGACTGATGCTACGTCTCTTACGCTGCACCAGTTGTCCTCGCGCCTGGATTTCATTTCCACTTAACATCAGGTGGAGTGGGGTCATTTGCCGGGCTTTGTATAAGAAAAAAAACTACTTACAATTTTATTATGTTGACATAATATAAGTAAGCGCATCACTTTAGAACGGTTCGACCGGTTTGGCTGGTTCTTTTTTTGTTGTGTTCGTGTAGTTCGTACAGTCACGAGCACCAATATGTATACACTTTGACTCTTATTCCATTGTGTTAAGAGTTACAATCGTTTACATATTTTTGCTCGTGACTGTACCTAATTAACAGGACCAAGTTTGTGTGAAAAAAATTGTTAGGTTTATCACGGGATACAGGGTGTTCACGCAGACGAAGTCGCAGGCGGGCCGCTAGTATTAGCACAGAATAAATAATAGTACTACGTACAGAAGTTGCACTCCTTTGATGTTGAAGAAAGCCTGGGTGCATTAAGTCTAGCGTAGTACCAGAATGCAGATGACCAGATTTTTTATTGGCAAATGACCGTTATTACTCATACGTCCAAGTTTTCATCAGCATAGTACCAGATAAGCAAACGACCCGATTTTTTCGCAAAAGAGGATTTAGTCCGTTTATGTAGGTTGTCGTACATTTTATAATATC